>JAXLNO010002229.1:345011-388953 GCA_038087875.1 Malacoraja senta | reverse complement strand
CTGCAGATGCTGATTTAAACCGAAGACAGGCACAAAATGCTGGAGTAACTCAGCGGGACAGGCAGCATCTCTGGCGAGAAGGAACGGGTGATGTTTCGGGGTCGAGACCTTTCTTCAGACCAGTTCAATTCAGTTTAGTTTATTGTCACTTGTACCAAGGTCTAGTGACCTGCCCGAGGCTGGGAAATCACTATTGAGTTTAGTGTAGTTTAGTTTAGAGATACAGCACGGAAACAGGCCATTTGGCCCATCGAGTCTGCACCGACCAGCGATCCCTGCACACTAATACTATCCCACACGCACCAGGGACAATTTTACATTCATTACCAAGCCAATTAACCTACAAACCTGTGCGTGTTTGGAATGTGGGAGGAAACCGGAGCGCCCGGAGAAAAACCCACGCGGGTCACGGGAAGAGAACGTACAAACTCCGTACAGACAGCGCCCGTAGTTGGGATCGAACCCTGGTCTCCGGCGGCGTAACTCTACCGCTGAGCCACCGTGGGACAATTTTACATTCAAACCACGCCAATTAACCTACAAACATGTACGTCTGTGGAGCGTGGGAGCAAAACGGAGAAAACCCACGCAGAGAGAAAACTCCCCCGAGATGCTGCCTGCCCTGCCGAGTTACTCCAGCACTCTGGGTCTTTTTTTGTAAGCCAGCATCTGCAGTTGCTCGCATCTACAAGAATGGCAATTGAACATGGTTGGCTAATCCTAGCCTGTGTTGAAGCAGCAGGTGGCACGATGTTGGGGGTTGCGACAAGGAGAGAAATCAGGCTTCCACTGAGCATGTAGCCAGCCCTCTCTGCCAGACCACTGGAATATATGTCACTATTAAAACCCACTCGTCTAAAGAACAGCAGAGATATAATGGAGCATGTTTTTGACATGAGAAAGACTGGACTGGAGGTCACAGTCTCAGAATCAAAGGACGTTCCTTTAGGAAGGAGATGAGAAGGAATTTCTTTGGTCAGAGGGTGGTGAATCTGTGGAATTCTTTGCCACAGACGGCTGTGGAGGCCAAGTCAGTGGATATATTTAAGGCAGAGACTGATAGATTCCTGATTAGTGTGGGCGTCAGAGGTTATGGGGAGGTCAGGGGTATGGGGTTAGGAGGGAGAGATAGATCAGCCACGATTGAATGGTGGGGTAGAATTGATGGGCCGAATGGCCTAATTCTGCTCCTATCTCTTATGGCCTGATGACATCTGCCCAGAAAACATAACACAGACACAGCATTGTGTAAACCCTGTTTGCAAAATAACTCTATTGCTCATTGCATGTGAATGGGTGCATTTTAAATTCAATTTTGTACCTATAAAATACCAATTAGATCTCAGAGTGTGTTATATTAATTCAGTAATTGTCTATCACAATGTGGTTTACCCCTGAGAGACTTTCTCACGCTGAGAATTCAGACATTTAATTAGGCCTTCCTAATATTGCTGTGTGAGGATGCTGTAATTCACAGTCTTTCTAATGGGCAGTTCTGTTTGAAAATGTCGATTTCTTTTGATGCATCACACAAACCAACCTCCCTTCCATTGACTCCATCTACACCTCACGCTGCCTCGGCAAGGCCAGCAGTATAATCAAGGACCAGTCTCACCCCGGTCATTCCCTCTTCTCCCCTCTCCCATCGGGCAAAAGGTACAGAAGTGTGAAAACGCACACACCTCCAGATTCAGGGACAGTTTCTTCCCAGCTGTTATCAGGCAACTGAAGCATCCTACCACAACTAGAGAGCAGTGCTGAACTATTATCTACCTCATTGGTGACCCTCGGACTATATTCAATTGGGCTTTACGGGACTTTATCTTACACTAAACATTATTCACGTTATCCCCTTTATCATGTATCTGTACAGTATGAATGGCTCCATTTCATTTTCACACTTCTGTACCTTTTGCCCGATGGGAGAGGAGAGAAGAGGGAGTGGCCGGGGTGAGACTGGTCCTTGAAACATACAGTATAAGATTATTAAGGGTTTGGACACGCTAGAGGCAGGAAACATGTTCCCGATGTTGGGGGAGTCCAGAACAGAGATGAGGAAACACTTTTTCACACAGAGAGTTGTGAGTCTGTGGAATTCTCTGCCTCAGAGGCCGGTTCTCTGGATACTTTCAAGAGAGAGCTAGATAGGGCTCTTAAAGATAGCCGAGTCAGGGGATATGGGGAGAAGGCAGGAACGGAGAACTGATTAGGGATGATCAGCCATGATCACATTGAATGGCGGTGCTGGCTCGAAGGGCTGAATGTCCAAACTGTCCTTGGAGCCAATACATCTTAGAAACAACGATAGATTTGTTGAAGAAGGAACTGCAGATGATGGAAAATCGAAGGTAGACAAAAATACTGGAGAAACTCAGCAGGTGAGGCAGCATCTATGGAGCGGGTCAGCACTCTGTGAAACGTCACCTATCCATGTTCTCCACAGATGCTGCCTGACCCGCTGAGTTACTCCAGCACTCTGTGAAACGTCACCTATCCATGTTCTCCACAGATGCTGCCTGACCCGCTGAGTTACTCTGGCACAGTGTACTTCTGTGCTTTGTAAGCTATACGGAACCACACTATAAATGATAAGGTAGACCAAAATGCTGGAGAAACTCAGCGGGTGCGGCAGCATCTATGGAGCAAAGGAAATAGGCAACGTTTCGGCCCGAAACCCTTCCGGGTTTCGGCCCGAAACGTTGCCTATTTCCTTCAGGGTTTCGGCCCAAAAGGTTGCCCATTTCCTTCGCTCCACAGATGCTGCCTGACCCGCTGAGTTGCTCCAGCACTCTGTGAAACGTCACCTATCTATGTTCTCCACAGATGCTGCCTGACCCGCTGAGTTACTCCAGCACTCTGTGTTCTTTTTATTAAACTAATTTATTGTTGTTTTAAAAATGTATTAGCTACAAGGAGAGTGTAGGAAGGAACTGCAGATGCTGGTTTACACTGAAGAAAGACACAAAGTGCTGGAGTAACTCGGCACTTTATTAAATGATGTGAGGCAGAGATAGGGTAGACAGTCAGAACCTTTTGTCCTAGGGTGACAATGGCAGCAGCAAGAGGTCATAGCTCTGAGGTGAGCTGTGCGGGGCAGGTTTATTTTCCACACAGAGTGCGTATCTGCAGACCTTGTTTCTAGTTGACTGTTTCCAGATTACCGTCGGCGATTTTATTGAATCACTTCCGAAATTCAATGACGTAACTTCCGAAATTTAAATTCTTTGAAATGTTCCCCCCCCCCCCCCCCCCCTCCATTCAGACTTTGTCTCTCAACGCACTTTTACTTTTACTTTTGCCACGAGAGGCAATTTCTATTTCCTTTTCTGATCAACCAATTGTACTTGTGACGCGGTGACTTTGAATCAGATGGAGGAATTATACGGACTCTTTGAAGTCCGACTTGGTAGCGAGACACATTGAAGGAATTAAAGATGCAACGGAATGACATCTGCATGGAGCATAAATGTTTCCATGTGTGGCTCAATGCGTCCTCGCCTTTAAAAACGTCACACAGAAAGTTAGATTGGTTATCAGCAGAAATGCATGCATGGATTTGGGTAAATTAACCTCATTTGCATGATTGGCTTTGTTGAACAACTTAATTCCCTTCCTTGATTTTAAGGTAACATTTAAGGATTGACTTCAGCATAGACAATAGACAATAGGTGCAGGAGTAGGCCATTCGGCCCTTTGAGCCAGCACCACCATTCAATGTGATCATGGCTGATCATCCCCAATCAGTACCCCGTTCCTGCCTTCTCTCCATATCCCCTGACTCCGCTATCTTTAAGAGCCCTATCTAGCTCTCTCTTGAAAGTATCCAGAGAACCGGCCTCCACCGCCCTCTGAGGCAGAGAATTCCACAGACTCACAAACTCTCTGGGTGAAAAAGTGTTTCCTCATCTCTGTTCTAAATGGCTTACCCCTTATTCTTAAACTGTGTGGCCCCTGGTTCTGGACTCCCCCAACACCGGGAACATGTTTCCTGCCTCTAGCGTGTCCAAACCCTTAAGGGCCTGTCCCACTTTCCCGAGTTACTCACAAATTCTCCCGAGTTTTCCCCTTGATTCAAACTCGGAGAATGTCCGTAGCAAGTCCGTAGATATATCGTAGTGGCTCGTTATGCCAGCTGTAGGTACTCGGAGCATCAGGTAAGTTGGGACGTTTTTTCCAGCATGACAAAAAATGTCCACGCGTAACAAGATAGTTGGGAGGAGGAATTTGTAGATCACAAAAACCTTGATTTATTTTAAGGTCCTTTCAACTCGGCAGAGGACTCGGGGAAAGTGGGACAGGCGCTTTAATAATTATAGTTGACAATCCTGGCATTTAAGGTAATGTTTCAATAAGGGTTAACGAACATTAAAACTCATAATGGCCAATAAGTAAGAAAGCAGAAATTAAGTTAATCCGTTTACCTTCGACTCAGTCCGTTTTCCCCCAGTCCCTCCTCCTTAAGGGCCTGTCCCACTTATGCGACCTTGGCTCGCAAATTACGCGACCTCGTGGTCGCTTGAGGCGTACGGGCACCGTATGGCCGTGCGGGGCCAGTCCCACTTAGAAGCGCGGAGGGGTATGGAGTTGTGTGGGGCTGGTCCCGACATCGCGCGGGGCTCTGAAACTCCTGCAGTGACCGAAATCTTCGCGCGCCAACGGCCTGTCGGCCCGCGTACGCACGCCGGTGCATTGCGGTCATACGCAGCGTCTTGACGGCGTATGCAGCGTCTTGATGGCTTACGCCTAGCGCGTGGCGTTGCGTGATGACGTCACCGCCCGGCGTATCGTTGCGTGATGACGTCACCGCCCGACGCCGTGCGACGCCCAAATTCAGTCGGCCCGCCTCCTGCCCAGCTGATTTGTAAGCATGACGTAAATGACGTCACGCACGAACTTAGCGCGAATTTAGCCCGAACTTCGCACGAACTCCGCTTCCGGTTGGTCGCGCCAAACGCACGCAATCGCATACAAGTGGGATAGGCCCTTTATTCTTCAACATCTGGAACATGGGGAAGTCATCAAACTCCATTAGTTTTGAGCAACAAACTAGGTGGCTGTGATGTGGAGATCTTCATTGTAATAGCAGTTGTCAGCAACAGTGTGCATGTGATAAGAATGTTCCTAAAGAGAGCAGATATGGAGAGCATCATTAAAGGGCCTGTCCCACTTGGCGATAAGTGGGACAGGGCCTTAACTTGAAAATAGCAGAGATGGAATTAATTTCCATTGTGGGTTTAGCTGCTGTAACACTTTCTGTATAATGCCCAGTGAATTCCCTTTACTTCATCGCTCGGGATGGTCGCCTTGCCAATTCTCTCTCACAAATAAAGCCCAACGTTTGTGAGATTTGCAGCTCCATGAGGTTGCAGCCTGGATCGCAAGTTCACAAGTTATTGGAGTAGAATCAGGCCATTCGGCCCATCGGGTCCCCTCCGCCATTCAATCATGGCTGACAAAAATGCTGGAGCAACTCAGCGGGTGAAGCAGCATCTATGGAGCGAAGGAATAGGCAACGTTTCGGGTCGGGACCCTTTGCTCCAAAGATGCTGCCTCACCCGCTGAGTTTCTCCAGCATTTTTGTCTACCTTCGACTTTTCCAGCATTTCCATTCTCAATGACTCTATGACTCATATTTCTAGCATCTGTAGCTTTCTGTAATATTGACTCTGCATCTCCAGGGCAGCCAATTAAACGTTACACACCTGTAATAAACATTCCTGCAAGTGGGAATATTAGCGTGAATGTTGACTGTGAATGGCAACTCACACCTGCCTCCAGGTGTTGCCTGCTTTTTTATCCCTGAAGCTAAACGTCAGGAAGTGAGTGTTTCCGTGCTGCGTTAGGCATTGCGGGCGGTGGCCACACCTGCACTCGCTGGGTTCCAGAGAGGGTTTATTCAGTGGCGTTAACAGTACCTGGAGGTTGGAGGCAATAATCCGGGACAGGAACCAGTCTGCAGAATACCTGTCCCAATGTAGAGCGCACACAGGCAGGCTTTGTCTGCTGCCTCCTGTGTCTGCCAAGCGTAAAACAATGGGTTGTGTCGATCGGGCCAACATCACACCAGAAATCTTCAACTCCCCCTCCCATTCCCACACTGACCTTTCTGTCCTGGGCCTCCTCCATTGTCAGAGTGAGGCCCAGCGCAAATCGGAGGAACAGCACCTCATATTTCGCTTGGGCAGCTTACACCCCAGCGGTATGAACATTGACTTCTCTAACTTCAAATAGCCCTTGCTTTCCCTCTCTCTCTCCATCCCCTCCCCCTTCCCAGATGCTGCCTGTCCCGCTGAGTTACTCCAGCATTTTGTGTCTATCTTTGGTGTAAACCAGCATCTGCAGTTCCTTCCTACACAACCTTCAACTGGGATTATCTTGCTTCATTGTGATGGAGATGAAGGCAGCTCCCAAACCGGATATATTTTGTCATTTGGCACGTCCAACATGGCCTTGGGCATATTTATCTGTCTCTCAATAATTGAGCTATTTAATGCCTCAAGAAACAGCACTCACCGCACTAATCCTGGGCGTCTGACATCTCTGTTCCCAGAAGCTTTTAGAAAGTGCAATGTGGAACAGTACAGCACAGGAACAGGCCCTTCGGCCCACAAAGTCTGTGCTGAAATCAAGGCCAAGACTAAATCTCCTCTGCCTGCACGTGATCCATTTCCCTCCTGTGTCTGCCAGGTGTAAGACAACGGATAGTGGTGGAGGCAGGCACTGTATGTCGTTGTCACTTGCGGGCGGAGCACCAAGGCAAATTCCTTGTATGTGAATACTTGGCCAAAAAACGTATTCATTCATTCATTCATAGTGGCGTTTAAGAGGCTAATGGATATGGAGGGAAAAAAATCCTGCACAGGCAGAAGAGTTTAGTTTATCTCTGTATCATGTTTGGACACGGACATCGTGGGCCGAAGGACTTGTTCCTGTGTTGTCCTTGTACCTTGTGGTCAATACTCCACCAGGGACTATACTGGAAGTTAGGAGTCTCATGTACAAATCACAATTAAACACTATCCTACAACAAGGGACAATTTTTTAAAAACATTTACCAAGCCAATTAACCTGCAAACCTGCACGTCTTTGGAGTGTGGGAGGAAACCGAAGATCTCGGAGAAAACCCCCGCAGGTCACGGGGAGAAGGTACAAACTCCGCACAGACAGCACCCGTAGTCGGGATGGAACCCGGGTCTCTGGCGCTGCATTCACTGTAAGGCAGCAACTCTACCGCTGCACCAATGTGACCGCCTGATCTGTTCCATTTATAATTCTGCCTCGATACCCCATTATCATTCGGGTTTGGGAACAGCTCCAGACAAGACATGAACAAAATTTGCATCTATTTAATGCCTCGGGAAACAGCACTCACCGCACTAATCGTGGGCGTCTGACATCTCTGTTCTCAGAAGCTTTTAGAAGGTGGAATTGTGGACGCAGCCCAGCCCTTCACACAAACCAACCTCCCTTCCATTGACTCCATCGACACCTCACGCTGCCTCGGCAAGGCCAGCAGCATCATCAAGGACCAGTCGCACCCGGGTCACTCCCTCTTCTCCCCTCTCCCATCGGGCAAAATGTACAGAAGTGTGAAAACACCTCCAGATTCAGGGACAGTTTCTTCCCAGCTGTTATCAGGCAACTGAATCATCCTACCACAACCAGAGAGCAGTGCTGAACTACTATCTATCTCATTGGTGACCCTCGGACTGTCTTTGATTGAACCTTACTGGACTTTATGTTGAACTAAACGTTATTCATGGGGATGATCAGCCATGATCACATTGAATGGCGGTGCTGGCTCGAAGGGCCGAATGGCCTACTCCTGCACCTATTGTCTATTGTCTATTCATGTTATTCCCTTTATCATGTATCTGTACACTGTGGACGGCTCGATTATAATCATGTATTGTCTTTCCGCTGACTGGTTAGCCCGCAACAAAAGCTTTTCACTGTACCTCGCTACACGTGACAATAAACTGAACTAAACTAATCAGAATCAGAATCAGATTTTATTCGCCAAGTATGTTTTGCAACACATGAGGAATTTCACTGGCCAGGTCAGTCATACAATTAAAAGCAACAGATCACTCAAAAACACATTTTAACATGAACATCCACCACAGTGACTCTGACACATTCCTCACTGTGATGGAAGGCGAAATAAAGTTCAAGGCCTTCCTTTTGTTCTTCCTCGGTCGTGGGCCTCGAGCCCCCCGTTGACGGGACGTTCTTGCCTCCCGTAGCCGGCGGCGTTCGGGCCCTCCGCGTCGAGGCGATCAGCTCCTGCATCGGGGGGATGTCAGCTCCCCCACGCCGGGCGATCGAACCTCGCGTCGGGGCTGGTCGAACCTTCCGTGACGTTGGAGCTCCCGACTCGGTCTCACCCGAGACTGCGAGCCCTTGATGGTAAATTCGCGGGCCGCGGTGGGAGCGATCCCAGGCAAGGGATCCGCTCCGATGTTAAGTCCACGCCCCGCGGTGGGGCCCACGACAGTCCGAGGAGGCTCCCAGCTCCAGCGTTGGTAGGCTGCAGAGCCCGGAGAATGTGGTCCTAAACTTGATCACATCTCCGGGAAGGTAGGTGCTTGAAAAAAAGTTTCCCCCGGTCCTCTCCCCCCTTCCCCCACATCAAACAAACCGAAGTACTTTAAACCAAACTTTTAACAAACGTTAAAAATATCAAAAAGATGAAAAAACAAACATACTGCCGGCAGGGCAGCCATCTCACCGACGCCCCTGGTGGTCTTTGAATCTGAAAATAGACACAAAGCTGGAGTAACTCAGCGGGACAGGCAGCATCTCTTGACAGAAGGAATGGGTGACGTTTCAGGTCGTTTCAGGTCGAGAACCTTCTTCTATCACAGTAGTCTGACTATTTTGGTCACATCATAAGGTAGACAAAAATGCTGGAGAAACTCAGCGGGTGAGGCAGCATCTATGGAGCGAAGGAAATAGGTGACTTTTCGGGTCGAGACCCGGAAGCATCTATGGAGCGAGGGAATAGGTGACGTTTCGGGTCGAGACCCTTCCGGGTCTCGACCCGAAACGTCACCTATTCCTTCGCTCCATAGATGCTGCCTCACCCGCTGAGTTTCTCCAGCATTTTTGTCCACCTTCGATTTTTCCAGCATCTGCAGTTCTTTGTTAATCATGAGGTCATGAGGTCATGAGGAATAGGAGTAGAATTGGGCCATTCGGCCCATCATGTCTACTCCACCATTCAATCATGGCCGATCTATCATCTCCCCCTCCTAACCCCATTCTCCTGCCTTCTCATTTCTCGCTGCAGTGCTCTTGTGGTTTGTGGGCCAGTGGGACATATCTGTGTTCTCCGCTGATTATGAGCAGTGTCGCGCATCTGTGCCACCGGTAGAACAAGTTCCACTTGCTCAACCTCTTCAGTGGTTAAATATTTACATAGTGTCCAACCCTTCTCTGGGAAACCGTACAATTAGTCGGCACGCAGCTTTCCATTCAGCTGGGAATGTCAGGTGTTTTCACAGACGTGAAGGTGAGAAGAGGGAGAATTGGTTTAGGAATGTCTCTGTCAAGACTTTCCGGGAGTGTGTGTGTGTGTGTGTGTGTGTGTGTGTGTGTGTGTGTGTGTGTGTGTGTGTGTGTGTGTGTGTGTGTGTGTGTGTGTGTGTGTGTGTGTGTGTGTGTGTGTGTGTGTGTGTGTGTGTGTGTGTGTGTGTGTGTGTGGGTGTCAGTAGCTGCTCCTCACCGCACATGCTGAGACTGGCTGTTGACACTGTTCACCTGCTGAGGCTGCAGGATGTGAATCAGTGTTCTCCGCAAGGGTGATGTCTGTGCATTAACCCATTCACTTCTGCCCCGCCGTGATCGTGGCGACTTCCTTCTTCGCTCTGATCTACAGCAAGAGCCGTGACACTCAATCACGCCAGCAAATGCCCACGAATAACGAGTATGAACAACTGATGTTCTTCTCCGTGGATTGTCACCTTGTCGTGGTGGAGAAGCTGGTGTGGACCTGAGATCCTGAGAGCGATGCCGTCTGGAGCTATGCTCCTGGTAGGGCCACCCATGGCGGTAAGGTCGAGGGGGAGGTCTCTGACAAAGAGCAATCCAACCAAGACCTCAACGGTGGAACAGGCGGAGGACGATGGCTGACCTTAGTGGAGCGTCACAACGGCTGGGAAGGCGGATGAAGGCTGCGGCAGAAAAGGGTCTCCGGTCTGTCTTGGGCTCCATGCCACTGGATCCTGACCCAGATCTGTCAAGGACCGTGGGGTGGCTGTCTGTGCACTAGTCTCCCCACGTGAAACGAAGTCACGCACTTGTGTCCTCCATATAGGGAATCCACCCTAATGATCCTATGGAGAGGAGAGGACAGTCATACTCGTTTCGAGTGACTGCCGATGATGATGTTTCCTTGATCAGAGAAAACACTTGCCCGAGCTACAGGGAGAGCTTGGGCAGATTTGGAGTTTATTTCTAGAGGCATAGAGTGATACAGTGTGGAAACAGGCTCTCCGGCCCAACTTGCCCACACCGACCAACATGTCTCATCTACACCAGTCCCACCTGCCTGCGCTTGGTCCATATCCCTCCAAACCTGTCCTATCCATGTACCTGTCTGACTGTTTCTTAAAAATTGGGGTAGTTCCAGCCTCAACTACCTCCTCTGGCAGCTCGTTCCATACACCCACCACACTTTGTGTGAAAAAGAGTCAATAGACAATAGACAATAGACAATAGGTGCAGGAGTAGGCCATTCGGCCCTTCGAGCCAGCACCGCCATTCAATGTGATCATGGCTGATCATCCCCAATCAGTACCCCGTTCCTGCCTTCTCCCCGTATCCCCTGACTCCGCTATTTTTAAGAGCCCTCTCTAGCTCTCTCTTGAAAGCATCCAGAGAACCTGCCTCCACCGCCCTCTGAGGCAGAGAATTCCACAGACTCACCACTCTCTGTGAGAAAAGGTGTTTCCTCGTCTCCGTTCTAAATGGCTTACCCCTTATTCTTAAACAGTGGCCCCTGGTTCTGGACTCCCCCAACATCGGGGACATGTTTCCTGCCTCTAGCGTGTCCAAACCCTTAATAATCTTATATGTTTCAATGAGTCGTCCCTCTTTCTGGTCACCGCTGGATTTTCAACATTTTGAAAATTTTCGACGACCTGCTGCTGCTATGACGGGTGCCGGCTAGTCACCTAAAAAATCGCGTAAGTGGGACAGGCTCTTAAGAATGTCATTATTCTAACTGGGACCCATGACAATAAAACACTCTTGACTTTCTTGAATCAGTGAGAGAAACATTGCATGCTGTGCATATAGAACAATATTGTCAGAACTTGGATCCTTCTCTGCATATTTCAGTGTATGAGTGGTGTTGCACATGTTGGATGGTGCCGCTGATGGTTGCTGCATCAACTAACGACCATCTGGAAGGTGCTCTGGTGATCGGGGTTCATAGTTCCCCAGTGTGGGTCCCAATGTTTGCCCAGACTTACTGACGTCATGGGTTGGGGGCCACATGTTCACTGCACCAGAGGTAATGCTTGCAGCATCTGCACATAGCCCACTACCTGCGCTGTTCATAGAGTCACAGAGACACACACAGACACACAGAGTGATAGAGACACAGAGACACAGTCACAGAGACACAGAGACACAGTCACAGAGACACAGAGTGATAGAGACACAGGGACACAGTCACAGAGACACAGAGACACAGAGACACAGAGACACAGAGACACAGACACACAGAGACACAGAGACACAGAGTGATAGAGACACAGAGACACAGGGACACACAGACACGGACACATAGAGACACAGGGACACAGAGACACAGGGACACAGTCACAGAGACACAGAGACACAGAGACACAGAGACACAGAGACACAGGGACACAGAGACACAGACACACAGAGGCACAGAGACACAGAGTGATAGAGACACAGAGACACAGGGACACACAGACACAGACACACAGAGACACAGGGACACAGAGACACAGAGACACAGGGACACAGTCACAGAGACACAGAGACACAGAGACACAGGGACACAGAGACACAGAGACACAGAGACACAGAGACACAGAGACACAGGGACACAGAGACACAGAGACACAGAGACACAGAGACACAGTCACAGTCACACAGAGACACAGAGACACAGAGACATAGAGACACAGAGACACAGAGACACAGACACACAGAGACACAGAGACACAGAGACACAGAGACACAGAGACATAGAGACACAGACACACAGAGACACACAGACACACAGACACAGAGACACAGACACACAGAGACACAGAGACACAGAGACACAGAGACACAGGGACACAGTCACAGAGACACAGAGACACAGACACACAGAGACACAGAGACACAGAGACACAGACACACAGAGACACAGAGACACAGAGACACAGACACACAGAGACACAGAGACACAGAGACACAGAGACAAGACACAGGAGACACAGAGGGCACAGAGACACAGAGACACAGAGACACAGAGACACAGAGACACAGAGTCACAGAGACACAGGGACACAGAGACATAGAGACACAGAGTCACAGAGACACAGAGACACAGAGTCATAGAGTGATACAGCATGGTAACAGGCCCTTCGGCCCAACTTGCCCACAACGGCTAACATGTCCCATCTACACTAGTCCCACTTGTCTGCGCTTGGTCCAATATCCCTCCAAACCTGTCCTATCCATGTACCTGTCTAACTGTTTCTTAAACGTTGGGATAGTCCCAGCCTCAACTATCTCCTCTGGCAGCTTGTTCCATACACCCACCACCCTCTGTGTGAAAAAGTTACCCCTCAGATTCCTATTGAATCTTTTCCCCTTCACCTTGAACCTATGTCCTCTGGTCCTCGATTCCCCTACTCTGGGCAAGAGACTCTGTGCATCTACCCGATCTATTCCTCTCATGATTTTGTACACCTATGTTCACTCATCAAGAATGTAAGAGTGTCACGCCACGACATTGAGAACTCAAATAAACAGCGGGAGGCGTAGGGAGAAGGAGAAGAAGTTCATAACATTATCGAGAGGCATAATTTCCCCCAGAGTGGAAGTGCCTAGGACAAGATGACATAGCTTTGAGGCATTTACCAGACTTTTAGATTGGCGCATGGATATGTAGAGAAGGAGGAATATGTGATTTTTTAGTTTAGTTTAGAGATACAGTGCGGAAACAGGCCCTTCGGCCCACCGAGTCCGCACCGACACTAGTCCCCGCACACTAACACCATCCTACACACACTAGGGAAAATTACACTTACACCAAGCCAATTAACCTACAAACCTGCACGTCTTTGGAGTGTGGGAGGAAACCAGAGCACCCGACAAACCCACGCAGGTCACGGGGAGAACGTACAAACTCCGTACAGACAGCACCCGTAGTCAGGATCGAACCCGTAGATTAGTGGATCGATACTAAATATATATATGTTACCACACAGATTATGCTTGCTGCATATTCCTTATGTCACTCATTAATACTGGTCCGCCTACAGGCTTATTAGTGAGGTTCTCTCTCTCTCTCTCTCTCTCTCTCCAGATTAGACGAGCTGAAAGCATGGAGATGAAAGCACCTTGTGTTTCCTCCGCAGAGTTGCGAATAAAAGTCTATGGATTCCAATCAATATGTGTGAGTCTGATCATTTCCTACAGAACCCGGGTCTCTGGCGCTGTGAGGCAGCAACTCTACCGCTGCGTCACCCTGGCATATACAGGCAGATAAGAGCTAATCGTGACATCCAACAGTATTCTGAGTTGCCAAACACATAGTGATGTATTATCTCAGCAGGCCATGGAACATTGGGACATAGACCAGCACAGGAACAGGCCCTTCGTCCCACAATGTCTGTGCTGTACTGTTTATCTTGTATGTAAGATGGGCAAAGTTTAAGTTTAAAGGAGATGTGCGGGGCAGGGTTTTGTTACACAGAGGGTGGTGGGTGCCTGGAACGCGCTGCCAGGGGTGGTGGTGGAGGCAGATACGACAGTGGTGTTTAAGAGGCTTTTGGATAGGCGCGTGGATATGCAGGGAATGGAGGGATATGGATCGTAGAGTCAAACAGCATGAAAACAGGCCTTTTGGTCCCACCAGCTTGTACAGGCAGAGGAGATTACCTGATGGATTTGAAAGAGAGTTAGATAGAGCTCTATGGGCTAGTGGAATCAATGGATATGGGGAGAAGGCAGGCCACGGGTTATTGATTGGGGACGATCAGCCATGATCACATTGAATTCTCCGGGTGCTCCGGTTTCCTCCCACATTCCAAACACGCACAGGATTGTAGGTTAATTGGCTTGGCATAAAAACTGTGAATTGTCTGATTGGGGGATGATCAGCCATGATCACATTGATGGCGGTGCTGGCTCGAAGGGCCGAATGGCCTACTCCCTGCACCTATTGTCTATTATCTATTGTCGATTGACAGCACCCGTAGTTGGGATCGAAACCCTGGTCTCTGGCTGTAAGGCAGTAACTCTACCGCTGCGCCACCATGGGGCCCCGCAATAGATCTATAGATTCCATTTTCATTTCCAGCTATTATAACTCAGAAAATTAGCTTGACAATGTTAATTATTATTAACATCAAAACAAGCGATTTAATTTCATACCTTACTGAGACAGAGTCCTAGTTCTGGTGTTTCATGCCTTACTGAGACAGAGTCCTAGTCCTGGTGTTTCATGCCTTACTGAGACAGAGTCCTAGTTCTGGTGTAAGACTGTAGTTTAACCTGAGCAATAGTTTTGTTATAAAAACATCTGTAATATGAATAGTTATACTTGCCTTTTGGGAAAAGGCCCAACAGTTTTAATATAATCAATCTCCCTCACAATACTATATCTAATTGTTCTGTCATTTTCTTATTTTGTTCTATTCCCTTTCAATTAATTTCATTCCTCCTCTGATTCATCTCGGCGGCACGGTGGCGCAGCGGTAGAGTTGCTGCCTCACAGCGCCACAGACCCGGGTTCCATCCTGACTACGGGTGCTGTCTGTACGGAGTTTGTACGTTCTCCCCGTGACCTGCGTGGGTTTTCCTCCGGGTGGGTTTCCTCCCGCACTCCAAAGACGTACAGGTTTGTAGGTTAATTGGCCTTCTGTAAACTGTAAATTGTCCCTAGTGGGTGTAGGATAGTGCTAGTGTGTGGGGATCGCTGGTCGGTGCCGACTCGATGGGCCGAAGGGCCTGTTTCCACGCTGCATCTCTAAACTAGAAGATTTACTAGAATGTTGCCTGGGTTTCAGCAACTAAGTTACAGAGAAAGGTTGAACAAGTTAGGTCTTTATTCTTTGGAGCGCAGAAGGTTAAGAGGGGACTTGATAGAGGTCTTTAAAATTATGAGCGGGTTAGACAGAGTTGACGTGGATAAGCTTTTCCCATTGAGAGTAGGGAAGATTCAAACAAGGGGACATGACTTGAGAATTAAGGGACAGAAGTTTAGGGGGAACATTAGGGGGAACTTCTTTACTCAGAGAGTGGTAGCTGTGTGGAATGAGCTTCCAGTGGAAGTGGTGGAGACAGGTTCGATTTTATCCTTTAAAAATAGATTGGATGGGTATATGGACGGGAAAGGAATGGAGGGTTATGGTCTGAGTGCAGGTAGATGGGACTAGGGGGAAGTATTTTTTTTTATTTTTTTAATGTTGGGCACGGACTTGAAGGGCCGAGATGGCCTGTTTCCGTGCTGTAATGGTTATATGGTTATAACTAAACTTAACTAAATCTATACTTGGTGCCTTCAAAATACAATTCCATTCCTCAGTAAAATATAAACACTGAATAAATGTTCTGCCTGGAGAAACCTTTCTAACTTAGATTTGAAATTTGTCCTTTTCCTCCAACATGTCAAATAGCAGCAGTTTGATTGTCATTAACTGGACCTTTCATAACACAGCCACACTGAGCCAGGAAGAGAATATCAAATTCTTCAAAACTAAACACGCAGCCTGCATATTATTCATCACTCTGATTACGTGACTGACTGTGTTTGCTTTAGTTTAGAGATATAGAGCGGAAACAGGCCCTTCGGCCCACCGAGTCCGCGCTGACCAGCGATCCCCGCACACTAGCACTATCCCACGCGCATTCGGGACAATTCATGATTCTTACCAAAGCCAATTTGTTTAGAGTCCAGAACCAGGGGCCACAGTCTTAGAATAAAGGGGAGGTCATTTAAGACTGAGGTGAGAACAAACTTTTTCACCCAGAGAGTTGTGAATTTATGGAATTCCCTGCCACAGAGGGCAGTGGAGGCCAAATCACTGGATGGATTTAAGAGAGAGTTAGATAGAGCTCTAGGGGATAGTGGAATCAAGGGATATGGGGAGAAGGCAGGCACGGGTTATAGAGTGCAGAGAAGATTTACTTTCATAAAATAAAATAAAATATCACAGCGCTATTTTTATTTCTGCATTGTATTTGTCTAAAGTTTAGTTTCGTTCAAAAGTTCTAGGAGCAGAATATGGGGAGAAGGCAGGAACGGGGTACTGATTGTGGATGATCAGCCATGATCACATTGAATGGCGGTGCTGGCTTGAAGGGCCGAATGGCCTCCTCCTGCACCTATTTTCTATGTTTCTATGTTTCTAATTAACCTACAAACCTGTACGTCTTTGGAATGTGGGAGGAAACCGGAGCACCCGGAGAAAACCCACGCAGGTCACGGGGTGAACGTACAAACTCCGTACAGACAGCGCCCGTAGCCAGGATCGTACCCGGGTCTCTGGCGCTGTGAGGCAGCAACTCTACCGCTGCGCCACCGTGCCGCCCTTTGTGTTTGCTCAGGAAACCTGCTGCGGTTTTAACTTTATTGTCTCAGCTGAAAAACAAAATGGCCTAACTTGAAGCGACCAAACCGGATCCTGCAGGTTTTATGTTTAACGTTGGAAGATGGATTATCATCTTCTCGAGGCACCAAACCCTTCAATTCATTTATTAATTTTCCGAAGGCTAATTAATCATTTACAAGATTAAAATCTTTTTTTTTTCTCTGCCTCTAAAATAGAAAGTTCCCTCCCATCGGCTGCCTCCCTCACAAGTACGTTCAGAGGAAACAAATTTACAAATGTCCACCACCGATTTTCCAGCAACTGGTGGTCCGACACCTCGTTTAATCCGGGCAAAATAACGAGAGCGCTCTTGAAATCCCACCCGGATGTACCCCCCTCCCCCCCCGAAAATACGGCCCCTTGGCCGGGTGAGGCTCAGGCTCGGCGATCGTTTCGCTGAATACCTCCGCTCAGTCCGCCCAAACCTACCTGATCTCCTGGTTGCTCAGCACTTCAACTCCCCCTCCTAATCTCAATCCCACACTAACCTTCCTGTCCTGGGCCTCCTCCATTGTCAGGGTGAGGCTCAGCGCAAATTGGAGGAACAGCACCTCATATTTCGCTTGGGCAGCTTACACCCCAGTGGTATGAACACTGACTTCTCTAGCCTTTGTCTTCCCTCTCTCTCCATCAATCCCCCTTCCCAGTTCTGCGGCCTGTCTGACTGTCCGCGTTTACATTTTATCTCTGCTTGCTTTGTTGTTGTTATCTTCTCCTAGATAACTGTGATCTATTCCACATTTTCCTTCATCTCCATCCCCTTTTGCCCTGTTGTCACACCTTACACTTCCTTACCTCTGTATCTCCCTCTAACCTGATTCAGACTGAAGAAGGGTCTCGACCCGAAACGTCACCCATTCCTTCTCTCCAGAGATGCTGCCTGTCCCGCTGAGTTACTCCAGCTTTCCCTCATCCTGTATCTGTACGCTGTGAATGGGCTCGATTGTAATCACGTATTGTCTTTCCGCAACAAAAGCTTTTCACTGTACCTCGGTACAAGTGACAGTAAACTAAACTGATTGAGATACTTCTGATACTTCAACCAGCTGTCTTGCGACAGCATATTTTCAGTCCTGCTGTTTCCAGAACCATCGTGACTCATGTGGCAATTCGTAATTCTCCTCTGAACATTCTCAGAACATTCTCATTTCCTTCCATATCTTTTTTTCTTCCTTCAGAGAATCAACAGGGCATTAATTGATTTATCGAAGTGCCTGTTCCGCAGATTCACATTTCAGCAGGGAGTATTCTCAAGTCACCCTCTGTGTCAGTTCACTTAATACACATCTTCTCACACTCGGGTCCCGGTCCAAAGTAAACAAACCAACTCGGCATACGTTACCCATTCCTCGGAAGCATTCTTCCACAGTTGGATCACGTCTCCTCCCAATCTTCTTCTCCTTCCCCTCTAATGAAAAATAAGTTCACCCTGGAATTATATTAAAACCTGGTGATCCAGGCACATGCATTGTGCCAAGCCACTGGACCTAATTAATGACAGCCAGACATTTCTTGGCACCATCTGGTTACTCTTGGCAAGCGGGGAACTGCGTTACATTTGGCAGCGTTCACGAAACGTCATTTCTTTGGGCCGGTAACCGTAGATGTAAGACATGAAAGTGAAAAGTAACAGAAGTGAAAAGTGCCTGTGGGGGATCCACTTGTTTGCGATTCCTCATCTTCAAGAATGCTTATCATCTCGTTTGCAAATGAGAGATTGAAGAATCCCGTGTCTCATTGGGACACAGAGTTTGCTCAAGAAACTTCCTCTGTAAGCAGATGCTGGCAGTTGTTTTACACAGAATGTTTCAAACCAGAAACTCACACCACAACCACAAAGTAGTCTTATTAATCCCAGATTTTAAACAGTTACCCCGTTGTCTGAGGAAGAAATCAAACAGTGTGACATCGATCTGCTCCCGAGGTGAGATTATTGCGAGGATATTGAGATCAACTGTATGTTCACTACGTTTCATTTGGAGGGAAATCGCAATAACAAAATGCGTCCACAATTCCCTCTTCTCCCCACCCCCATCGGGCAAGGGGTACAGAAGTGTGAAAACGCACACCTCCAGATTCAGGGGCAGTTTCTTCCCAGCTGTCATCAGGCAACTGAACCATCCTACCACAACTAGAGAGCAGTGTTGAGCTACTATCCACCTCTTTGGTGACCCTCGGACTATCTTTGATCGGACGTTGCTGGCTTCAGTTCTGATCTTCCCGCCTACCTCATGAAACCTACCCTGCAGTTTTTATTCTGCACTTCGGTACTTTTGCCTTTGGACTAACTGTACAACTTGACTCGTAATTTTAATTTTAGTTTAGAGATATAGCGCGGAAACAGGCCCTTCATAAGGTCATAAGGTCATAAGGAATAGGAATAGAACTGGGCCATTCGGCCCATCAAGTCTACTCCACCATTCAATCATGGCTGATCTATCTCTCCCTCCCAACCCCATTCTCCTGCCTTCTCCCCATAACCCCCGACCCCCGTACTAATCAAGAATCTATCTATCTCTGCCTTAAATATATCCACTGACTTGGCCTCCACAGCCGTCTGTGGCAATGAATTCCACAGATTCACCACCCTCTGACTAAAGAAGGCCCACCGAGTCCGTGCCGACCAGCGATCCCTGCACACTAACACTATCCTACACACACTAGGGACATTTTACACTTATACCAAGCCAATTCACCTACAAACCTGCACGTCTTTGGAGTGTGGGAGGAAACCGAAGATCTCGGAGAAAACCCACGCAGGTCACGGGGAGAACGTACAAACTCCGTACAGACAGCACCCGCAGTCGGGATGGAACCACGGTCACTGGCGCTGTGAGGCAGCAACTCTACCGCTGCGCCACCATGACGCCCTCTATATATTTTGTACAGTGTGATATTTCTGGACAGCACACAAACAAAAGTTTTTCACCGTCTCTCGGTCAACATGATATAATAAACTAATTTCAATACCAACAGCAAGTCCTGGTTCAGTATGGTGATTGGTTTGGCAGCACCAAAGTAATACATTTGGGCTGAAAGAGGCAAGAAAAGGCTCATGGGGAAGATGAGCCTTATAAATAATCTGGATACAGGACTAATGCAAATACTCAGTGTTGAACCTTGCTCCCTCAGCACTTTTCCAAAGGACATTTTACGTCGCAAATCTGTGACTTACATGGTGTTTATCATCAGACTTCACCCCGTAAGGGCCTGTGCCACTTAGGCGATTTTTAGGTGACTGCCGGCGACCGTCATAGTCGTAGCAGGACCGGTGAAAATCCGGTGACTGGACCCCCCCTACGACAACCCACCACCTAGTCGACGGCAAGCTACCGACATCCGGCGATACAATTCCTCGCGACTCGGGACATCCACCTATGACAACCTACGACAACCTACGTCACACCTACGACAACCATAGTCAACCTACGTCCACCCGCGACAAGCTACGACAAGTAACGACCCTGTCTGCGACAACTGAAGATAATTCAGTCGCCGGTACCTGTCGCCGGTTGGCGTAGGTTGACGTAGGTAGTCGCCAATGGAATTCACCAAAGTCAGCACCTGGCGACAACCAACGTCACCTGGCGACAACCTACGTCACCCGGCGACAACCTACGTCACCTGGCGACAACCTACGTCACCTGGCGACAACCTACGTCACCTGGCGACAACCTACGTCACCTGGCGACAACCTACGTCACCTGGCGACAACCTACGTCACCTGGCGACAACCTACGTCACCTGGCGACAACCTACATCACCTGGCGACAACCTATGACAGGTGAAGACAAGCAACGTCAAGCCCACTGTCGCCGAAAGGTTTTGAACATTTCAAAAATCCAGCGGGGACAAGAAAAAAGTTATGACACTTGAGGAGACAACTCACGACAATACAGGCGTCACCCC
The DNA here is from genome assembly GCA_038087875.1 of Malacoraja senta. Classification (NCBI taxonomy): domain Eukaryota; kingdom Metazoa; phylum Chordata; class Chondrichthyes; order Rajiformes; family Rajidae; genus Malacoraja; species Malacoraja senta. Next base: position 368,194 of record JAXLNO010002229.1, on the reverse strand, counting down.
GCGACCATGTGGCGACAACCTATTTTCCGGCTTTCGCCGAAAAAATCGTTGTATCCATGTTGCTGCCAGGTGATACAACATGTTACTCCCATGAAGAATATAATGTACTAGGAAGTGCAGCTGTACCCTAACATGAGGGGAAAAGATCATGTGAATGCACAGGCCAGGCCAGGCCAGGCCAGGGGAATCAAGAACCAGGGGACATAGGTTTAAGGTGAGGGGGGAAAGATTTAATAGGGACCTGAGGGGCAACATTTTCACACAGAGGGTGGTGGGTGTATGGAACGTGCGGCCAGAGGAGGTAGTTGAGGCTGAGACTATAACGACATTTAAAATGACACTTGGACAGGTACATGGATAGGAAAGGTCTAGAGGGATGTGGGCCAAATGTGGGCAGGTGGGACTGGATGAGAGGCCTCAAGCTAGTGTTTAGTTCAGTTTAGAGACACAGCATGGAAACAGGCCCTTTGGCCCTCCGAGTCCACGCCAACCATGATTGAATGGCGGAGTAGACTTGACGGGCCGAATGGCCTAATTCTTCTCCTATCACGTATGAACTCATGAGCAGTGGGGGAAGGCAGGGGTGCACAGGACCTCACTTGACCCAATGCCTTCTCCTGCATGTGCGAGCTGGTAGTTTTGGGACAGACATCTCCCCAGACATCTCAAGGGGCAGCTACAGCGCCAGAGACCTGGGTTCGATCCCGACTACGGGTGCTGTCTGTACGGAGTTTGTACGTTCTCCCCGTGACCTGTGTGGGTTTTCTCCGAGATCTTTGGTTTCCTCCCACACTCCAAAGTAGGTTAATTGGCTTTGGTATAAATGCATAAATGTAAAATTGTCCCTAGTGTGTGTAGGGTAGACACAAAAAGCTGGAGCAACTCAGCGGGACAGGCAGCATCTCTGGAGAGAAGGAATGGGTGACGTTACGGGTCACGACCCTTCTTCAGACTAGTCTGGGGAAAGGGAAACGAGAGATAGTACGATGAGGTAGAGAGATAAAGAACAATGAATGAAAGATATATGCAAAATATGATCAAGGAAACAGGCCAATGTTAGCTGTTTGTTGGGTGAAAACGAGAAGCTGGTGCGACGTGGGTGGGGGTGGGGTAGAGAGAGTGGGAATGTCGGGGTTACATGAAGTTAGTGAAATTAATATTCATACCACTGGCTGCAAGCTGCCCAAGCGAAAATGAGATGCTGTTCCTCCAATTGGTGCTGGGCCTCACTCTAGGTCTCTGGTCAAGACCCAGAACAGAAAGGTCAGTGTGAGAATGGTGTTAATGTGCGGGGATCGCTGGTCGGCGCGGACTCGGTGGGTCGAAGGGCGGTGTTTCCGCGCTGTGTCTCGAAACTAAACACAAGGTCGACAAAAATGCTGGAGAAACTCAGCGGGTGAGGCAGCATCTATGGGGAGAGTAGATCCTCATCCGCATTGAGTTCCTCCAGCATTTTTGTCTACCTTCGATTTTTCCAGCATCTGCAGTTCTTTCTTACAACTAAACCCCAAATCAGAACTTGACATGGAATCAAATAGAAGGCCTTAACGAGCTGTTTCCTGGTCTCATCTCCCCCCCGACGGGCGGTGGTGAGATGGAAGCCTGAACCGACACATGAAGGGAGGGTTTGGGAACAAGCTTTGGAAAGTTGCCATTATTTCATGAATCGGACTCTTGCCTGCCATCTATTGGAGATGAAACATGGTCCTTTCAACATTGATGGTCCTTTTATTACCAGTCTATCATCGCTGCCTTGCCATTGTGTTTAGGACAAGGTCTACAATTGTGTTGTGCATCAGTGAATCGTTGATATTATTTGAATGAATTACGATTAATGTAACCATAAATGTATAATTACTACCGGCAAACAATTTTTTATCTAAATATTGATTTAACTAACTCCATTATTACTCTAACTCTCCAAAAATACATAATTATGCAGCAGCAGTGAAGAGAAAGGATGGTTAATAAATGTTTACCAGTGCTGCCTTCAGGCACAACACTAACTTTATGCGTCTATGTTCCAGTGTTTGTGAAGGTTTTATTTCTCTGCAAACATCACACTTTCTTGCTCGCATCGTCATTGTGAATGTCCCGTTCACATTGAGTTTGTGTTTGTTTGGGGAACAGCTGTTGGGAGAGTGAAGTCAACAGGATCAGGAATCACATGCAATAATTGGATTTAGTTCTTGTAGCAGACTCCAACGGGCCTGTCCCACTTAAGGCGATTTTTTGGGCGACTACAGGCGACTGGCGAAAATTTTTCAAACTTGTTGAAAATTATTCGGCGACAGTAGCAACAATTTGGGCTGTCGTAGGTTGTCGCCAGGTGACGTAAGTTGTCGCCAGGTGATGTAGGTTGTCGCCAGGTGACATAGGTTGTTGCCAGGTTAAGGTAGGTTGTCGCCAGGTGACGTAGGTTGTCGCCAGGTGAAGTAGGTTGTCGCCAGGTGACGTAGGTTGTTGCCAGGTTAAGGTAGGTTGTCGCCAGGTGATGTAGGTTGTTGCCAGGTTAAGATAGGTTGTCGCCAGGTGACGTAGGTTGTTGCCAGGTTAAGATAGGTTGTCGCCAGGTGATGTAGGTTGTCGCCAGGTGACGTAGGTTGTCGCCAGGTGACGTAGGTTGTCGCCAGGTGACGTAGGTTGTCGCCAGGTGACGTAGGTTGTCGCCAGGTGACGTAGGTTGTCGCCAGGTGACGTAGGTTGTCGCCAGGTGATGTAGGTTATCGCCAGGTGACGTAGGTTGTCGCCAGGTGACGTAGGTTGTCGCCAGGTGACGTAGGTTGTCGCCAGGTGCTGACTTTGGTGAATTCCATTGTCCTAGCCGCTGGCTGTCGCCTAAAAAAATGCCTAAGTGGGGCAGGCCCATTAACCACTATAGAGTGGTGGGAACTCGCTGGAGAGCGGGTAGGTTTCTTGAGGTAATCGGAGTGCGGGAGCACTGTACAAAGTCCCACTTATGTCCTTGGCAATTGCCTCAGCAACTGGTGGACATGTTGCTTCCTTCGTTCATGTCCATCATCTATGTTTCAGATGTTGGGCCAGGCTCTTGCACAGTGGACAGCCTTCTCGTTTGTCACCGCTAGATCCTCCAGGCAGCATTGTTCACCAAGAAGTGGGCATCTTGGTAGGTGTGGCATGGGTTATACAGAAGTTCCACATTCACATTGTCTGCCACATCTGCATAGCCCCCATTTGCTCCTATAGGTCTTGCATCGGCCCATCCCGGCACGAAGCCTATTGAGGGACTTCCAGGTCTTCCAGTCACACCAGTGACCAGGTGGTAGCTGTTACAGACAATAGGTGCAGCAGTAGGCCATTCGGCCCTTCGATCCAGCACCCCCGATCAATGGCTGATCATCCACAATCAGTACCCCGTTCCTGCCTTCTCCCCATATCCCCTGGCTCCGCTATCTTTAAGAGCCCTATTTAGCTCTGTCTTGAAAGTATCCAGAGAACCGGCCTCCACCGCCCTCTGAGGCAGAGAATTCCACAGACTCACAACTCTCTGTGAGAAAAAGTGTTTCCTCGTCTCCGTTCTAAATGGCTTACCCCTTATTCTTAAACTATGTCCCCCTGGTTCTGGACTCCCCCAACATCGGGAACATGTTTCCTTCCTCTAGCGTGTCCAAACCCTTAATAATCTTATATGTTTCAATAAGATCCCCTCTCTTCCTTCTAAACTCCAGAGTGTACAAGCCCAGCCGCTCCATTCTCTCAGCATATGACAGTCCCGCCATCCCGGGAATTAACCTACGCTGCACTTCCTCAATAGCAAGAATGTCCTTCCTCAAATTAGGGGACCAAAACTGCACACAATACTCCAGGTGTGGTCTCACTAGGACCCTGTTCCTTGGTTGGGATTGGCATCTTTACATGGCGGTGGTTTTCACTGCGTTTCTGTTCCCGCAAGGCTAGTCTGGTTGCTTGAGGAGACTGTGACAGTGGCTGGACTGTGTTGAAGGAAGCTCTTCCTGGACTTCCGCCATTTAGGGGCTGGGTGATGGGAGTGACAGGAATGGCGGGCGGTGCTGAATGGTTCTGCTTGTCAACTAATTACAGCACAGAACGTACGGGGAAACAAGTTACAAGATACATTTATTTGTCATGTACCAAATTGGTCCAGTGACATGTGTGGTCGCCTCTGAGCCATACAAATAAATAATAAAGAGCACAGAACACAAAAGGTTTTTTTAAACACAGACATCCCCACACAGCTGGATCAAATTCCCATTGTGAGGGAAGGCTCCAAAATTCTGTCATCCCCCTCTGTTGTCCTTCCTTGATCGGGGGGCTCCCGAACCTCCCGCTCTCGCTGCTCCGGGCAGCCCGATGTTCAGGCCCACTCGCCGGGGTGATGGAAGTCCAACGTTGGGACTGGAGGACATCCTCAGTGGCCTGGAAATCCGAGTCGGCCACCTCCTACCGGAATCCGCGGCTCCCGAAGCCCACAGGCCGCGCTGGGCAGAGATGCAACGCTGGCGGCCCTCGGCAAAGGGTCCCAGGACTCCGCGATGTTGGTCAACGCCGCCCGCGCTGGAAGCTCTCCCAAACCACAGCTCCGCGATGTTGGTGCAGCAGGCCCAACACTCCGGAGCTTCAAACGGCGATCCCAGGTGAGGCATCGCCCGCTCCGCGGTGAATCCAGCGCTGCGCCGCCGCTGCTGAAGCTCTGGTCCGGATCCCCGGCAGGAAAGGCCGCACCAATCCAGGTGGTAGGCCGCGGGGAGGGGGGCGAGGACGCGACTCGGAGAATAGTCGCATCCTCGCCAGGAAGTGACTGAGAAACGGTTTCCCCCTTACCCTACCCCCCTCCCCCACATAGAAAAGTTAAAGATTCCCCAAAACAAACTTTAAAACGGACGATAAATTAAAAAAAATATTTAAAAAACAAACGGATTGTAGGCAGAGGCTGCCTTCAATGCGGCGCCCCCTAATGACTTTTCATAACACATCCCATTCCACTAGTTTTAGTTCCAGGCCTGCCTAGTCCACGCCGACCAGCGATCGATCGCCGCACTTTAGAATAATCTTTGATTCAAAAATTTTGGAATGAAATTTTCGAAATCTTTACAAAATTATTTAAAATAAAACTGATACCCAAAGCAGAATGGATTATCTTCGGAATAACGGAAGATGGTCCAGAACTAAATGTGTTTCAAAAGAAACCAATAGACTACGGGTTAATAACTGGAAAAAAGCTAATCCTAAGATTTTGGAAGAAGGCTCCAATACCAACTATAAAGATGTGGATTTCAAATATGTTCGAAACATTACACCTAGAAGAGATAAGACTCCTCCTGGCAGGTAAACCAGATCACTTCCCCCTGACGTGGTCTGCATTTATAGAATTATTACAAATATAGGGTGCAAAGGTACCTTAAAAAAAAAGGAGGTCAGGTAATGGGGGATGATAGTTGAAGAGTTGGTATGTCCCATTTACGTAATGCTCATAAAAAATATTTGTTTCTCTCTTTCTCCTCTTTCGCTTTCTCCTTCTTTTCTAGGGTCTATTTCTTAACTCTTTTTCTTTTGTTTTTAATTTTGTTCTTATAGGGTCTTTGTCCTTTTTTGTTGTCACACTTTCTACACTCTCACTTTTTCCTTCACTTTCTTCTTTCTTTCAATCTCATCCTTTCCTTTTACTAGTGTAAAAAACAAACGGAGTACATTAATTGTAAGAAGACATAAGTGACGAGTACTAATGTATGTGGTTGTAATGTAATGTACTTCTAATAAATAAAAAATAAAAAAAAATTAAAAAAAGAAGAATCTTTGCAGAGTACTGACAAGTATGTGTTGTCTCTGCTCATCATTCATCTACTCATCTCCACATTTCTACCATTAATTTGCTTTTGTTTAGTTCAGTTCACAGATACAGCGTGGAAACAGGCCCTTCGGCCCTCACACTAACACTATCCTACACACACTAAGGACAATTTACATTTACACCAAGCTAGTTAACCCACAAACCTGTGTGTCTTTGGTGTGTGGGACGAAATAGACAATAGACAATAAACAATAGACAACAGGTGCAGGAGTAGGCCATTCGGCCCTTCGAGCCAGCACCGCCATTCAATGTGATCATGGCTGATCATCCCCAATCAGTACCCCATTCCTGCCTTCTCCCGAAGAACTCAGAGAAAACCCACACAGGTTTAGTTTAGTTTAGAGATACAGCGCAGAAACAGGCCCTTCGGCCCACCGGGTCCACGTCGACCAGCGATCCCCGCACACTAACACTACCCCAACACACACCAGGGACAATTTACATTTACACCAAGCCAATTAACCGACAAACCTGCACGGCTTCGGAGTGCGGGAGGAAACCGAAGATCTCGGAGAAACCCCACGCAGGTCACGGGGAGAACGTACAAACTCCGTACAGACAGCACCCGTAGTCGGGATGGAACCCGGGTCTCTGGCGCTGTGAGGCAGCAACTCTACCGCTGCCCCACCGTGCCGCCCATTATCATCGCTGGTTAAGCAAATGAAGTATTAATTTCTGAACAAGTTGCATCACATTACTTTCTCTCTGGAACGTCGGAGGTTGAGGGCAGACTTGATTGAAGTGTATAAGATTGCGAGTGGCACAGACAGGGTAGACAGTCAGAGCGTTTTCCCCAGGGTGGAAACGTCCAGCACTAGAGGGCACGTCTTTAAGGTGAGAGGGGGAAAGTTTAAAGGAGATGTGCGGGGCAGGTTTTATTTACACAGAGGGTGGTGGGTGCCTGGAACGTGCAGCCAGGGTTGGTGGTGGAGGCAGATATGATAGTGATGTTTTTGGATAGGCACATTTGGATATGCAGGGAATGGAGGGATATGGATCACGTGCAGGGAAATGCGATCAGTAATTTGGTATCTTGTTCGACAAAAACATTGTGGGATGAAGGGCGCCTGTTCCTGTGCTGTAGTGGTCTGGGACTACTTGGAAGGGCAGTGAGATGAAACCGAGAATGCTGAATGCTGTACTGAAGAGTAGCTTGAAAAACTATTGTAGTGCATGGGAACAGATGACTGGATATCTCTGTAGAATTCTGGAAGGTTTCTGGAACTGGGGACTGAGAATATTCCTCGATTGTGGCAAAGACAAACATCAGAGGCTATTCAGCAAAGCTCAGAGTGCTGGAGTAACTCAGCAGGTCAGGCAGCATCTGTGGAGAACATGGATAGGTGACGTTTCACAGAGTGCTGGAGTAACTCAGCGGGTCAGGCAGCATCTGTGGAGCGAAGGAAATGGGCAACCTTTCGGGCCGAAACCCTGAAGGAAATAGGCAACGTTTCGGGCCGAAACCCGGAAGGGTTTCGGGCCGAAACGTTGCCTATTTCCTTCGCTCCATAGATGCTGCCGCACCCGCTGAGTTTCTCCAGCATTTTGGTCTACCTTATCATTTATAGTGTGGTTCCGTATAGCTTACAAAGCACAGAAGTACACTGTGCCAGAGTAACTCAGCGGGTCAGGCAGCATCTGTGGAGAACATGGATAGGTGACGTTTCACAGAGTGCTGGAGTAACTCAGCGGGTCAGGCAGCATCTGTGGGGAACATGGATAGGTGACGTTTCACAGAGTGCTGGAGTAACTCAGCAGGTCAGGCAGCATCTGTGGAGAACATGGATAGGTGACGTTTCACAGAGTGCTGGAGTAACTCAGCGGGTCAGGCAGCATCTGTGGAGGGAATGGGCAAAGTTAGTGAATCGAAAACCAGAGGACATAGGTTCAAGGTGAAGGGGGAAAGGTTTAATAGGAATCTAAGGAGTAACTTTTTCACACAGAGGGTGGTGGGTGTATGGAACGAGCTGCCAGAGGTGGTAGTTGAGGCTGGGACTATCCCAACGTTTAAGAAACAGTTAGACAGGTACATGGATTGGACAGGTTTGGAGGGATATGGACCAAACGCAGGCAGGTGGGACTAGTGTAGCTGGGACATGTTTGCCGGCGTGGACAAGTTGGCCGAAGGGCCTGTTTCCACGCTGTATCACTCTGTGACTCTAACTCTCCCACAGCCAACAATGAACCATTGTGGGCTCCACCTTTCTTGAGTCATCGGTACTGGCTGTGATTAGTTCTGTACCTTTTCATACCCCTTGATTCCCTCTGCCCCTGACTCTCACCCGAAACATCACATTTTCCTTTTTCTCTAGAGATGCTGCCTGTCCCAACTTGGACAGGTACTTGGAATGGAAATGTTTAGAGAGATATTGGGCCAAACACAGGCAGATGAGACTAGCTGAGATGGGGCACTTTGGTTAGCATGGATGAGTTGGGCTGAATGGCCTGTTCCTCCGCTGTACGACTATAGTTTCCATGCATTGATGATCAATATATTTATTGGAAGTTTTAACACTCTAATAAAAGAGCAGTAACTATGATAGGTAGACAAAAATGCTGGAGAAACTCAGCGGGTGAGGCAGCATCTATGGAGCGAAGGAATAGGTGACGTTTCGGGTCGAGACCCGGAAGCATCTATGGAGCGAAGGAATAGGTGACGTTTCGGGTCGAGACCCAGAAGCATCTATAGAGCGAAGGAATAGGTGACGATTCGGGTCGAGACCCGGAAGCATCTATGGAGCGAAGGAATAGGTGACGTTTCGGGTCGAGACCCGGAAGCATCTATGGAGCGAAGGAATAGGTGACGTTTCGGTTCGAGACCCTTCCGGGTCTCGACCCAAACCGTCACCTATTCCTTCGCTCCATAGATGCTGCCTCACCCGCTGAGTTTCTCCAGCATTTTTGTCTACCTTTTCCATCTGCAGTTCCTTCTTAAACATCTTTTAATTTTTATTTATTAGAAGTACATTACATTACAACAAATTACATTAGTACTCATCACGTATATCTTATTACAATTAATGTACTCGGTCATTTTTTAAACTAATAAAAAGGAAAGGTTGAGATTAAGAAAGAAGAGAAAGTGAAGGAAAATAGTGAAGGTGTAAAAACGTGACAACAGGAAGGAACAGAGACCCTGTAGGAAAGAAATTAAAAAGAAAAGATTCAGAGATAGACCCAAAAGAAGAAGAAAAAAGAGAAAAACAAATACTTTATTATAAGCATCACGCAAATGGGATATACCAACTCTCCAGCTTTCATCCCCCTTTACCTGACCTCAGTTTTTTTTTAGTACTTTTGCACCCTATACTTGTAATAATTCTATAAATGCAAACCACGTCAGGTGGTAGTGATCTGGTTTACCTGCCAGGAGGAGTCTTATCACTAAGCTTATCCTAAAATGTTGGAAAAACGCTCCAATACCAACTAGGGTTTCGGCCCGAAACGTTGCCTGTTTCCTTCGCTCCATAGATGCTGCTGCACCCGCTGAGTTTCTCCAGCATTTTTGTGTCCCACCAACTATAAACATGTGGATTTCAAATATGTTTGAAACTTCTTAAACATCTTAACTATGATAGGGTTCTGTTTGTCATCTAATATTGGATTTTGGGGATGATGTTCGGCACAAACTGTAGGGTCACAATAATTATGGTGATCCCTTTCCTAAAGCCCCTGTCCCACTGTACGAGTTTACCCAAGAGCTCTTCCGAGTTTAAAAAAAAATCGAACTCATGGTAAGTACGTAGAATGTACGTAGCGGGTACGTCGGAGCTCGGGGACGTCTCTTAGCGGCTCGTAACGCTAACGGCAGATACTCGGGAAACGCGGTAAGCTCGTGAAGTTTTTTCAACAGTGTCCACGAGAGCCCCCAAGTACCTACGAGCGGCTATTACCGTAATTCTATGAGTTTGAATCAGGGGAAACTTGGGAGAACTCTTGAATTACCTCGTACAGTGGGACAGGGGCTTAAAGGCAACCACTTCCCTTAACTTCTTGGCCATTGTAAAATTGATATCAAAATTGCTTAACGAAGAACGACTTGGTATAATTCCTTTGAACATTTTTAATGTAATTATATAACAGAAAGCAGATGTCAAGGGGAAATCGAAAGCCTAGATTAGCAGTTCTGTCGGTTTTATGGCCAGGTGCCCATTGTGCTAAAAGGGTTGAGGCCTTGTAGAAAGAAACAAGTGGGTTTGGGTGGCGAGCTAGTGGAGGCAGTATCGTGGGACAGCTGATCTCGTTCACCCACATCACTGGTGGTTTCAAAAATCATCATTTTCCTTCCGTTAAAAGAGTAGATGGCATTTCAAAAAAGTCAAACAACATCGACTTTAGTTTAGTTTGGTTCAGAGATACAGCGCGGAAGCAGGCCCTTCGGCCCACCAGGTCCGCGCCGACCAGCGATCCCCGCACACTAACACACACTAGGGACAATTTACATTTACCAAGCCAATTAACCTACAAACCTGCACGTCTTTGGAGTGTGGGAGGAAACCGAACACCTCGGAGAAAACCCACGCAGGTCACGGGGAGAACGTACAAACTCCGTACAGACAGCACCCGTAGCTGGGATCGAACCCGGGTCTCCGGAGCTGCAAGAGCTGTAAGGCAGCAACTCTACCGCTGGAGGTTTCGGGAGGTTTTATCACTATAAAATGTTCTCAGTTAAGTATTATTTAGCATGTTTGCGTTATGGTCAACCAATTTTGGAATCTCTTCTGTAATTAGAATCACATAGCTGCCTCCAGCTAAAGGGCCTGTCCCACTTTCACAACCTAATTCATGACCTTTTTTACTCGTGGCTAGAAAAAACGCCCGACCTACTTGATGCCACGAGTACCTACGACTAGCATCACGGCCTGCTACGACCTACCTACGACCCACCTACGACCTCCTACGACCTCGTGATGACCATGCTGCGAGTATGAGTCAAGGGCAAACTCGGCAGAGGTCGCCAATTAGGTCGTGAAAGTGGGACAGGGTCTTAATTAAGAATATCAGCCTTAAAACTTACGACAGGATGGGATGATATTTCCTCGTGCGGTCACCAGGTTGGCATTTTATTTAATGCAACGGAAATAAAATGTTTGGGTATTTTTGCAAAAATAATAAAATAATTTTACTACGTATCTCAAAGATCTGTAAAATAAATATGTTATTTATTAATTAAAAATCAAATAGGCGGCACGGTGGCGCAGCGGTAGAGTTGCTGCCTCACAGCGCCAGAGACCCGGGTTCAGTCCTGACTACGGGTGCTGTCTGTACGGAGTTTGCACGTTCTCCCCGTGACCTGCGTTGGTTTTCTCCGTGATCTTCGGTTTCCTCCCGCACTCCAAAGACGTGTAGGTTTGTAGGTTAATTGGCTTGGTAAATGTAAAAATTGTCGCTAGTGTGTGTGTAGGATAGTGTTAGTGTGCAGGGATCGCTGGTCGGCGTGGACACGGTGGGCCGAAGGACCTGTTTCCGCGCTGTATCTCTAAACTAAGCTAAAACTAAATGTAACTACACCTTGGTACACGTGACAATGAGCTAAACTCAAATCTACGCGACTGCGCTGTCAGGTGTAAGTTTGAGCGGATTATTTATTTAATTGAATTAAATTGAATACTTTATTGTTACATGTGACAAGTAACAGTGAGATTCGTTGCTGGTGTGCCTTGCCACGGTATGCGAATAGTCGCCACATAAAGGCCGCTTGCAAAGTTACAATTCCCCTTCCCCTTCCCCCCACACCGGCTCCTCCTGTGTCCCTTCCCCCGGCAGCGGCGTCCTCACTACCACGCGTCCGTCCTCGTCCGCCGGTCGGCCCCATTATCGGCCGCCGCACCGACCTCTACACTATCGTCGCCGGGTCCTCTCCGGACGCCTCCGTGATGCCGACCCTGGTCCCAACCGCGGGCTCCGTCGACGGTACAACGCATTAAAAAAATACAAGCTTGTAAATCAGGCTTTAGTATTAAATGAACAAGCGCGTTGTTCCAAGAATACATAACTCAAACACACATAGAAAATGCTAGATGCCTGTAGGTTCACCCTGTGGCATTTCATTTAAAAACTATAAAACAGGAAAATATGTTAAAGCTAAATAAACATCAGCCAATTTAAAAAAAAAATGCATTTGGATTCCGCAGAGTATCTTCAAAACAGTGCAATCATATCAATGGTCAATGGTTTACATATTGTCACCTGTACCAGGTACACCCCCTCCATGACACACTGGTCAACCTGAGGAGCACCTTCAGCAACAGACTGGTTCCACCAATATGCAGCACAGAACGCCACAGGAGATCCCAGGATTTTAACTAGGAAAATCGACAAGGGAGAGCCAGTGGATGTAGTGTACCTGGACTTTCAGAAAGCATTTGATAAGGTCTCACACAGGAGATTAATGGGCAAAGTTAGAGCACATGGCATTGGGGGTAGGGTACTGACATGGATAGAAAATTGGTTAGCAGACAATAGACAGTAGACAATAGACAATAGGTGCAGGAGTAGGCCATTCGGGCCCTATCAGCCAGCACCGCCATTCAATGAGATCATGGCTGATCATCCCCAATCAGTACCCCATTCCTGCCTTCTCCCCATATCCCCAGACAAGGGGGCAGATTATTATCTCAATGGGATTAGGCTTGGAATGGCCGCCGGACTTTGCGGGCGCGCGCCGGGGCTCTAACACCAAGACCCGGTGCGTGACCCTTGCATCACCCGGCGTGGCTTTAATGGCCGCGGGACAATCACCATCTTCGTTTTGTAATGTATGGCTGCAGAAACGACATTTCGTTTGGACCTCAAGGGGGTCCAAATGACAAATAAATTGTATTGTATTGTATTGTAAGCTAGATGCAGGAAAAATGTTCCCAATGTTGGGCGAGTCCAGAACCAGGGGCCACAGTCTTAGAATAAAGGGGAGGTCATTTAAGACTGAGGTGAGAAAAAACATTTTCACCCTGAGAGTTGTGAATTTATGGAATTCCCTGCCACAGAGGGCAGTGGAGGCCAAGTCACTGGATGGATTTAAGAGAGAGTTAGATAGAGCTCTAGGGGCTAGTGGAGTCAAGGGATATAGGGAGAAGGCAGGCATGGGTTATTGATAGGGGACGATCAGCCATGATCACAATGGATGGCGGTGCTGGCTCGAAGGGCCGAATGGCCTCCTCCTGCACCTATTTTCTATGTTTCTATGTTTCTATGACCGCTATTTTTAAGAGCCTTATCTAGCTCTCTCTTGAAAGCATCCAGAGAACCCACAATACCATGTGCCCTAATTCTGTCCACTAATCTCCTATGTGGGACCTTATCAAATGCCTTCTGAAAGTCCAGGTACACCACATCCACTGGCTCTCCCCTGTCCATTTTCCTAGTTACATCTTCAAAAAAATTCCAGAAGATTAGTCAAGCATCATTTCCCCTTCGTAAATCCATGCTGACTCGGACCGATCCTGTCACTGCTATCCAAATGTTCGGCCTTCTCATCTTTATATTTGACTCCAGCATCTTCCCCACCACCGATGTCAGGCTAACTGGTCCATAATTCCCCGTTTCCTCTCTCCCGCCCCTCCCAAAAAGTGGGATAACATTAGCTACCCTCCAATCCACAGGAACTGATCCTGAGTCTATAGAACATTGGAAACAAAGCGTAGGGATTAACAGGTCCCTTTGTGAATGGCAGGCAGTGACTAGTGGGGTACCACAAGGCTCGGTGCTGGGACCGCAGCTATTTACAATATACATTAATGATTTAGATGAAGGGATTAAAAGTAACATTAGCAAATTTGCAGATGACACAAAGCTGGGTGGCAGTGTGAACTGTGAGGAGGATGCTATGAGAATGCAGGGTGACTTGGACAGGTTGGGGGAGTGGGCAGATGCATGGCAGATGAAGTTTAATGTGGATAAATGTGAGGTTATCCACTTTGGTGTCAAATATAGGAAGGCAGATTATTATCTAAATGGTGTCAAGTTGGGAAAAGGGAAGTACAACGGGATCTGGGGGGTCCTTGTTCATCAGTCAATGAAAGTAAGCATGCAGGTACAGAAGGCAGTGAAGAAAGCTAATATGCCATTGAAAGTATCCAGAGAACCGGCCTCCACCGCCCTCTGAGGCAGAGAATTCCACAGACTCACAACTCTCTGTGTGAAAAATTGTTCCCTCGTCTCCGTTCTAAATGGCTTACCCTTATTCTTAAACTGTGGCCCCTGGTTTCTGGAACTGTGGCCACTGGTTCTGGAACGGAGATGAGGAAAAACATTTTCACCCGGAGAGTTGTGAGTCTGTGGAATTCTCTGCCTCAGAGGGCGGTGGAGCCCAATTCTCTGGATGCTTTCAAGAGAGAGCTAGATAGGGCTCTTAAAGATAGCGGAGTCAGCGGATATGGGGAGAAGGCAGGAACGGGGTACTGATTGGGGATGATCAGCCATGATCACATTGAATGGCGGTGCTGGCTCGAAGGGCCGAATGGCCTACTCTTGCGCCTATTGTCTATGGCTATCAAACTGTACAACTCCTCCCCCTTCTGTCGTGGGGTAGACTGAGACTGACTCCCCTCCCCCCCCCGCCCCTCCCCCCCGCCCCTCCCGAATCTTTGAACACCTCCCAAGCCTTTCCACTCGTCACTATAAATTCATGTTCCACGCATTTTGTGTGTTTTAGGACAGTTGGCACATCAATCTCCCCCCTTGGATAAATCAAGTCCTATCGTATCGTACAGTGAAATATATAATTTTCGCACGCAGTTGGGCAAGCCTACCCCTGTACATAAACACAGTGGCCCCAGTTAGTGAACTATACACAGAGCAGCACAATGATTCCATATGCAAGAGGTGCCAATGTTACAGTCCCAGCTGCAACTGGCCATGACGACCACCCAGAGAGCAGTGCTGAACTACTATCTACCTCATTGGTGACCCTCGGACTATCCTGGCTTTACCTTGCACTAAACGTTATTCCCTCATCATGTATCTGTACACTGTAAACAGATGAATTGTAATCATGTATTGTCTTTCCACTGACAGGATAGCACGCAACAAAAAGCTTTTCGCTGTACCTCGGTACACGTGATGTGCGGAGGATGTTTCCACTGGTGGGAGAGTCTAGGACTAGAGTTCACAGCCTCAGAATTAAAGGCCGCTCTTTTAAAGGAGGTGAGGAGGAACTTCTTTAGTCGGAGGTTAGTAAAGGGGCCTGTCCCAATCCGTGACCTAATCCGCGAGTTTTGGTGAGTTTGCCCTCAACTCATACTCGCAGCATGGTCGACACGAGGTCCTAGGAGGTCTTTGTAACTCTCCTTCATGCTCGAGAGTGGTCCCCGCGTACTCGAGGCCTCAGCTAGGTCGCGGCGTTTTTTTCAACATGCTGAAAAATACCCGCGAGTAAAAAAAGGTCGCCATGGAAAAAATCGATACTTTTTTTACTCGTAGGTTTAGTCGAGGTAGGTCGTAGTAGGTCGGCATGTTAGTCGTAGGTAATCGAGGGTAGTCGAAGGTAGTCGTAGATAGTCTTCATCATAGTCGAAGGACAAGTTCAACATGACACTTTATCAAACTATCCTAAACTCTTCTAAACACGCCAATTAGGTTGCCGCAGTGGGACAGCCCCTTTAATCTGTGGAACTCATTGCCACAGAAGGCTGTGGAGGCCAAGTCAGTGGATATTTTTAAGGCAGAGATAGACAAATGCTTTATTGGAGCGTGTGTCAAGGGTTATGGGGAGAAGGCAGGAAATGGGATTAGGAGAAAGAGATAGATCAGCCATGATTGAATGGCGGAGTGACCCGATGGGCCGAATGCCTGATTCTACACCTATAACTTGTGAACGTGAAGGTGACAATAAATGTAAACGGAACCGTTGCAGCCGTCCCCTCCTCCATTGCGGCCGTCCCGCGAACCCTCGCCCCTCTCCTCGCCCCACCCACTGTGGACAATGTCACAGCGTGCGACGTGCAGTCCAAATACAAATCCCGTGCGTGCAATACCCACATTATTCCAGCCCGCGCATTATTTCAGCTGGCGTCTTGATTTCACCGCACTCGAGTCGAAACATTTGGATTGATATAAATCCAACCAAATATAACATATTCATTGAACTTGGACAAGAATCCCCAACATCCAGTAAACACAAACAACATGGGCTTGTTGACTATTTGCACGCGAGCGTACAAGTCACGTATCCAGTGTGTAGAAAACACTCCCAACTCCCTCAACCGATCCTGAAACTTTTTTTTTGTCGCCTGCAATTCTTGCCAATTGCAACAAATAGTTGAACATGTCTCTCTACCTGGTTACTTTAACTGTAAAGTTTACAGTCCACTTAAAGCAAATCATTGCAGTATTTATTTTAATTGTTGTCATATGGGTTTTTTTTCTGATGTTTTTAATGAAACGAGGCTGATTCACAATTAGACTCTGGTACCCTCGTCCTTCCAGCCTGTTGCAGTCGGGAAGCCACACTCCGAGTGGGGTGAGCTAACAGCACGCATCCCTGTGTTACAAATTACATCGAAGACCTTGAGAGTAATGAAACTTCTCTAAATCCGCTCTCTCTCCCTTCACAGCCAGAGGAGAAGGCAAACCTTTTCTACATACAAGCACTGAATTCGGTTAAATTCCTTTAGAAATGAATGAATGAATGAATGAATGAATTAGTTTTTTGGCCAAGTATTCACATACAAGGAATTTGCCTTGGTGCTCTGCCGCAAGTGACAACATGACATACAGTGACAGTTAGGAATGACACTGAAGAGGAATGAAGAGGAATGAAGAGAATTTTCTTTAGCCATTGCCGCAGATGGCTGTGGCCAAGTCATGGATGGATAGGTTCTTTGTTAGTGCGGGTGTCATGGGCTGTGGGAGAAGGCAGGAGAATTGGTTTAGGAGGGACAGATAGATCAGCCTTGATTGATTGGTGGAGTTGACTCAATGGGCCGAATGGCCTAATTCTGCTCCTATCACTTATGAATTTAAGAACCTCTCCCTGCTCCAATCCAAGGTCCCCTGCCTCACAGTATCAGAGACCCAGGTTCGATCCTGACCACAGGTGCTGTCTGTGTGGAGTTTGCATGTTCTCCGTGTGACTGTGTGGGTTTCCTCTGGGTGCTCCGGTTTCCTCCCACATCCCAAAGTCGTGTGGGTTTGTGGGTTAATTGGGCCCACTGTAAATTGCCCCGAGTGTGTAGTATGCGATAACATTGAAATGGTGTGAATGGGTGATCAATGTTCGGCCTGGACTCGATGGGCCGAAAGGCTTATTTTCATGTTGTAACTCTACAACTACAACTAACTGAACTAAATTACACTAAGCTAAACTATCTTATTGATCTCATTGAAACAATATAAGATTATTAAGGTTTGGACGCACTAGAGGCAGGAAACATGTTCCCGATGTTGGGGGAGTCCAGAACCAGGGGCCACAGTTTAAGAATAAGGGGTAAGCCATTTAACATAGAAATATAGAAACATAGAAAATAGGTGCAGGAGTAGGCCATTCGGCCCTTCGAGCCTGCACCGCCATTCAATATGATCATGGCTGATCATCCAACTCAGTATCCTGTACCTGCCTTCTCTCCATACCGCCTGATCCCTTTAGCCACAAGGGCCACATCTAACTCCCTCTTAAATATACCCAATGAACTGGCCTCAACTACCTTCTGTGGCAGAGGGTTCCAGAGATTCACCACTCTCTGTGTGAAAATTTTTTAGAACTGAGACGAGATAACACTTTTTTCATACAGAGAGTTGTGAGTCTGTGGAATTCTCTGCCTCAGAGGTCGGTGGAGACCAGTTCTCTGGATGCTTTCAAGAGAAAGTTAGATAGGGCTCTTAAAGATAGTGGAGTCAGGGGAAATGGGGAGAAGGCAGGAACGGGGTACTGATTGGGGATGATCAGCCATGATCACAATGAACGGCGGTGCTGGCTCAAAAGGGCCGAATGGCCTACTCCTGCACCTATTTTCTATGTTTCTATGTTTCTATATTGTCTATTATCTAAACTGAACTAAACTAAACGAATCTAGACTGATCTGGACTAAACTAAAACAAAATAACCTCATGTAGGAAGGAACTGCAGATGCAGTGAGACACATAATCTGGGGTTGAGACCCTTCTCCTGAGTCTTCTCCAAGCCATCACCATTATTCATGTAAAAACCTGCCCCGCACATCCCCTTTAACTTTGCCCCTCTTGACTCACTTGTTAGACCACATTCAGCATAGTTATTTGTGTTGGAAGAAACTGCAGATGCTGCTTTAAACCGAAGATTGACACAAATAGCTGGAGGAACTCAGCGGACAGGCAACATCTCATCTCTGGAGAGAAGGAATGGGTGACGTTTCGGGTCTGAAGAAGGGTCTCGACCCGACTTCCTTCCCTCCAGAGATGCTGCCTGTCCCGCTGAGCTACTCCAGCTTTTTTGTGTCCAACTTAACTTGTCTTCAGTCCATCAATCTTAAACTTCGCTTTAACTTCTCTCTCACTCTCACGTTCATCTGAAAAAACAAATATTCCTTCCTTTTCCATAAGTACCGTTGGACAAGTCCGTTTGTCATCTGTACTGCTCTCATCTCCTGCTGACATCTCCCGCCAATCTACTTGATTTAAGGCTTGCTTCCTTCTCACATGCTCAGCTCTTCCTAAAATATGGCACTGAGATTAAATTATTCACAGCAGTTATCACCTTAAAGCCTCGTAACTCACGATCAGCTGCTGCAAACAGCTCCGATACGCCTCCCAGAACTGAAGTCCATAAATATGTGCTTGCGACTAATAAAACCAGTGGCACATTCAGGAGAAAACACTTTACGCAGAGAGTGGTGGGAAAGTGGAGCCAGTCGTCACACTGACATAGATTTGATCAAGACTCCAGATAAGCGCGTAGAGGGGGGAGGGGGGGGGGGAATAATATTTCGTAGTCGTAGATAAAGAAAGGTCAAATGGTCAAATTAAATTAAATTAAAGGGTCAAATAAAATTGCTCAAATGGAGTGTATATATATGGCGGTCACGGAGGCGCAGCGGTAGAGTTGCCGCCTCAGAGCGCCAGAGACCCGGGTTCGATCCCGACTACGGGCGCTGTCTGTGCGGAGTTTGCACGTTCTCCCGTGATCTGCGTGGGTTTTCCCCGAGATCTTCGGTTTCCTCCCGCACTCCACAGACGTGCAGGTTTGTAGGTTAATTGGCTTTGGTGTAAATGTAAAATTGTCCCCAGTGTGTGTGTGGGATAGTGTTAATGTGCGGGGATCGCTGGTCGGCGCGGTCTCAGTGGGCCGAAGGGCCTGTTCCCGGCAGTATCTCTAAACTAAACAAAACGAAATATATTTACCAGTAACTGGTCGGCCGAACAGTAAAAGATTGGGGGAAAAAAAACCTTTTGTGATTTTTTTTCTCCAAGGGTTTTGAATCACAAAAGAAAAATGAAAAATAAAAATTCTCTACATGTTTCCAGAATAGCTCAGCCTATTTTGATGTGAAGATATTTTGGCATTACTTTTACTGTTTGTTTCCCCTGTGTCAAATATATTGTGTGTAATTAATTTACTTAATTATACTAATTCTAACTAACGAGGAACATTAAGCTTTCAGGTGTTTGGTTATTTCATATTATCGCATGTCTTCATCTTAGACTCCAGTGGCACAGACACTAAATGACCAATCAACATCCAGTAAATATTCCTCTTGTAAACATCATAGTGACATGTGCTAATTTTCATTTACTTTTCAAAAATAATTATATTGTCCTTTTTTTGAGAAAGAACTGCAGATGCTGGAAAATCGAAGGCAGACCAAAAATGCTGGAGAAACTCAGCGGGTGAGGCAGCATCTATGGAGCGAAGGAAATAGGTGACGTTTCGGGTCGAGACCCTTCTCCAGACTGATGTGGGGGTTGGGGGGCGGGAAGAAGAAAGGAAGAGGCGGAGACAGTGGGCTGTGGGAGAGCTGGAAGGGGAGGGGAAGGAGGGAGAAAGCAGGGACTACCTGAAATTGGAGAAGTCAATGTTCATACCGCTGGGGGTGTAAACAACCCAAGCGAAATATGAGGTGCTGCTCCTCCAATGTACGGGTGGGCTCACTCTGGCCATGGAGGAGGCCCAGGACAGAAAGGTTGGATTGGGAATGGGAGGGGGGAGTTGAAGTGCTGAGCCACCGGGAGATCAGGTTGGTTAATGCGAACTGTGCGGAGGTGTTGGGTAATTGTCATTTTTGAATGCTTATCTTGGACTGGATATTAGTCACTTGGACCAGTACATGCATAGTTCACACATTCATAAGTTATAGGAGCAGAATTAGGCTATTTGGTCCATTCAGTCTAGTCTGCCATTTATAGAATCAGTGAGTGATACAGTGTGGAAACTGGCCCTTCGACAAAACTTGCCCACACCGCCATGTCCCGTCTACACTAGTCCCACCTGCCTGCACTTGGTCCATATCCCTCCAAACCTGTCCTATCCATGTACCTGTCTAACTGTTTCTTAAACTTTGGGATAGTCCCAGCCTCAACTACCTCCTCTGACAGCTCGTATCCATACACCCACCACCCTTTGTGTGAAAAGGTTACCCCTCAGATTCCTATTAATCTTTTCCCCTTCACCTTGAACCTATGTCCTCTGGTCCTCGATTCCCCTACTCTGGGCAAGAGACTCTGTGCATCTACCCGATCTATTCCTCTCATCATTTTGTACACCTCTATAAGATCCCCCTCATCCTCCTGCACTCCATGGAATAGAGACCCAGCCTACTCAACCTCTCCCTGTAGCTCACACTCTCTAGTCCTGACAACATCCTCGTAAATCTTCTCTGAACCCTTTCAAGCTTGACAACATCTTTCCTATAACACGGTGCCCAGAATGGAACACAATATCCTAAATGCGGTCTCACCAACATCTTATACAAGTGCAACATGACCTCCCAACTTCTATACTCAATACCCATGAATGATGAAGGCCAAAGTTCCAAAAGCCTTTTTGACCACCTTATCTACCTGCAACTCAACCTTCAAAGAACATGCACCTGTACTCCTAGATCCCTCTGCTCTACAACACTACCCAGAAGCCTACCATTTAATCATGGCTGATCTATCTCTCCCTATCAACCCCATTCTCCTGCCTTCTTCCCATAAGGGAAGGGACATCACCGTCTATATCTCTCGTTTCCCTTACCCCTAACTAGTCTGAAGAAGGGTCTCGACCAGAAACGTCACCCATTCCTTCTCTCCAGAGATGCTGCCTGTCCCGCTGAGTTACTCCAGCTTTTTGTGTCTATCTAAAGGATGGTAAGGGTTTATAGGTCCACGGGCCAAACGCAGGCAAATGGGTCCAGCATAGATGGGACATCTTGGTCGTGTTGGGCTGAAGGGCCTGTTTCTGTGCTGTATCAAGGGCCTGTCCCACTTGGGCGTCATTTGCGCCTCATTTACGCGTCATGTAGAAAATTGGTCGACATGTGGGGGGGGGGCGCGTGGGTGACGCGCACATAACACATGGTGAGGCATGGAATCGCATGTAGTGGCGCGCTGTATCGCGCGGCGCCCCAGGATTTTGTAGTGTACCGAAATCCTCGCTCCCCAACTGCGTTGACATATTGCTTACGCACGCTGACGCATTGGCGACGCACGCTGACGTCCCAACGTCGCACATGTATCGCGTGGTGACATCACCGTGCGTCAAAGACCGTAGCCATGCGACACCGCACGCCGCCCATACGCAGTCGGCCCTCCTTTTACGCGTCATGTAACCTCTAACCTCGTCCACACAAACATCTTCCTGGGTTTCTTGCTAGCCTTTCTTGTTGTACTCCTGCCTGGCTGATCTGTAAGTATGGGGGCTGCTGCTATCAGAAGTCTCTGTTGTTGCTGTAGCAATAACATCTGTAGTTCTTCCATGATGGTCACGATGCAGGATAGGGAAGCAGGGTATTCTAATGACCTCACGCGCACCAGATGGCTGTGCTGATGCATGATGACGGGTGATTTGCGCGCGACCGTCGCGTGTCAGTCACTGTCAATCACTCGCGTGCCTGTCTCGCAAATGACGCCCAAGTGGGACAGGCCCTTCAGTCTATAACTCTATTAGCTTAAGAACAGCGAGTGAATTAGGAGTGGTGAGTTTTGAGATAAGACTACTTGATGCATTTTGCTTCAACTGCAGAACATACTTCCATGTTTTTTGGTGACTATGTTGTCCTGAGCCAGGCTGGTTGGCGGGCCTGCTCTCGGCCAAATAAAAGCCAAACTGGACTGAGAAACGCCGTGTCTCGTCGAGGGGAGGGTGTCAGCAGTGGTAGATTCATCAGGTTTGCTGTGGTCAGGAACCATTCAGTTTATTGTCACGTGTACCGAGGTACAGTGAAAAGCTTTTTTGTTGCGTGCTAACCAGTCAGCGGAAAGACAATACATGATTACAACTGAGCCATTTACAGTGTCCAGATACATAACAACCAGAGAACAGTGCTGAACTACTATCTACCTCATTGGTGACCCTCGGACTATCCTTGATCGGACTTTGCTGGCTTTACTTTGCACCAAATGTCATTCCCTTATCATGTATCTGTACACTGCATAGCAGCGAGATGAGAGCGTGGCCAGGGTGGTGTGGGTCTCTGATGATGCTGGATGCCTTTTTGAGGCAGCGACTCCTGTAGATCCCTTCGACGGTGGGGAGATGAGTACCCGTGATGGACCTTCGACGGTGGGGAGGTGAGTACCCGTGATGGAGCGGCCAGTGTCCATCCATTCCAATGGTCATCATGATCACCAAATGTTGTTTTGTAAACCCCTTTAAGAATAAGTGGTAAGCCATTTAGAACGGAGACGAGGAAACACTTTTTCACACAGAGAGTTGTGAGTCTGTGGAATTCTCTGCCTCAGAGGGCGGTGGAGGCAGGTTCTCTGGATGCTTTCAAGAGAGAGCTAGATAGGGCTCTTAAAGATAGCGGAGTCAGGGGATATGGGGAGAAGGCAGGAACGGGGTACTGATTGGGGATGATCAGCCATGATCACATTGAATGGCGGTGCTGGCTCGAAGGGCCGAATGGCCTACTCCTGCACCTATTGTCTATTGTCTATTGTTTTGTTATTTTAAATGGTTTTTTTTTCCCTATTAATCTGTATTTCATGAACACATTACAATCAGTGCATCTTGTTGATGAAAGTGGTGTCTACCTTCCCAATTAGTGATCTGAATTGAACACAAATTGCTGGAGTAACTCAGCGGGTCGGGCAGCATCCGTGGATGGAATGGACAAGCGATGTTCAGGTCAGGACCCTTCTGCATGAGTGAAGAGGGTTCCTAACCCGAAAGGTCACCTGTCCATTCACACCTCAGGTACTGCCCAACATGCGGAGTTCCTCCAGCACCCTACTCACC
>JAXLNO010002229.1:314776-344811 GCA_038087875.1 Malacoraja senta | reverse complement strand
AAGGGTTTCGGCCGAAACGTTGCCTATTTCCTTCGCTCCATAGATGCTGCCGCACCCGCTGAGTTTCTCCAGCATTTTGGTCTACCTTATCATTTATAGTGTGGTTCCGTATAGCTTACAAAGCACAGAAGTACACTGTGCCAGAGTAACTCAGCGGGTCAGGCAGCATCTGTGAAGAACATGGATAGGTGACGTTTCGGGTCGAGACCCTTCTTCAGACTGGTTAGGGATAGGGGTAACGAGAGATATAGACGGTGATGTGGAGAGATTTTGAGGATATTGTTCCCGCTGTGCCGGGGGGGGCAGAAGCTTCTCGCCGGGCAGCGGCTGGGGACTGGGATAACGGTCGGACGTCTTTATCGAGTCTCGACGCTACCGGAAGGCCCCGAAGGCTCGGCAGACGGTGGGTGGGTGGGGGTGGGGGGCAGGAGTAGGCCATTCGGCCCTTCGAGCCAGCACCGCTATTCAATGTGATCACGGCTGCTCATTCCCAATCAGTACCCCGTTCCTGCCTTCTCCCCATATCCCCTGACTCCGCTATCTTTAAGAGCCCTATCTAGCTCTCTTTTGAAAGTATCCAGAGAACCGGCCTCCACCGCCCTCTGAGGCAGAGAATTCCACAGACTCACCACTCTCTGTGTGAAAAAGTGTTTCCTCATCTCCGTTCTAAATGGCCGTAGCGTAAGTTGGTACAATCAGTTTTAGATAGTCCACTTTGGCTTTGGGCTTTGTTTTCTGGGTTGAGCGCTTCTGCTGGTGTTGTGGCACAGGTATTTTGTGCTTTAATTGCAGCTGTAATTTGTGTGGTTGTAATTGTGTAATTTGTCCACTGATCCCACACGCAAGAGGCTCGGTGTGGACACAGCAATGTGGTTGACTCTGGTAGCCTTGCATCTGGCACCATGTGGTTCAGTCCAACCTGCGGGACTTGCTCGTCCTTCATGGAGAGTCTGCTTTGGCGGACCAGGCGGAAGAGATCTGTATGAACCAACGGCTGGAGAGGTGACGCAGCGACGTCCTGTGGAATGTGAAGGGTTAGTCGGGGCGCTAAAGGCGAAGCGGCCATCCTCTGCAGACAAGAAGTCTCCAGCTGTGACAATTTATCATACCGCTGGACTCTGACTTCTGCGGCCCAGAGGGTGGGCTTGTTGCAGTGCGACAGCTTCTCCACCTTAAACCCATTCACCCACAGGTTTCTGTACATGTCAGAACTCACCAGAATTGAGACGGCACAACCAGCCACCGTCGTTTTGTTTAAGAAGGAACTGCAGATGCTGGAAAATCGAAGGTAGACAAAAATGCTGGAGAAACTCAGCGGGTGCGGCAGCATCTATGGAGCGAAGGAAATAGGCGACGTTTCAGGCCGAAACCCTTCTTCAGACGTTGTTACCGACCGGCCACCACCAATCGCCCGGTGAAATGGATTGGGAATGAATCAGGGCTTGATGGTCAACATCAACCCTGTGGGCAAAGTATAGAAAAAGTTCACAAAACATCACAAAGACTAGAGTGGTAGAGCACGGGAAACAGGACCCTTGGCCCAACTCATCCACGCGACCAATATGCTCCATCTACACTAATCCCGTCTGCCGGCACACTTCCCATATCCATATCTAATCTTTTCTTGTTCTTTTGGGAGTTGTGAGTCTGTGGAATTCTCTGCCTCAGAGAGCGGTGGAGGCTGGTTCTCTGGATACTTTCAAGAGAGAGATAGATAGGGCTCTTAAAGATAGCGGAGTCAGGGGATATGGGGAGAAGGCAGGAACGGGGTACTGATCGGTGCTGGCTCGAAGGGCCGAAAGGCACCTATTGTCTATTGTCCTATCCATGAATTAGGTTTAGGGTTACAAATGTCTTTTAGTAATTTGTAATTTGCCCCTTAAGCCTTTGCCCACTCCTTGTTGATTCTCCCCTACCCGGGGGAGAAAACAGACTCTGTGCATCCAACCTATCTACTTATTCCATGGGCCAAGAGTTTAGTGTTGGGCGATCACGGTGGCGCAGCGGTAGAGTTGCTGCCTTACTGCACTTGCAGCGCCAGAGACCCGTGTTCGATCCCGACCAGGGGCGCTGTCTGTACGGAGTTTGTACGTTCTCCCCGTGACCTGCGTGGGTTTTCTCCGAGATCTTCAGTTTCCGCCCACACTCCAAAGACCTGCAGGTTTGTAGGTTAATTGGCTTGGTGTAAATTAAATTGTTCCTAGTGTGTGTAGGAAAGTGTTAAGGGCCTGTTTTTTCGGCGACTGCCGGCATCATTGACTGACGTTTCAGGTCACCGTAAATATCGCGGCGTGATGACGTATTGGCACGCGGTGTTTTTTCCGCGCTGTATCTCTGAACTAAACTAATTGTCATATGTAGCGACCGCAGAATAATGAAACAATAGACAATAGACAATAGACAACAGGTGCAGGAGTAGGCCATTCGGCCCTTCGAGCCAGCACCGCCATTCAATGTGATCATGGCTGATCATCCCCAATCAGTACCCCGTTCCTGCCTTCTCCCCATATCCCGCGATTTTTAAGAGCCCTATCTAGCTCTCTATTGAAAGCATCCAGAGAACTTGCCTCCACCGCCCTCTGAGGCAGAGAATTCCACAGACTCACCACTCTCTGTGTGAAAAAGTGTTTCCTCATCTCTGTTCTAAATGGCTTACCCCTTATTCTTAAACTGTGGCCCCTGGTTCTGGACTCCCCCAACATCGGGAACATGTTTCCTGCCTCTAGCGTGTCCAAACCCTTAACAATCTTATATGTTTCAATAAGATCCCCTCTCATCCTTCTAAACTCCAGAGTGTACAAGCCCAGCCGCTCCATTCTCTCAGCATATGACAGTCCCGCCATCCCGGGAGTTAAATTGTCCCTGGTGTGTGTAGGATAGTGAAGAAACGCTCATGGTTTCACACCATCAGTAATATCATTGTTTGAAAGGCTTCAGACTTGTGTGTTCCCACATTGTGCCTGCCAGGATTTGAGTTGCTGCAGTCAGCGGGTCGGGTTGTGACCAAGACTGTGATGCTTCCTTTACACGGACTATTCTTGGATGAACCCAAACGTTTCTGTGTACATTCCAGTGAACACACTGGGACTTGGGTCGGGGTCAGGCTGTGGGTGGACAAACAGTATTTGCAATTAAGACAGACCAACTGGGAGGCATTTTGTTTCTCCTCTCACTCGGTGATGAAGGTCACAGATCTTCTTTAGGGCACTCGCACGGATTCAAGTGAAAGGCGGCAGGAAATGCCAGAGCTTTTACACCTCATCTAAGGCAAGTAATTGGGTGACATTTTGTTAAAGAGAAAATGTTGCCTAGTCGTGAAGCCACTCTCAAAAGTGAGATGAATTTCCTTGCCTTCATTTACTTTAGTTTGTGTTTTAGTGATACAGGCCCCTTCGGCCCACCGAGTACCGAGCCGACCAACGATCCCCGCACATTAACACTAACACTATCCTACACACACTAGGGACAATTTTTACATTTTTTACAGGGTGCTGATTGGGGATGATCAGCCATGATCACATTGAATGACGGTGCTGGCTCGTAGGGCCGAGTGGCCTACTCCTGCACCTATTGTCTATTGCCTATTTACACCGTCAATTAACCTACAAACCTGTACGTCCTTAGAGTGTGGGAGGAAACCGAAGATCTCGGAGAAAACCCACGCAGGTCACGGGGAGAACGTGCAAACTCCGTACAGACAGCACCCGTGGTCGGGATGGGACCCGGTTCTCTGGCGCTGTGAGGCAGCAACTCTACCGCTGCGCACATGTATAAATATCACCGCACTGAACCACTCCCACAGGCCGGGGAAGAGCTGCTACAAGACCAACAACAGGCCGTGGAGAAAGCTGGGGGTGTACGTCAGAACCTTGAAGATTGAAGGATATGCAGAGATGGTTGTTGAGAAGCAGATGTGCTTTCTGCCTTTATTGATATTGGCATCCAGTACAAAATGAAGGAAGCAGAATCACTCTATTCCATTCTGGGCATGCTACTCTGGGACAGATGTAGCGGATGTGCAGAGAATGGAGGCTGCGTTTGCTGGAGCTGTGATCTTTAATCCAATGTGGAGAGCAGAGGGGGTCTGGGATCATTTTCCAAGAATTGCAGAATGCTGCAATAAAATTAACTGCCTGGTTATGCCTGACATCATGGTTCATAGAAACATAGAAACATAGAAAATAGGTGCAGGAGTAGGCCATTCGACCCTTCGAGCCTGCACCGCCATTCAATATGATCATGGCTGATCATCCAACTCAGTATCCCGTACCTGCCTTCTCTCCATACCCCCTGATCCCTTTAGCCACAAGGGCCACATCTAACTCCCTCTTAAATATAGCCAATGAACTGGCCTCAACTACCTTCTGTGGCAGAGAATTCCACAGATTCACCACTCTCTGTGTAAAAAATGTTTTTCTCATCTCAGTCCTAAAAGATTTCCCCTTTATTCTTAAACTGTGACCCCTTGTTCTGGACTTCCCCAACATCGGGAACAATCTTCCTGCATCTAGCCTGTCCAACCCCTTAAGAATTTTGTAAGTTTCAATAAGATCCCCCCTCAATCTTCTAAATTCTAGCGAGTACAAGCCGAGTCTATCCAGTCTTTCTTCATATGAAAGTCCTGACATCCCAGGAATCAGTCTGGTGAACCTTCTCTGTACTCCCTCTATGGCAAGAATGTCTTTCCTCAGATTTGGAGACCAAAACTGTACGACCAAAACTGTTCAGTAACTCAAACACCCAGGAATGGAGGAGACTACAGAGAGCGGTGGACACTGCCCGCTCCATCACGGGTACCCACCTCCCCACCATCGAAGGGATCTACAGGAGGCGCTGCCTCAAAAAGGCAGCCAGCATCATCAGAGACCCACACCACCCTGGCCACGCTCTCATCTCGCTGCTACCATCGGGGAAGAAGGTACAGGAGCCTGAAAACCGTGACCTCCAGGTTCAAGAACAGCTTCTTCCCAACAACCATCAGGCTCTTGAACACCGCACAACACTAACCTCAGCAAATGTGAGCTTCTACAGACTGTGTTATCTAGCATTTCTGCCCAAGCTGCTGCCTCACAGTGCCAGGGATCCAGGTTCAATCCTAACCTCAGATGCTGTCTGTGTGGAGTTTGCATGTTCGCTCTGAGATCTTGTGGTTTTCTCCGGCTGCTCCGGTTACCTCCCACATCCCAAAGACGTGCGGGTTTGTAAGTTAATTGGCCCTCTGTGAATTGCCGCCTAGTCTGTAGGGAGGGTTTCTGAAAGGGAAACACATATGTGGGTCCAGGGGAAAATCCATGCAATGGGATTAGTTCTGTCCATCAATATGGTTTCTGGGGGCAGTAACTGAAAGGCCCATGTTCTGTGTTTCACAAGGAAAAGACAGAGTGCTGGAGTAACTCAGCGGGTCAAGTCAAGTCACATATATTTATATAGCACATTTAAAAAACAACTCTCGTTGGCCAAAGTGCTTCACATTTGTTATAAGAATAGCACAAACAAAACAAACTACATACATATATACATGTAGCCCTCATTCAGAGGACATCAGGTAAGGCTTGGGAGTATAGATAAGTCTTTAGTCTTGACTTAAAAGAGTCGATGGAGGGGGCAGTTCTGATGGGAAAGGGGATGCTGTTCCACAGTCTAGGGGCTGCAACAAGGGTCAGGCAGCATCTGTGGAGAACATGGATAGGTGATGTTTCACAGAGTGCTGGAGTAACTCAGCGGGTCAGGCAGCATCTGTGGAGAACATGGATAGGTGACGTTTCACAGAGTGCTGGAGTAACTCAGCGGGTCAGGCAGCATCTGTGGAGAACATGGATAGGTGACGTTTCACAGAGTGCTGGAGTAACTCAGCGGGTCAGGCAAGCATCTGTGGAGAACATGGATAGGTGACGTTTCGGGTCAGGACCTGTGTGGACTAGCGGGGTGGAAGCTTGGTACTAGAGGTGAGGGGAGGGGTGGGGCAAACACCCACCTCTTCTCCTCACCCCCCCTCTGCCAGTTACTCCCCCTCTCCTCTATCTGTCAGAGGAAGGGTCCAGATCTGAAACATAGTCTGTCCATTCCCCTCCACAGATGCTGCCTGACCCGCTGAGTTACTCTGGCACAGTGTACTTCTGTGCTTTGTAAGCTATACGGAACCACACTATAAATGATAAGGTAGACCAAAATGCTGGAGGAACTCAGCGGGTGCGGCAGCATCTATGGAGCGAAGGAAATAGGCAACGTTTCGGCCCGAAACCCTTGCGGGTTTCGGCCCGAAACGTTGCCTATTTCCTTCAGGGTTTCGGCCCGAAAGGTTGCCCATTTCCTTCGCTCCACAGATGCTGCCTGTCCCGCTGAGTTACTCCAGCACTCTGTGAAACGTCACCTATCCATGTTCTCCACAGATGCTGCCTGACCCGCTGAGTTACTCCAGCACTCTGTGAAACGTCACCTATCCATGTTCTCCACAGATGCTGCCTGACCCGCTGAGTTACTCCGGCACTCTGTGAAACGTCACCTATCCATGTTCTCCACAGATGCTGCCTGACCCGCTGAGTTACTCCAGCACTCTGTGAAACGTCACCTATCCATGTTCTCCACAGATGCTGCCTGACCCGCTGAGTTACTCTGGCACAGTGTACTTCTGTGCTTTGTAAGCTATACGGAACCACACTATAAATGATAAGGTAGACCAAAATGCTGGAGAAACTCAGCGGGTGCGGCAGCATCTGTGGAGCGAAGGAAATAGGCAACGTTTCGGCCCGAAACCCTTCCGGGTTTCGGCCCGAAACGTTGCCTATTTCCTTAAGGGTTTCGGCCCGAAAGGTTGCCCATTTCCTTCGCTCCACAGATGCTGCCTGACCCGCTGAGTTACTCCAGCACTCTGTGAAACGTCACCTATCCATGTTCTCCACAGATGTTGCCTGACCCGCTGAGTTACTCCAGCACTCTGTGAAACGTCATCAATCCATGTTCTCCACAGATGCTGCCTGACCTGCTGAGTTACTCCAGCACTCTGTGAAACGTCACCTATCCATGTTCTCCACAGATGCTGCCTGACCCACTGAGTTACTCCAGCACTCTGTGAAACGTCACCTATCCATGTTCTCCACAGATGCTGCCTGACCCGCTGAGTTACTCCAGCACTCTGTGTGTTTCTCCATACTTCAGTGGTTGTGTGAAAATGCCGTTCAGACTAACGTGCCGCGCTAGACCACAGATGATGATACCGTGAGCAGCGCACACCGCCATCATTTTGGTCCAGGTTTGTTTTGCAGCCAAATTAGCAATCCTTAATTGCAAGAGTACTCAGGCAACCAGTGTTTACAATTTGTGGATACGTTTATTGCTGGCAGGAGTGCTCCTTCAGGCTTGACATTACAAGCAATCATGTTGCTCGCTACCAGATTGCTATCCTGATTTCCTCCCCCTCCACCCACACGCTCACCTGAAGTCCTCCTGAAGCGAGATTTTAAAAAGGAATAATAATTTAACAATAGACAATAGACAATAGGTGCAGGAGTAGGCCATTCAGCCCTTTGAGCCAGCACCGCCATTCAATGTGATCATGGCTGATCATCCACAATCAGTATCCCGTTCCTGCCTTTCCTCCCCATATACACTGACTCCGCTATCTTTAAGAGCTCTATCTAGCTCTTTCTTGAAAGTATCCAGAGAACCGGCCTCCACCAGACAATTCCACAGACTCACAACTCTCTGTGAGAAAAAGTGTTTCCTCATCTCCGTTCTAAATGGCTTACCCTTATTCTTAAACTGTGGCCCCTGGTTCTGGACTCCCCCAACATCGGAACACGTTTCCTGCCTCTAGCGTGTCCAAACCCTCAATAATCTTATATGTTTCAATGAGATCACCTCTCATCCTTCTAAACTCCAGAGTGTACAAGCCCAGGCCGCTGCATTCTCTCAGCATATAACAGTCCCCGCCATCCTGGGATTTAACCTTGTAAACCTACGCTGCACTCCCTCATTAGCAAGAATGTCCTTCCTCAAATTAGGGGACCAAAACCACGCATAATAACGTCTTGCGCCGTCCCAGTGAGATTTTTCTTGCAGCTCTGGAGAGTTGGTTCATTGGCGATATCACCACAAAGCTTACAGCAATCACAAATGTTAACACTGACGGCTGAGTCAGTTTAGTTTAGTTTATTGTCACGTTGTACCGAGGTACAGTGAAAAGCTTTTTGTTGCATGCCAACCAGTCGGCGGAAAGACAACACACGATTACAGTCGATCTGTTTACAGTGTATATAAATGTTGCCGTAGGAGTAGAGGTTTAAGATGATTCCATATTACATTTATGATATTACTATCGCCAGCCGTCTAGACTATGTCTTGCCCTGGGTTCAGACAGGCCGGGAGGAGAGAGCGAGGCTGACGATTTGTGCAACTCTCCCTCACTTTAATCCAAGTCAACGCGCAAGTCATGACTTCAGGAACCGTATCGCCCAACCGGGCGAAGCAAGATCAGCGCAAGGCACGAGCCTCTTGAAGAAAAACATTTTTCACACAGAGAGTGGTGAATCTGTGGAACTCTCTGCCACAGAAGGTAGTTGAGGCCAGTTCATTGGCTATATTTAAGAGGGAGTTAGATGTGGCCCTTGTGGCTAAAGGGATCAGGGGGTATGGAGAGAAGGCAGGTACAGGATACTGAGTTGGATGATCAGCCATGATCATATTGAATGGCGGTGCAGGCTCGAAGGGCCGAATGGCCTACTCCTGCACCTATTGTCTATGTTTCTATGTTTCTATGTTTCAACTTCGACTGCAGCGCTAACCCACCCAACTGTGTCCCATATGCGGGCGAGCCTTCCGGGCCCGGATCGGTCCAACCGGTCACCTCCAGACCCACAAACAATAACACTGAAGTCATGGTTTTCTTTGACTACGAAGGACGAACAACAGATCTGTGTCTGTGGCCAGCGCTCACATAGTCGCCTGGGCTGGCCGCCGTCTTTTGAAGTGAAGTGAATCAAGTGAGTTTGTGGCAGGGTGGAACTTAGTAGTTTACAGTTTAGTTTATTGTCACGTGTAGCGAGGTACAGTGAAAAGCTTTTTGTTGCGTGCTATCCAGTCAGCGGAAAGACAATACATGATTACAATCGAGCTGTTGGATACATGCTAAGGGAATAACGTTTGCTGCAAGGTAAAGCCAGCAAAGTCCGATCAAGGATAGTCCGAGGGTCACCAATGAGATTTGGTGAAGGGTCCTGACCCGAAACATCGCCTGTCCTGTCCATTCCCTCCACAGATGCTGCCTGCTGACCCATGTGAATTCCTCCAACCACCTTGTGTTTCGCTCAAGGCTCCAGCACCTGCAGTTAGTTCCATGCTTCAACCGCCACAGCCAGTTACAAAAACCACACAGGTTTATCCTTTGACTCCAAAATGAAGGCCCTGAATGCTTTAAGAAAATTATTACTTTTGCAGTCCATAAATATTAAGATGAAGTGCGCGAAAAATAACAAGTTAATGAGGCAATGAGACCACGTCTCCTTAAACATCAGTCTGTCGGCTGGCAGCCCTGAGCAATATTTACAGCGATGTATTCATAGTTCTGGGCAGTTTGTGACAAGACGCTGATGGATGTTTTCACTCAAGCAGACTGGTTGTCGGGATGAAGGAAACGATTCCTGCGTCTCACACCACATTCCCATTTCAGCGTTTGCACTGCGTACACACAAAACACACACGCTCCAGAGACGGCCACTAATTATACTTCCACCACCGTTACAGGACCATTAGGGTTGGGGGAGACTATAGGTGGTCTCAAATGGTGCCAGCTGCATTAACATCGGCCCCGGCCCACCCCCAGGTCTTCCCAGCTGGCCGACATGCAGCCGACCACCTTCTCTGCAGTTTGAGCTTCTGCTCAAATTAGGAGTCTCCCCGCGATACGTCAGTGGAACTGCAGCTGAATAATGTTGACATAACCCAGACTGCCTCAGCCGCCCCCCCCCCCCCCACCACCCCAACTCTATTGATTAAAAAATATATATTATTCATTTATTTTTATTTTTGCGATACAGCGCAGAAACTGGCCCTTTGGCCCATCGAGTCCGCACCGACCAGCGATCCCCGCACACTAACACTATCCTGCACACATTAGGGACAATTTACATTTTTACACCAAGCCAATTAACCTACAAACCCGCACGTCTTTGGAGTGTGGGAGGAAACCGAAGATCTCGGAGAAATCCCGCGCAGGTCACGGGGAGAACGTACAAACTCCGTACAGACAGCGCCCGTAGTCGGGATCGAACCCGGGTCTCCGGCGCCGTGAGGCAGCAACTCTACCGCTGCGCCACCGTGGTTGAAAGAAACAACATGGAAACCCGCCCTTCGGCCCGCCGAATCCATGCCGACCATCGATCGATCGCCCAATCAGACTAGGTCTATGGAGAAACAAGAAACTGCAGATGCTGGTTTACAAAAAAAAGATACAATGCGCTGGAGCAACTCAGAATGTTCCTCCAGCGCATCAGTCTGAAGAAGGGTCTCGACCCAAAACGTCACCTATTCCTTCGCTCCATTGATGCTGCCTGACCCGCTGAGTTTCTCCAGCATTTTTGTCTACTGTCTATTGTCTATTGTCTATTGAAGCCAAGCTCGAAGCAAAGGCTAGGAGTAGGAGTAAATGGGTCCTTTTCAGAATGGCAGGCAGTGACTAGTGGGGTACCGCAAGGCTCAGTGCTGGGACCCCAGCTATTTACAATATATATTAATGATCTGGATGAGGGAATTGAATGCAACATCTCCAAGTTTGCGGATGACACGAAGCTGGGGGGGCAGTGTTAGCTGTGAGGAGGATGATAGGAGGCTGCAAGGTGACTTGGATAGGTTGGGTGAGTGGGCAAATGCATGGCAGATGCAGTATAATGTGGATAAATGTGAGGTTATCCACTTTGGTGGCAAAAACAGGAAAGTAGACTATTACCTGAATGGTGGCCGATTAGGAAAAGGGGAGATGCAACGAGACCTGGGTGTCATGGTACACCAGTCATTGAAAGTAGGCATGCAGGTGCAGCAGGCAGTGAAGAAAGCGAATTGCATGTTAACATTCATAGCAAAAGGATTTGAGTTTAAGAGCAGGGAGGTTCTACTGCAGTTGTACAGGGTCTTGGTGAGACCACACCTGGAGTATTGCGTACAGTTTTGGTCACCAAATCTGAGGAAAGACATTCTTGCCGTAGAGGGAGTACAGAGAAGGTTCACCAGACTGATTCCTGGGATGGCAGGATTTTCATATGAAGAAAGACTGGATAGACTCGGCTTGTACTCGCTAGAATTTAGAAGATTGAGGGGGGATCTTATAGAAACTTACAAGATTCTTAAGGGGTTGGACAGGCTAGATGCAGGAAGATTGTTCCCGATGTTGGGGAAGTCCAGGACAAGGGGTCACAGTTTAAGGATAAAGGGGAAATCTTTTAGAACCGAGATGAGGAAATCATTTTTCACACAGAGAGTGGTGAATCTCTGGAATTCTCTGCCACAGAAGGTAGTTGAGGCCAGTTCATTGGCTATATTTAAGAGGGAGTTAGATGTGGCCCTTGTGGCTAAAGGGATCAGGGGGTATGGAGAGAAGGCAGGTACGGGATACTGAGTTGGATGATCAGCCATGATCATATTGAATGGCGGTGCAGGCTCGAAGGGCCGAGTGGCCTACTCCTGCACCTATTTTCTATGATTCTATGTTTCTATTCTATGTATCTCCTGTGTCTAGACTATTATTTCCGACTCCTATCAAAATCACAAAGCATCACAACTCACTAATTCAATGCAACACACACATTTTTTTCAAATGGGTTTAAAATTCTAGTTTGTTATTTCCTGCTCAAATATTTACCCAAGTTTTCAGAGGTTAAAGGAAACCCTCTTGGGGGTAAAGGGAACAATAATCGGCAATGTAAACTTAGCCAATGCAAAATCCGATGTTGGGGGGGAGTCCAGAACCAGGGGCCACAGTTGAAGAATAAGGGGTAAGCCATTTGGAACGGAGACGAGGAAACACTTTTTCACCCAGAGAGTGGTGAGTCTGTGGAATTTTCTGCCTCAGAGGGCGGTGGAGGCCGGTTCTCTGGATACTTTCAAGAGAAAGCTAGATAGGGCTCTTGAAGATAGCGGAGTCAGGGGATATGGGGAGAAGGCAGGAACGGGGTACTGATTGGGGATGATCGGCCATGATCACATTGAATGGCGGTGCTGGCTCGAAGGACCGAATGGCCTACTCCTGCACCTATTGTCTATTGTCTATTGTCTATTGGCTATCTCCATGCTTAATTGTTAAAGTGGAAGCATAAAAAAACCCAGATAATTTGTTCAGAAGTAAATACGTTCACAAGTATTTTCTGATATAAGATGCTTCTTTCCTGCCATGTTTAAAATCCGTTAACATAGCGGGGGGGGGGGGGGGGGGAGGGGGGCATGAAATGAGGAACTAAATGCTGAACTAATTATAAAATGTATTTTCTAAGGTGGAATGAATCAAAAAATCGTGAACGCACTTTGCTTTAATTAAACATTTGGGATTTGGTGATCTGACATTGCTTCACATTTCAGACATTCCTTTATGAAGGACAGAAATAACACTGAGACCACATTTAGAGTACGTCACAGTCAAACCCGCCCAAGCCAGCCTGTGACTGGATAATTCAGAGCAGTTGCCCCTCTTTTGAAGAATTATTTTCGTTCAGCGATGCATGGTGGACCCAGGCCCCTCGGCCCACCGGGTCCGTGCCGACCAGCGATCACCCTGTACGCTCACACTATCCTACACACTGAAGAAAGGCCATTGGAATGTTGTCCGTCAAGAGGCGGGGGGTGAAGTGCGTTTAATTTTTTGTATGCACTGAAAACGGAACAATGAAACGGTTACTTGCAGCTGCCCAACTGGTCTGTAAACGCAATACGCAAGAGTCAAGAGTGGTTTATTGTCACATGTCCCAGATAGATAATTAATTCGTACAGTGGCTTGCAAAAGTTTTCATACCCCTTGAACTTTTCCACATTTTGTCACGTTACAACCACAAACGTAAATGTATTTTATTGGGATTTTATGTGATAGACCAACACAAAGTGGTGCATAATTGTGAAGTGGAAGGAAAATGATACATGGTTTTCTAAGCAGATGCTGGAAAAATCGAAGGTGGACAAAAATGCTGGAAAAACTCAGCGGGTGAGGCAGCATCTATGGAGCGAAGGAATAGGTGACGTTCCGGGTCGAGACCCGAAACTTCACCTATTCCTTCGCTCCATAGATGCTTCCGGGTCTCGACCCGAAACGTCACCTATTTCCTTCGCTCCATAGATGCTTCCGGGTCTCGACCTGAAACGTCACCTATTCCTTCGCTCCATAGATGCTGCCTCACCTGCTGAGTTTCTCCAGCATTTTTGTCTACCTTTGATTTTTCCAGCATCTGCAGTTCTTTCTTAAACATCCTACACACTGGGGTCAATTTAACAGAGGCCAATTAAACCTACAGTCCTGCACATAGATACATAGATACATAGAAAATAGGTGCAGGAGTAGGCCATTCGGCCCTTCGAGCCTGCATCGCCATTCAATATGATCATGGCTGATCATCCAACTCAGTATCCCGTACCTGCCTTCTCTCCATACCCCCTGATCCCCTTAGCCACAAGGGCCACATCTAACTCCCTCTTAAATATAGCCAATGAACTGGCCTCAACTACCCTCTGTGGCAGAGAGTTCCAGAGATTCACCACTCTCTGTGTGAAAAAGATTTTCCTCATCTCGGTCTTAAAGGATTTCCCCCTTATCCTTAAGCTGTGACCCCTTGTCCTGGACTTCCCCAACATCGGGAACAATCTTCCTGCATCTAGCCTGTCCAACCCCATAAGAATTTTGTACGTTTCTATAAGATCCCCTCTCAATCTCCTAAATTCTAGCGAGTATAAGCCAAGTCTATCCAGTCTTTCTTCATATGAAAGTCCTGACATCCCAGGAATCAATCTGGTGAACCTTCTCTGCACTCCCTCTATGGCTATAATGTCCTTCCTCAGATTTGGAGACCAAAACTGTACGCAATACTCCAGGTATGGTCTCACCAAGACCCTGTACAACTGCAGTAGAACCTCCCTGCTCCTATACTCAAATCCTCTTGCTATGAAGGCCAACATACCATTCGCTTTCTTCACTGCCTGCTGCACCTGCATGCCTACTTTCAATGACTGGTGTACCATGACACCCAGGTCTCGCTGCATCTCCCCATTTCCTAATCAGCCACCATTTAGATAATAGTCTGCCTTCCCGTTTTTGCCACCAAAGTGGATAACCTCACATTTATCCACATTATACTGCATCTGCCAAACATTTGCCCACTCACCCAGCCTATCCAAGTCACCTTGCAGTCTCCTAGCATCCTCCTCACAGCTAACACTGCCCCCCAGCTTAGTGTCATCCGCAAACTTGGAGATGTTGCTTTCAATTCCCTCATCCAGCTCATTAATATAAATTGTAAATAGCTGGGGTCCCAGCACTGAGCCTTGCGGTACCCCACTAGTCACTGCCTGCCATTGTGAAAATGACCCGTTTACTCCTACTCTTTGCTTCCTGTTTGCCAGCCAGTTCTCTATCCACATCAATACTGAACCCCCAATACCG
The DNA here is from genome assembly GCA_038087875.1 of Malacoraja senta. Lineage (NCBI taxonomy): Eukaryota > Metazoa > Chordata > Chondrichthyes > Rajiformes > Rajidae > Malacoraja > Malacoraja senta. The sequence continues at coordinate 330,185 of JAXLNO010002229.1, read as the reverse complement.
TGTGATTTAAGTTTGTATCCTAATCTCTTATGTGGTACCTTGTCGAAAGCCTTCTGAAAGTCCAGATACAACACATCCACTGGTTCTCCCCTATCCACTCTACTAGTTACATCTTTGGAGTCTTTGGAGTGTGGGGGGGGGGGGAACCGGAGCACCCGGAGGAAACCCACACGGTCACAGGGAGAACGTGCAAACTCCGTACAGAGAGTTACCTGCACGTGATCCATATCCCTCCATTCCCTGCATGTCCAAGCGCCTATCCGAAAAGACTCTTAAACGCCACTATGGTATCTGCCTCCACCACCACCCCTGGCAGCGCGTTCCAGGCACCCACCACCCTCTGTGTACAAAAGGTTTAAGGCGACAGACATCAGACTTTTGGGCACCAAGAAGATCGGAGGGATGAAGTTGATCTGAGATACTGAATCAACCGCGGGTGGTACGGTGACGCAGCGGGTAGAGTTGCCACCTCACAGCGCCAGAGACCCGCGTTTGATCCTGACCACGGGTGCTGTCTGTACGGAGTTTGTACGTTCTCCCCGTGACCTGCGTGGGTTTTCTCCGAGATCTTCGGTTTCCTCCCACACTCCAAAAACGTGCAGGTTTGTGGGTTAATTGGCTTGGTATGAATGCATAAATGTCAAATTGTCCCCGGTTGGTGTAGGATAGTGTTAGTGTGCGGGGATCGCTGGTCGGCACGGACCCGGAGGGCCGAAGGGTCTGTTTCCACGCTGTATCGCTAAAAAAAACTAAAAATATTTGCTCCAATATGTGCTTCTCATATGTCATGGCTTTTCAGTTAGTTTAGAGATACAGCGTGGAAACAGGCCCACCGGGTCCGCGCCGACCAGCGATCCCCGCACACTAACACTATCCTACACCCACCAGGGACAATTTTTACATTTACCAAGCCAATTAACCTACAAACCTGTACGTCTTTGGAGGTAGACAAAAATGCTGGAGAAACTCAGCGGGTGCAGCAGCATCTATGGAGCGAAGGAAATAGGCAACGTTTCGGGCCGAAACCCTTCGTGGGAGGAAACCGAAGATCTCGGACAAAACCCACGCAAATCAAGGGGAGAACGTACAAACTCCGTACAGACAGCGCCCGTAGTTGGGATCGATCCCGGGTCTCCGGCGCTGCATTCGCTGTAAGGCAGCAACTCTACCGCTGCGCCACCGTGACCTGGGTCGTGTAAGTTTCTTGGACAGGTACAAACACAGGCAGGTGGGACTAGTGTAGATGGGGTATCTCGGTCGGCATGGGCAAGTTGGGCTGAAGGGCCTGTTTCAACACTGAATGTTTAATAATAAGGGGCAGGCCATTTAGAACGGAGACGAGGAAACATTTTTTCACACAGAGAGTTGTGAGTCTGTGGAATTCTCTGCCACAGAAGGCGGTGGAGGCAGGTTCCCTGGATGCTTTGAAGAGAGAGCTAGATAGGGCTCTTAAAGATAGCGGAGTCATGGGAAATGGGGAGAAGGCAGGAACGGGATACTGATTGGGGATGATCAGCCGTGATCACATTGAATGGCGGTGCTGGCTCGAAGGGCCGAATGGCCTACTCCTGCACCTATTGTCTATTGCCTATTGATCTACCTCACCCTCTCAACCCCATTCTCCTGCCTTCTCCCCATAACGCCCGACACCCCTGCAGTCTGAAGAAGGGTCTCGACCCGAAACGTCACCCATTCCTTCTCTCCAGAGATGCTGAGTTACTCCGGCATTTTGTGTCTATCTTCACTGTCTATTGTCTATTGTCTATTGTCTATTGTATGACTGTGACTCTTAAATAGCGGGGTGTGGGGGATAAATGTACATGTGTTGGACAAAGGAAATGAGAGCTTTGCCTTGATGTTGATTGTCCATAATACAACAGTTCTGCCCAGTATGAGCGGGCCAAGTTATGAGAGAGCTGATTCTGCTGATGTGTGTGTGTGTGTGTGTGTGCAAGTAACTTATTAATACCACATTTTTGTAACTTCCCTGATGACATTAGATTCATTTCTATTCGAATGTTACTTGGCAATTATTAGCGGTGTCGGCTGTTTGCTGTAAGAATCAGATAACAAATTGGTTTTAAAGTCAGACATTGTTCAAGGTCTCGGAAGCCAAGGCATTAAATCAGTGGAGTTGGGGCAACCAAATGCGTTTGTTAATGGAGTATGAATATTTCTGTCGCTGAGCGTATTAAACGAGCAGAATAAACCGACGGGCCTCAATATTACAGCCAAAGATCACCACTAGAGTGATCAATTTTAATATATTGATTCCATTCCAGCAATACTGTCAGAGTGAAGAATACACTGGAAATACATTTGGAAAGTTGTTGGCATTTTTAAAACATCTTTCACCCAATAAACTCTCTTTCTTTATTATTGTAGTGGAGGTTAGGTTTGGTGACACTTCATATAAAACAATGTGAAAAAGATCAACAGTCAGTTTATTCTCCATGTAAATGGGCGGCAGGGTGGTGCAGCGGTAGAGTTGCTGCCTCACAGCGCCAGAGACCCGGGTTCGATCCCGACCACGGGTGCTGTCTGTACGGAACTTACACGTTCTCCCCGTGACCCGCGTGGGTTTCCTCCGAGATCTTCGGTTTCCTCCCACACTCCAGAGACGTGCAGGTTTGTAGGTTAATTGGCTTGGTGTAAATGCAAAATTGTCCCCAGTGTGTGTGTGTAGGATAGTGTTGGCGTGCAGGGATCGCTGGTCGGTGTGGACTCAGTGGGCCAAAAGGCCTGTTTCCATGCTGTATCTCTAAACTGAACTAAACTAACCTAAACTAAATGTAACTAGACCAATAAATATAGTGTGTCTATCCTGATCCATGGGAAGCCAGAGTATAACTGTGAGACACACTTCTCCCGTTGCTGGCACAACTACCAAGTCGCCTTGCGCGCAATATCCATCCTTGTAAACCGCTCCTAGAACTCGTGAACTTTGCCGGCATGGACAAGGTGGGCCGAAGGGCCTGTTTCCATGCTGTATAGAAACATAGAAACATAGAAAACATAGGAAATAGGTGCGGGAGCAGGCCATTCGGCACTTCGAGCCAGCACCGCCGTTCAATATGATCATGGCTGATCATCCCCAATCAGTACCCCGTTCCTGCTTTCTCCCAATATCCCTTGATTCCGTTAGCTCTGAGAGCTAAATCTAACTCTCTCTTGAAAAGTTAGAACATAAGTTGAAAAGTTGATTAGTATAACTCTATCACTCACTGATTTACTGTATAGTCTTGGATAAATTACTGGGGGCAGATTCTGCCATAGATAAGACACAATCTCAATAGATGGTGATCAGAGCTAAGTGGTCTTTGACATTTCCGAGCGATTTGTTGTGCCAAATATGTTTAAAATGTCCATTGCTGCAACCTATAATGCACTAATTGGTGGCTTAAGGGTCTGTCCCACTTAGGCGACTCTTTAGGCGACTGCCAGGGATAGCTTTAATGGAATTCACCTACGACACCTGGCGACAACCTACGACAGTACAAATTGTCGCCACTGTTGCTGAAAATATTCGCCTGTAGTCGCACAAAAAAACGCCTAAGTGGGACAGGCCCTTCAAACTCAGATAAGGTTAATGTTACTATGATGCAGAATATCACAGAATTCAGTCACTCAATTTAATTAAATTATTAAATGATGCTATCTTGTCATTAATTGTGTAAATGTGGTTCAACAATGCTGGAGAAACTCAGCGGGTGAGGCAGCGTCTATCAGACTGAAGAACATCGCCATATTTCCCTCGCTCCGTAGATGCTGCCTCACCCGCTGAGTTTCTCCGGCATTTTTGTCTACCTTCGATTTTCCAGCATCTGCAGTTCCTTCTTAAACAAACTGAATGTAGTTCAGTTTAGTTTATACATCCAGCGTGGAAACAGGCCCTTCGGCCCACCGAGTCCGCGCCGACCAGCGATCCCCGCACACTAACACAATCCTGCACACACTAGGGACAATTTTAAATTTTTACCAAGCCAATTCGCCTACTACCCTGTAAGTGTTTGGAGTGTGGAAGTGAACCACAGCACCTGGAGAAAACCCACACAGGTCACGGGGAGAACGTGCAAACTCCGTACAGACAGCACCCATGGTCAGGATCGAACCCGGGTCTCTGTCGCTGTGAGGCCGTAACTCTACCGCTGAGCCACCGTGTCGGCTTGTCCCAAAGTGATGCTACGTAGAATCTTCTACTAAAATAATTGTATTTTTGATTATTTAGGTGATGTTGATGATCGAAGAAATTGCAGGTGCTGGAATACAAGAGTAAAGCACAAAGTGCCGGAGGAACACAACAGGAGGGATTGGACAGGTGACGTTTCAGGTTTAGACTCTTCTTCAGGCTAATTGATTGTGATCATGGCTTATCTAAGATGGAATTTGGCTCGAGTAATGTATCCATCGCGATACATTGAGACGTAGTGTCATTGAATTGTGCGGCACGGAAACAGACCCTTTGACCCACCTTACCCATGCTGACAAAGTTGGCATACTGGGTTAGTCCAATTTTGCTCATAGCTTTCTATCCCTAGTCTGGTCTCAGTGTGAAGAAGGGGCTCGACCCGAAACGTCACCTATTCCTTTTTTCCACAGATGCTGCCTGACCCGCTGAGTTACTCCAGCACTCTGTGAAACGTCACCTATCCATGTTCTCCACAGATGCTGCCTGACCCGCTGAGTTACTCCAGCACTCTGTGAAACATCACCTATCCATGTTCTCCACAGATGATGCCTGACCTGCTGAGTTACTCTGGCACAGTGTACTTCTGTGCTTTGTAAGCTATACGGAACCACACTATAAATGATAAGGTAGACCAAAATGCTGGAGAAACTCAGCGGGTGCGGCAGCATCTATGGAGCGAAGGAAATAGGCAACGTTTCGGCCCGAAACCCTTCTGGGTTTCGGCCCGAAACGTTGCCTATTTCCTTCAGGGTTTCGGCCCGAAAGGTTGCCCATTTCCTTCGCTCCACAGATGCTGCCTGACCCGCTGAGTTACTCCAGCACTCTGTGAAACGTCACCTATCCATGTTCTCCACAGATGCTGCCTGACCCGCTGAGTTACTCCAGCACTCTGTGAAACGTCACCTATCCATGTTCTCCACAGATGCTGCCTGACCCGCTGAGTTACTCCAGCACTCTGTGAAACGTCACCTATCCATGTTCCCCACAGATGCTGCCTGACCCGCTGAGTTACTCCAGCACTCTGTGTCTATCTTCAGTTAGACAATAGACAATAGGTGCAGGAGAAAGCCATTTGGCCCTACGAGCCAGCACTGCCATTCGATGTGATCATGGCTGATCATCCACATATTATAAAATATATTAAATGTATGTTTTTACTGGAAAGGCAACTTGTATTTTTTACCATGTTTAATATGTCTGGATATACTTTTGGCATGTCATAAACACACCTGGTTCACCATTTAGGACTGAGACGAGGAAAAACCTTTCCACACAGAGAGTTGTGAATCTGTGGGATTCTCAGCCACAGAAGGCAGTGGAGGCCGATTCACTGGATGTTTTCAAGAGAGAGTTAGATTTAGCTCTCGGGGCTAACGGAATCAAGGGATATGGGGGGAAAGCAGGAACGGGGAACTGATTTTAGATGATCAGCCACGAACATATTGAATGCTCGAAGGGCCGAATGGCCTACTCCTGCACCTATTTTCTATGTTTCTATTTTTCTTCTTCTTCTTGCGTACGGCGTGCACAGCCTATAGTTGTCGGTTAACTTGTTCTATTTGATCTTGTTTGTGCACGTCGGGTTGATTGCATTAGTCGACACAGGTGAAGGTTGCAATCTCCCACCCCATTCTATATTTGATACGAGATAATGATTTATGCTGCAAAATATTTTTGCTCAGAAACGTCCTTTTTTTCACGTCCGGACGCTGCATTTATAAAAGCCCGCCCAATCTGTGAATCGGCCGTAATTAAGATAGGACTGCAAGTTCCTGTTTCTGACGGACAGGGAGATAATTCCTGTTCTGTTACATTGCGCTTGGCCAGAACAACCGACAAAACATTTTTAAAAACTAAGATCACTTGGAAAGTTTTATCGGGAGTTTTCTGATGCAGACATTTGGATCACGGGCCAGTGTACACGACGTGGGCTTGTTTTGATTATGGTCTGGGCCACATCCACAACTTTTAAATTATTCTTTTATTCTTCTAGTGATTGTATTCTTCTGACATTTTTTCTGGGAAACGATTCCTAACTTCCACAAAGCCCTTCAGCCCATCGATCCCCGGAGGGACAGGGGCAACATGTACGGAGTTTCTTTAAGCAAGGAACCAGATGTTGTTTTTGACAGACATGCTGACACTGGACTTCATTAATCACAATTAGAAAGAGCTCGTCACGAGCTGAGCTCCATATTGTCCTGAATTCCTTAAGCTTGTGATATGAATCTCGCTGAAACCAAAGCACCAAAGGTCTCTGGACGGTGAGGCTGCAATGCAAGCTGCCTTACTCTGAGCATTGTTTAACTGATAGTCCTTTCATCTCTCCGAACCCCAGAGATACGTAAGGTTTTGGCCATCTGTTGCCATGGGCCCTAATGCACTCTAGATCACACTCGCCGATAACATGCGTCTCACATTCATCAAGTCGACAATCTAACCTTCCGTCACTGATTTCAGTGCAGACATAACTTTACACTTGGCCACTTTACTGCACATGTTGAAACACTGATATCCTTTGGCCACGGGGCTGGTTCAGCCCAAGATGAAAAATGTCTTGACTTCATTGCCTATTTAGCAAAACTAAAACGGCAGCAACCCTTCCCGGGACTATTAGCCAGGCGCCAATACTGACTCTCATCGACTTCAAACATCAAAACGCAAACATTTCAAGTTGCATTTTTACTATTTGCTGATAATCTTTTATTCCTAAAATACAATTTCAGTAAGTTTCAGATACCTTGATTTCCTCATGTTTTGTAACTTACCTTACTTTTCCCACTCTGAACAGAAACTAAAAGACTAATAAATTAGAGGGAAGATAGACACAAAGAGCTGGAGCAACCCGGGTTTATTCTGGAATAGATCGGGTAGACGCACAGAGTCTCTTGCCCAGAGTGGGGGAATCGAGGACCAGAGGACATGGGTTCAAGGTGAAGGGGAAAAGATTTAATAGCGATCTGAGGGGTAACTTTTTCACACAGAAGGTGGTGGGTGTATGGAACAAGCTGCCAGTGGAGGTAGTTGAGGCTGGGACTATCCCATTGTTTAAGAAACAGTTGGACAGGTACATGGATAGGACAGGTTTGGAGGGATATGGACCAAACGCAGGCAGAAGGGACTAGTGTAGCTGGGACATGTTGGTCGGTGTGGGCAAGTTGGGCCGAAGGGCCTGTTTCCACGCTGTATCACTCTATGACTAGTGTAGCTGGGACATGTTGGTCGGTGTGGGCAAGTTGGGCCGAACGGCCTGTTTCCACACTGTATCACTCTATGCCTCTATGCCTAACTCAGTGGGACAGGCGCATTTCTGGAGAGAAGGGATAGGTGATGTTTGGGGTCGAGACCCTTCTTCAGACTGCGTGTCAGGGCAACGTGTAATTTGAGATATAGGAGATGTAGAGAGATATAGAAGAAATGAATGAAAGATGTGCAATAAAGTAACAATGACAAAGGAAACAGGCTGTAGTTGGCTGTGGGCTCGGTGAAAACCAGTTACAGACAAAGAGTTACAGAATTGGAAGGCAAGGGATATTGGACTAACTTGGTTTGTTTTCCCTGGATCGTCACGGGTCAATGGTTCCTATTATCACATGTAAAGATGTACAGTTACATTATTTCCTTGCTACAGGGCGGCACGGTGGCGCAGCGGTAGAGTTGCTGCCTTACAGCTCTTGCAGCGCCAGAGACCCGGGTTCGATCCCGACTGCGGGTGCTGTCTGTACGGAGTTTGTACGTTCTCCCCGTGACCTGCGTGGGTTTTCCCCGAGATCTTCGGTTTCCTCCCGCACTCCAAAGGCATACAGGTTTGTAGGTTAATTGGCTTGGTGTAAATGTATAAATTGTCCCTAGTGTGTGTAGGATAGTTAGTGTAGATAGGCACGGATCCAGTGGGCCGAAGGGCCTGTTTTCGTGCTGTATCTCTAAATCTAAAGCTCAAGTTCAGTAAAGTATAGCCACACCTTGAAGCACAATCCCCAATTAGTACTAAAAGCCCGTAGAAATAGCCCACAGAGACCGCGTGCAAGAATCGCCAGGATTTGGCGCCATTTTGGAAATCGAGTTTCCAGTTGCTCAGTCTTCTTGAGAGATGACCAGAGGTATATAAAAAATGAGATGTATAGATAGTGTCTCATTCTGTAAACTAGATTCTTGGTCAGTACGGGTGTCAGAGGTTATGGGGAGAAGGCAGGAGAATGGGGTTAGGAGGGAGAGATAGATCAGCCATGATTGAATGGCGGAGTAGACTCGATGGGCCGAATGGCCTGATTCTGCTCCTATCACTTATGACCTTATGAGCATCTGCAGTTCCTTGTGTATCCACCTATCACTCGCCAGGCTTTGTCCCGCCCCCCACCTCTCTTTTCCAGCCTTCTCCCCCCTACCCCAATCAGTCTGAAGAAGGGTCCTGACCCGAAACATCGTCTGTCCATTCCCCTCCACAGATGCTGCCTGACCTTCTGAGTTCCTCCAGCACTCTGTATTTCGCTGAAGATTCGGCCATCTGCAGTTCCTTGTCTCTTCATTTATTATTGATTCTGTCCGTTAACCTTGGACGAATGTATTTCAAAAGCTGCCAACTCCACCAGTACAAACAGCTGCGATGTGTCCGATTTGCAGCGACAATTTGCCACCACGCCTACGGAACGTTAAAAACTAGCTTTTCAAACGTTTCGAGTTTTTAATATTACAAACAAAAAATTATGGTTTCATAAATAGAACACATCACTTCCCTCTGGAAGGCGACTCCGGACTGTCAAAGCTGCCACAGCCGGACATAAAAACAGCTTTTTTATCCACGAGTAGTAGCTCTACTCAATAACCAAACATCTGTAGCCTCCTTTTGCTCTGGCATTTTATTTAATTCACATGTTTAATCGATAATGTTTTATTATTAATGTTTAATGTTTTATGTGTCATTCCTAACTGTCACTGTATGTCATGTTGTCACTTGTGGGCAGAGCACCAAGGCAAATTCCTTGTATGTGAATACTTGGCCAATAAACTTATTCTTTCTTTCGTTCATTCATTCATTAAATAATGCGGTCAGAATGTTAATCCACCACAGACACCGACAGTACGGGACGATATGCTAACTGGCACCTTCTGCCTATAGATAAACACTGGCAAATGGCAATGATCACTGCTGCACCTTTCTGCTCCGACGACTTATTATTCCGATTATCTCTAGAGTCTTATTATTATTTATTTTTTATTAGAAGTAAGTACAATAAGTACCACAGTCGCTGCCTCAAAAAGGCAGGCAGCATCATCAAGGACCCACACCATCCTGGCCACACACTCATCTCCCTACTACCTTCAGGTAGAAGGTACAGGAGCCTGAAGACTGCAACGACCAGGTTCAGGAACAGCTACTTCCCCACAGCCATCAGGCTATTAAACCTGGCTCGGACATAACACTGAACTTTACTAGCCAATACTGTTATTTGCACTTTATCAGTATATTGACCATTGTGTATATATTTATAGAATGCCTTGTAGTAAATGCCTACTATGTTCTGTTGTGCTGAAGCAAAGCAAGAATTTCATTGTCCTACCAGGGACACATGACAATAAACTCACTTGACTTGACTTGAATTGTTTACAATCATATTTTCATAATACATTTTATGTACAGCTTCTTATTTTTTAAATTTTGTAATAAAGAAGAAAAAGAAAAAGAAATTAGATAATGAAGAATAGAAAAATGTGAGATATATAGTGTGTGAAAAAGAAAAAGAGAGAGTGAAAGAAGAAAGTTAAGAAATAGAAAATAGAAGAAAAAGAGTAAAAGAAGAAAAGAGAAGAAAAAGAAAAGAGAAGTAAGGAGATCGTATTTATAATCTTGACCATTCCTCACCCAGTCACGGATTAGCTTTTACACTTGTGTTGCACCATATGTTTCCAAAAAACGTCACCTATTCCTTCGCTCCATAGATGCTTCTGGGTCTCGACCTGAAACGTCACCTATTCCTTCGCTCCATAGATGCTTCTGGGTCTCGACCTGAAACGTCACCTATTCCTTCGCTCCATAGATGCTGCCTCTCCCGCTGAGTTTCTCCAGCATTTTCGTCTACCTTCGATTTTTCCAGCATCTGCAGTTCTTTCTTGAACATCTCTAGAGTCGCTGTGTTTAGCTTCTCAATGTGAAGGGACTTGTAACTTGTCAGGGTATGGCAGCAAACCATGTTACTGTAGATCAGCCGCTGATCGTATAAAATGTCCTCACCTGTTCTTAGAACACATTATGATTTTTATTCCATAGCTGGGTATAGCAAGTATTGGGATCAGTTAGAACATAGAACAGGCCCTTCGGCCCACAATGTCCGTGCTGAACACGATGGCAAGTTAAACTAATCTGCACGTGATCCATATCCCTCCATTCCCTGCATATCCACGTGCCTGTCTAAAAGCTACGACAATTGCTATTGAGGGAGTGCAGCGTAGGTTCACCAGGTTAATTCCCGGGATGGCGGGACTGTCATATGCTGAGAGAATGGAGCGGCTGGGCTTGTACACTCTGGAATTGAGAAGGATTAGAGGGGGTCTTATTGAAACATAGAAGATTATTAAGGGTTTGGACACGCTAGAGGCAGGAAACATGTTCCCGATGTTGGGGGAGTCCAGAACCAGGGGCCACACAGTTTAAGAATATTGAGTAAGCCATTTAGAACGGAGACGAGGAAACACTTTTTCACACAGAGAGTGGTGAGTCTGTGGAATTCTCTGCCTCAGAGGGCGTTGGAGGCCGGTTCTCTGGATACTTTCAAGAGAGAGCTAGATAGGGCTCTTAAAGATAGCGGAGTCAGGGGATATGGGGAGAAGGCAGGAACGGGGTACTGATTGTGAATGATCAGCCATGATCACATTGAATGGCGGTACTGGCTCGAAGGGCCGAATGGCCTACTCCTGCACCTATTGTCTGTTAATTGTCTGTTTATTTGTCTGTTTTTTCAATATATACTGAACTTTTTTTGTTTCTGGACATATTTGTGCATGCCTTTGATCACCTCTAATGCAATACATATTTTCATTTGTTTAAACCAGTGAGTTTTGCAAAGGGTAGATCAGGATGTGTAGGAAGGAATCACAGATGCTGGTTTAAATCGAAGATAGACACAAAATACTGGAGTAACTCAGCGGAACAGGCAGCATCTCTGGAGAGAAGGAATGGGTGACGTTTTGGGTCGAGACCCTTCTTCAGACTGAAACATCACCCATTCCTTCTCTCCAGAGATGCTGCCTCACCCGCTTGTTGTCTCAGGAAGAAAGTGGCTGAAGGATAGATAACCCAACACTGACAGAGTAAATAGGTCCTTACGCTTGCGAATCAAAGGGCTTGACAAATCCTGTTCTCATTCCACACACAGATATATATGAAATGAAAATAAGGCAGATAAAGCAGTTGACTTTGCCTCAGGTATCATCTATTATTTATGGTTAAGTAATCTAATATCAAGTGCTTTGCTCTGCTGGTTCAGCACCTCTGTGGTTGCAGCCCTGGACCAGGTTACATCCCACTCCCCCCCCCCCGCACAAATACCCTGATGGGACTATTCACACGCAGCTTTTCCACAACAGCAAGGCCAAGTGAACCTTGGATGACTCTTGGATCCAAAGCAAGGAAGATTGTTTAGCAGGAGTGGGAGAGTCACACACTATGTATGTCGGTTCGGTCCTGGCATGTCATCCTTACAACTTTTAAAAGCACATTGACAATAGACAATAGATGCAGGAGTAGGCTATAAGGCCCTTCAATGTGATCATGGCTGATCATCAATACCCCGTTCCTGTTTTCTCCCCATATCCCTTGATTCCGTTAGCCCTATGAGCTAAATCTAACTCTCTCTTGAATACATCCAGTGAATCGGCATCCACTGCCTTTTGCGGCTCAGAATTCCACAGATTCACAACTCTCTTTGTGTAAAAGTTTTTTCCTCATCTCAGTCCTAAATGGCCAACCCCTTATTCTTAAACTGTGTGACCCCTGGTTCTGGACTCCACTAACGTCAGGAACATTTTTCCTGCATCTAGCCTGTCCAATCCCTTAAAAATGTTACATGTTTCTATAAGATCCCCTCTCATCCTTCTAAATTCCATTGAATATAAGCCCAGTCGACCCATGCTTTCATCATCTGTCATATTTTGAAGATAGAATTGGCAAGCACACCGACAGACTGGACACTGCAGATGCTGGAATCGTCATCAGTCTGAAGAAGGATTCCGACCTGAAAGTCATCCGTCCATTTGCTCCTCAAAGTCAAAGTTATAATTTATTCGTCACGTGCACCGACTAAGGTGCAGTGAAATGAATTTGCCAGCAGCGATACACTTAAAAAATGAACACACAATACACCATAGAATCCAACACAAACATCCACCACAACATTCTTCACTGTGGTGGAAGGCAACAAAGTTCAGCCAGTCCTCCTCCCTTGTTCACCCGTGGTCGGGGCCATGAACCCTCCGTAGTCGCCGTTACGGACGGCCCGGATGTACAGGCCCTCTCGTCGGGATGATCCAAACTCCGACGTCGGGACGGTCGAACACACTCCGCGGCTTGGAGCGCCCGAATCGGCCACTTTCCTACCGGAGACCGCGGCTTCAGGATGTTATAGGCCGCAGGCCGGCGGTCGGAGCTCTTCTCCGGCGATCCCCGGCAAAGGATCCCAGACACTGGATGGTAAGTCCACACGATGCCCGCAGCTAGAAGCTCCACAGACCACAGCCCCAAGATGCCAAAATCACCCAGGCCAGCGATCGGAGCACTCCTCTCTGGCGACCCCCGGCATGGCTTCGCCCCCACTCCGCGATGGGAAAGTCCACGCTGCGCCCGCTGCTGTAGCTCTGGGCCCGACTCCGGGAAAGGCCGCTCCAATCCATGCCTTTAGGCCGTGAGAGGGGAGGCGGAGAAGTGACATGGAAAAAGTCGCCTCTCCGTCGGGGAAACGGTTTCCCCCTTTTCCCCCCCACATAAGACACACGGAGAGACTCCTTTTACTCCAATTGACTCCATCGACACCTCACGCTGCCTTGGCAAGGCCAGCAGCACAATCAAGGACCAGTCACACCCCGGCCACTCCCTCTTCTCCCTCTCCCATCGGGCAAAAGGTACAGAAGTGTGAAAACGCTCACCTCCAGATTCAGGGGCAGTTTCTTCCCAGCTGTTATCAGGCAACTGAACCATCCTACCACAACCAGAGAGCAGTGCTGAACTACTATCTACCTCATTGGTGACCCTCGGACTATCTTTGATCGGACCTTACTGGCTTTATCTTGCATTAAATGTTATTCACGCTATTCCCTTTATCTGTACACTGTGAATCGTTCGATTATAATCATGTATTGTCTTTAAGCTGCCTGTTTAGTACGCAACAGAAGCTTTTCACTGCAGCCGGTAAACTGAACTGAACTTTAGTACATTGAAATTTTGAAGGTAGAATTGGCAAGCACCAGCACACCGAGATCACTGCAGACTGAAGAAGGTTCTGACCCGATACGTCATCTGTCCATTCCCTCCACAGATGCTGCCTGACCCGCTGGGTTCCTCCAGCACTTTAGTTTTAGTTTTAATTTAAAGTTATGGATAGGTGACGTTTCACAGAATGCTGGAGTAACTCAGCGGGTCAGGCAGCATCTGTGGAGAACATGGATAGGTGACGTTTCACAGAGTGCTGGAGTAACTCAGCGGGTCAGGCAGCATCTGTGGAGCGAAGGAAATGGCCAACCTTTCAGGCCGAAACCCTGAAGGAAATAGGCAACGTTTCGGGCCGAAACCCGGAAGGGTTTCGGGCCGAAACGTTGCCTATTTCCTTCGCTCCATAGATGCTGCCGCACCCGCTGAGTTTCTCCAGCATTTTGGTCTACCTTATCATTTATAGTGTGGTTCCGTATAGCTTACAAAGCACAGAAGTTACACTGTGCCAGAGTAACTCAGCGGGTCAGGCAGCATCTGCGGAGAACATGGATAGGTGACGTTTCACAGAGTGCTGGAGTAACTCAGCGGGTCAGGCAGCATCTGCGGAGAACATGGATAGGTGACGTTTCACAGAGTGCTGGAGTAAGATTCAAGAAGATTTCCTTTATTGTCATTCAGACCTTTCGGTCTGAACGAAATTGTGTTGCCTGCAGTCATACACAGAACCAATAATAACAAAACATACAATAAACACAAATTAAACATCCACCACAGTGAGTTCACCAAGCAAATCCTCACTGTGATGGAGGCAAAGTCTTAGTCTCCGTCTCTTCCCTCCTTGTTCTTCCTCTGCGCTGAGGAGATCGATCCAGGCCGAAGATGCCGCCCTCCAGTCCAGCGGACCTCTGTGGAGATGACGCCGCCGCCGAAAGCTGGAACGCCGTCTCCGCTCCGAGACGGCCCGCCACAGCATCAGCTCCGGGGGTCAGTAACTCAGCGGGTCAGGCAGCATCTGGGGAGAGAAGGAATAGGTGATGTTTAATAGTTGAGGCAGGGACCATTGCAATGATTAGACTGGTACATGGATAGGACAGGTTTGGAGGGATATGGGCCAAACGCAGGCAGGTGGGACTAGTGTAGATGGGGGCATGTTGGTCGGTGTGGACAAGTTGGGTTTCCACGCTGTATGAATCCATGAGTCTTTTCCCTTTCCCCTGCCTCTGAGTCTGAAGAAAGGTCTCGACCCGAAACGTCACCCATTCCTTCTCTCCAGAGATGCTGCCTGTCCCGCTGAGTTACTCCAGCATTTTGTATCTATCTTCGGTGCAGTTCCTCCCTACACAGTATGAAGATTAACTTCTCCGATATTAAATAACACCCCACTTGCACCCCTTCTATATCCCATCCGTAGAGCGCACACATTTCTCCCACCATCTCATCCCAGTCACCCTCAATGTTCAATGGTATCAAGATTATAGAGATTCATACAGCTTGGAAACAGCAGCCCAACTTGCCCGCACCAGCCAATAAGCCCCATCTACACTAGTCCCACCTGCCTGCGTTTGGCCCATATCCCTCCAAACCTGTCTGATCCATGTCCCATGCAACCATGTACCTGTCCGTGTCTTTTCATCTTTCACTGAGTCCATCTACAGCCATCTAACCTTCACACTGAGTGCCACAATGTCTGAATCCAATTTGCCCAGAGTAGGGGAATCGAGGACCAGAGGACACAGGTTCAAGGTGAAGGGGAAAAGATTTAATAGGAATCTGAGGGGTAACTTTTTCACACAGAGGGTGGT
>JAXLNO010002229.1:266976-314576 GCA_038087875.1 Malacoraja senta | reverse complement strand
ACTCCAGCGAGTACAGGCCCAGTGCCGACAAACGCTCATCATAGGTTAACCCCACTCATTCCTGGGATCGTTCTTGTAAACCTCCTCTGGACCCTCTCCAGAGCCAGCACATCCTTCCTCAGATACGGAGCCCAAAATTGCTCATTCTATTGTTGTCTGACAACAACATCCCTTCCATCTTTTCATCGCCCTGACCTCCCCCCCCACCCCCCCTCCCGCCTCCAATGACCAGATTCACCCCCCCTCCGCTCCATCGGTCTGAAGGAGGGTCCCGATCCGAAACGTCGCCTGTCCAGTTCCCTCCACAGAGTTCCTCCAGCAGCTTCTATCTCAGTGATGATGTCTGGAATCTTTCAGGATTCAGCTGCTCTGGATTGCTGTTCCTCTGGCTCTGAATTCTTCCGATCCAAGTTTGTTTCTTTATTTAGAACAGCAACAGAAATGTAATACACGGGTAAATAATCAACGTCAGCTACAATGATACACGAGAGGTCCAAGTCAGATCATAAGATGCAGGTACAGATAAAAATCCCCAACTCAGCCATCTCACCGGCTAAGCTCAGAGGAGGTCGCTGAAATAGTTTCCATTTAACTTTCTCTTGGTACAGTGATACAGTGATGATTATGTGATGTGATCTGTAAAGTGGGAACTCAGAGGCCTTTTAAACAGATATGTGTGTGTGTACGTGTTTGTGCGTTTGTATGTTTGTGTGTGTGCATTTGAGTACATGTGTGTTTGAGTATGTGTACGTGAGTGTGTTTTTTTTCATTTGAATACATGTGTGCTTGAGTGTGTGCACGTTTGTGTGTGTACATGTGTGTGTGTGTACGTGTGTGTGTGTACGTGTGTGTGTACGTGTGTGTGTATGTGTGAGTGTGTGTTTGAGTGTGTGTATGTGTGAGTGTGTGTACGTGTGTGTGACTGTGTGCATGTTTGTGTGTACATGTGTGTGTGTTTGAGTGTGTGTACGTATGTGTGTGTTTGAGTGTGGGTACGTGTGTGTGTTTGAGTGTGTGTACGTGTGTGTGTATACGTGTGTGCATGAGTGTGTGTACGTGTGTGTGTGCACGTGTGTGCGTGTTTGAGTGTGTCTACGTGTGTGTGTACATGTGTGTGTGAGTGTGTGTATGTGTGTGTGTACGCGTGTGTGTGTACGTGTGTGTGTACGCGTGTGTGTACGTGTGTGTGTATGTGTGTGTGTGAGTGTGTGTATGTGTGTGTGTACATGTGTGTGTGTGTACGTGTGTGTGTGTGTGAGTGTGTGTGTGTGTGTACATGTGTGTGTGTGTGAGTGAGTGTGTGTACGTGTGTGTACATGTGTGTGTGTGAGTGTGTGAGTGTGTGTACATGTGTGTGCGTTTGAGTGTATGTACGTGTGAGTGCGTAGTACGTGTGCATGTGAATGTGTGTATGTACGTGTGTGTGTGTGTGTGTGTGTGTGTACGTGTGTGTTGGAGTAAGTGTGAATATATATGTGTGCATGTGTGTATGCGTGTGTGTGTATGAGTGTGTGTGTGTGAAAGTGTGTGTGTGTGAATGTGGGCACATGTGTGTGTACATGCCTGTGTGTGTACCTGCATGTGTGTGTACTTGCGTGTGTGTGTGTGCATGTGTGTGTGCGTGTGTATGTGCGTGCGTGTGTGTGTACGTGCGTGTGTGTGTACGTGCGGGTGTGTGTGTGTGTGTGGATATACGTGTGTGTGTGTGTGAGTATGTGCACGTGTGTGTGCATGTACGTGCGTATATGTGTGTGCGTGTGTGTGTACATGTATGTGTACATGCGTGTGTGTGTATGTGCGCGTGGTTGTACGTGCGTTTGTGTACGTGTGTGTGTACATGTATGTGTACGTGCGTGTGTGTGTACATGCGTGTGTACGTGCGTGTGTGTGTGTGTACTTGTGTGTGTGTGTGTGCGCATGTACGTGCGTGTATGTACGTGCGTGTGTGTGTGTACTTGCATGTGTGTATGTGCGTGTGTGTACGTGCATGTGTGTACGTGCGTGTGTGTGTGTACGTGCGTGTGTGTGTACGTGCGTGTGTGTGTGTACATGTGTGTGTGTGTGTGTACGTGTGTGTGTGTGTACGTGTGTGTGTGTGTGTGTGTGTACGTGTACGTGTGTGTGTGTGTGTGTGTACGTGCGTGTGTGTACGTGCGTGTGTGTGTACGTGCGTGTGTACATGTGTGTGTACGTGTGTGTGTACGTGTGTGTGTGTACGTGTGTGTGTACGTGTGTGTGTGTACGTGTGTGTGTACGCGTGTGTGTGTGTACGTGTGTGTGTGTGCGTGTGTGTGTACGTGTGTGTGTGTACGTGTGTGTGTGTGTGTGTGTGTGTGTACGTGTGTGTGTGTGTACGTGTGTGTGTGTGTGTACGTGTGTGTGTGTACGTGTGTGTGTGTACGTGTGTATGTGTACGTGCGTGTGTGTGACCAGCAAGGTGATGTCATCTTATTCTGGTTTAGCTACATAGATTTAACATCTGTATTTATTTTGTTTTTTTATTATAATAGGATCCTAATTTTGTTTGACAACCATAATGAAATTAGTAAAAAATGAAATGCATTAGATGTGGCATTTTTAGACTTACAAATGATAAAATGTCATATTGGAGACTTGTTCACATTCAAACCACAGCTATTAAAGTATTGCCATTTATAGCGATAGTTTATAAAGAGAAAGTTTGGAGCAAGCACGAGATTTGCCTAATTGGCAGATTTAATCAGTTGAAAGTAGACTTTAGAGTTTAGAGCTACAGCATGGAAACAGGCCCTTCGGCCCACCGAGTCCGTGCCGACCATCGATCACCCGTTCACACCAGTTCTATGTTATCCCACTTTCTCATCCACTCCCTACACACTAGGGGGCCGATTAACCTAAGGGCTCGCACGTCTTGGGGATGTGGGAGGAAACCGGAGCACCCGGATGAAACCCACGAGGTCACAGGGAGAACGTTCAAACTCCACGCAGACAGCACCCGCTGCACCACTTTACTGCCCATAATATCTCAACATTAAAATCAGATTCATGTCATGAGTATAACTAAACTACACCTAATGATTAGTATTGCATATTGGCTCAGAGTTAGTGGGGAGTTTAGAACGACCTCAAGGGACATTTTTTATCTCAGAGTAGTAAGGGTTGCCAACTTTCTCACTCCCAAATAAGGGACACAAGGTCAAAATAAGGGACAAATTCCCCACGGCAATTCTTTGACCGACTGGGTCGTGGCTGGGTGAATGATAGAAACATAGAAACATAGAAACATCAGTACCCCGTTCCTGCCTTCTCCCCATATCCCTTGATTCCACTAGCCCCAAGAGCTCTATCTAGCTCTATCTCTTAAATCCATCCAGTGATTTGGCCTCCACTGCCCTCTGTGGCAGGGAAATCCACAAATTGATGAGTTGGCCAGGGTGCTGGACTGCACACAAAGCCCAGCCGGCGGGCGGGCCAGCTGAGGAGTTTTGGCCCAGGCCGCGCGATGTCACACCCAAAGTCCGGCACCCCGTCCAACTCATGAACCGATGATCGGCCACGAGAAGGAGGGGTGGTGGTGGTGTTGGCGGTAAGCGAAGGTCCGAAGGTCGGACAGCTGGCCGGGCTGCCGACTGACCGACCGACGGGGCCACGGGCGAGGCGCTGCTGCTGCTGCTGCTGCACTCCACGGGCTGCACTACGTCGCGACGGGTGAGGCGGGGCCGGACGCGGCGCTCCGACCCGACAGTCCCCTCGACCCGAGTTGTAGCAGTCAAATACGGGACAAGGGCGGTCCCGTACGGGACAAACCAATTTAGCCCAATATACGGGATGTCCTGGCAACCCTACTCAGAGTGTAGCACTTGTCTGGAACGAGCTGCCAGAGGAAGCTGTGGAAACGCATACAATTATGACATTTTAAAGACATTTGGACAGGTATATGGATTGGAAGGGTTTAGAGGGATATGGGCCAAATGGAGAAAGATAGGTCCAGGTCAGTATGCCAATTTGGTCGGCATGGACAATAGACAATAGACAATAGGTGCAGGAGGAGACCATGCGGCCCTTCGAGCCAGCACCGCCATTTAATGTGATCATGGCTGATCAACCCCAATCAGTACCCCGTTCCTGCCTTCTCCCCATATCCCCTGACTCCGCTATCTTTATGAGCCCTATCTAGCTCTCTCTTGAAAGTATCCAGAGAACCGGCCTCCACCGCCCTCTGAGGCAGAGAATTCCACAGACTCACAACTCTCTGTGAGAAAGTGTTTCCTCGTCTCCGTTCTAAATGGCTTAAAGGCCTGTCTCCCGAGTCTGCGGTCATTGGCGGCGAAACGGGAAGAATCTGCCGCCATAGACCGCGCACTCGTGAGAACGTACAATTCCCGGGCCGTGCGGCGGTGTTCCCAACATAAAATAAAATCGACAATGTCGAAAACCATATACTCACCGCACAACCTCCACCAGTGATGCACAAGTGCGGCACGGCCGCCCGCACGGGCCGCCGCCAGTGTGGCTCGAGCGCCGTGCGTCAAACCTCCACTGCCACAGCCTCCACCAGTGAGGCACGTGCCGCCGCCAGTGAGGCACGTGTGCTGCACGGCCGCAGGCACAGCCACCGCTACAGCGGCGCGATCAGGATGGCCGCCGCCACAGCCGCCGCTAGTGAGTCACGTGCGGCGGGCCGACGTCATCGCAGTCGGCCCGCCCTTTTTTTTACTTACCGCAAGCACGTGGGACCCGCCGTGTTTGAATTAACTCGGCCCCCGCGCAGCATCCGTGCGGCGCTCCAGTGGATAGGCTCGACGCTCTCGCCGTTGCCGCGCGGTCCTCGCTACCGGCGACGCCGCGCTTCACCGCCGATGACCGCAAACAGGTAAGACAGAGCCTTAACTCCTTATTCTGAAACTGTGGCCCCTGGATCTGGACTCCCCCAACCACGGGAACATGTTTCCTGCCTCTAGCGTGTCCAAACCCTTAATAATCTTATATGTTTCAATAAGATTCCCTCTCATCCTTCTAAACTCCAGAGTATACAAGCCCAGCCGCTCCATTCTCTCAGCATATGACAGTCCCGCCCTCCCAGGAATTAACCTGGTGAACCTGCACTGCACTCCCTCAAGATGGGCCGAAGGGCCTGTTTCCTTGTTCTACAGCCCAATGACTCTACGGACACCTGGGGCTAACAATGGGTTCAGAGGTTTTCATATCCAAGATATTAATTGAATAATATTCCAAATCTTCTTTCACAAGGGTTCATCTGTGGATGTCCATGTTTAGATAAAAACCTCAACAGCGCAGTCAAATGGTAAAAGGCTACAGGAAAATAGGTGGCAATTACAATTAAAAAAGAGGTGCAGGAAGGAACTGCAGATGCTGGTTTACACAGAAGATGGACACAACATGCTCAGGAGTGCTGGAGTAACTCAGTCACAGAGTCTGAAGAAGGGTCTCGACCTGAAACATCACCTATTCCTATTCTCCAGAGATGAATTTAAAAGAGAGTTAGATAGGGGCTAGTGGAATCAAGGGATGTGGGGAGGAGGCAGGCACGGGTTATTGATTGTGGATGATCAGCCATGATCACAATGAATGGCGGTGCTGCCTCGATGGGCCGAATGGCCTACTCTTGCACCTATTTTCTATGTTTCTATGCTGCCGGACCCGCTGAGTTACTCTGTTCAGTCATTAGCTATCAGTCTAGTTTATTGTCACGTGTACCGAGGTACAGTGAAAAGCTTTTGTTGCGTGCTAACCAGTCAGCGGAAAGACAATACATGATTACAATCGAGCCGTTTACAGTGTACAGATACATGATAAGGGAATAGTGCAAGGTAAAGCCAGCAAAGTCTGATCAATGATAGTCCGAGGCTCCCTCTTCCCTCCAACTCCACGAACTCCTCAAGGATAGTCCGAGGTTCACCAAAGAGGTAGATAGTAGTTCAGGACCGCTCTCTGGTTGTGGTAGGATGGTTCAGTTGCCTGATAACAGCTGGGAAGAAACTGTCCGTGAATCTGGAGGTGTGTTTTTGTGTCTATATACAACAATGGTCTATGAACACATGGAACAATGTTCCAAATACATTTGGACCACTTCGAAATGTCTTTGAATCCGCAAAGCTCGAGTGTAATCCTACACTAATACAAAGAAATATTTCACACCAACGTGGACTAAAGTCAAGCGCTTGGATATGTGTAGGGTTTGTTGGTCACGTTGGGTCCACGGTGACTTGTGTTGACGTTTCTGTCTAATCGACGCTTCTGGCGGAATGTTCTACCAGGTGTGGACTTGTGCTCTGTAACGCTCTGCGGAGGTTCCCAAACAGTTACTTGGTGTTGAGGGCGATTTAACAGCCCAACATGTTCTCCCTGCCCACCCTGTACGCCCTGCAGCTGTAAATAACACACCTACTCCACCAAGGCCTCATTAGCCAAATCCATTCTGGGGCTTGTTATTTTGTTTTAATTTTTGCAAAAAATGCAATTTGCCACAATGGGGCAATTCAGGGCAAAAACCATCTGGGAAATGCAAGCTGCAGTGTTCCTTCCAACTATACGCCGTTAAACAAAAAGAAACCTCCACTCACGAAGGCCTGAATACTATTGTATCACGGTCATAGATTGGTGACTACATTCTGTCGCTCTGTAAAGTAGAACTGCATTTGATCAGGTACAGTATTACAATATAAGAAGGGTCTCGACCCGAAACGTCACCCATTCTTTCTCTCCAGAGACCCAGGTTCGACCCTGACTGCGGATGCTGTCCGTACGGAGTTTGCACGTTCTCCCCGTGACCTGCGTGGGTTTTCTCCAGGGGCTCCTGTTTCCTCCCACACTCCAAAGATGTACAGGTTTGTAGGTTAATTGGCTTTGTGTAAGTGTAAATTGTCCCTAGTGTGTGTCTTCTTAGGCCCCCTTCGGTCATGGCTGACCATGGGTGTCTCCAGGGTTGGAGGACGCCTGTGCGTGACTTTGTTTAACGTGGGGAGACTGGTGCACAGACAGCCACCCCACGGTCCTTGACAGATCTGGGTCAGGATCCAGTGGCATGGAGTCCAAGACGACCGGAGACCCTTTTCTGCTGCAGCCTTCATCCGCCTTCCCAGCCGTTGTGACGCTCCACTAAAGTCAGCCATCGTCCTCCGCCTGTTCCACCGTTGAGGTCTTGGTTGGATCGCTCTTTGTCAGAGACCTCCCCCTCGACCGTACTGCCATGGGTGGCCCTACCAGGACCATAGCTCCAGACGGCATCGCTCTCAGGGTCTCAGGTCCACACAAGCTTCTCCACCACGACAAGGTGACAATCAACGAAGAAGTTAGTGGTTGTAGGATAGTTTTAATGTGCGGGGATCGCTGATCGGCGCAGACTCGGTGGGCCGAAGGGCCTGTTTCCGTGCTGTATCTCTAAACTAAACAAAATAAATTTGCAGTTCTTGTTTCTACTCTTTATTTCTGTATCGCCAGGTCCAAAAGTTGTTCTTCCTAAACTTCTACTGCCATGATTAGTGATGGTGACATTCTTGTCCTCATCATAAGGGGGTATAAAACTTCTTCCCACACTACAACTTTTAGCTGGTAGACAAAAATGCTGGAGAAACTCAGCGGGTGAGGCAGCATCTATGGAGCGAAGGAATAGGTGACGTTTCGGGTCGAGACCCTTCTTCAGTCTTTAAAAGACATTTACTCCAGCATTTTGTGCCTGACTAAACATTTAATATACTTAGATAAGCCAAACCTCAAGAGATAAATACGCTGAGGGGAAATAAAAACATGATTCATATTTTGCGGAATGATAAAATTCCAGTGTTCAGAAAATTCCGAGGAGGCTGTTTTTTTTCTTGAGGTTTGGCTTACCTAAGTATATTAAATGTTTAGTCAGGCACAAAATGCTGGAGTCAATGTCTTTTAAAGACTGAAGAAGGGTCTCGACCAGAAACGTCACCCATTCCTTCGCTCCATAGATGCTGCCGCACCCGCTGAGTTACTCCAGCATTTTTGTCTACCTTCGATTTCTCCAGCATCTGCAGTTCTTTCTTAAACAAGTTTTTGGCTGAAGCATGTTAACATTAAGAGTTAAAGTTATCCCTAGTTCAATAGCGATCGCGTGTCTCTAGTCTGTCCACGGTCGGTACTCCACAAGGCCAAATCACGTCCCCGTTAATGCCTTACCCAATTACTGAAATTCACCTTGAATAAGTCTATGTAATTAAACGATTTACCAGGAGAAAGTCGAGTGAAACATTCCGTTCAGAATACATAGCTTGTAGCAAAATATACCCAAAACACAGCTTTCAAGTTGCTCAGACGTGCACCCATTTCTACAATTACATGGGTATCAAATCACATGTCTTTCTACTGCGATATTTCCTTTCATTTTCACTAATTCATGGGATGTTAGCATTTATCCTCAGGGCAAGAGAGAGTCGACACAAAAGCCTTTTTTTAATCAGGTTACTAGCCGTAAAATTTAAACATATTTACAGATTACACGAGAGACCTCTGTGACCCACAAATCCATGAGAGTGGCTCACTTCCCTGACTCGCTGCGGGAATACCAACAAGATCTTCCTTGGAATTTTCTGAACACTGGAATTTTATCATTCCGCAAAATATGAATTCTTTTTTTTATTTCCCCTCAGTATTTTTTTCTTGAGGTTTGGCTTATCTAAGTGTATCAACTGTTTAGACAGGCACAAATGCTGGAGTAAATGTCTTTTAAAGACTGAAGAAGGGTCTCGACCCGAAACGTCACCCATTCCTACTCCCCCTTTGCTTCACCTATTGTACTTGAGTTTGACTATTTTTTTTCCACGAGTAGTAGCTCTACTCAATAACCAAAAATCTGTAGCCTCCATTTGCTCTGGTATTTTATTTAATTCACATGTTTAATCAATAATGTTTTATTATTAATGTTTAATGTTTTATGTGTCATTCCTAACTGTCACTGTATGTCATGTTGTCACTTGTGGGCGGAGCACCGAGGCAAATTCCTTGTATGTGAATACTTGGCTAATAAATTTATTCATTCATTCATTGTATTTATGAATGGTTTGTTTGGATAGCTTGCAAAACAAATCTGTTCCCTGTACCTCGATACACATGACATTAATAAACCTGCTTAAACCTAAAGTCTTTGGGTATTGAAGGGTTTACAAAGGTGTGTAGATAATAATAATAATGATATCTTTTATTGTCATTGCACAGAGGTACAACGAGATTTGGTATGCAGCTTCCATCCGATGTAATAACTTAAATCAACTAAAAATTTAGACACCCAGAGAAACAAGATTTAAAAAATAAATAAAAATGCTGATGTTAGTTAAAGATGTTTGGTTTAAGGTGCGCGCGCTGGCTAAGTGATTGACTGTAACGTTATACGATTTATATGAAAGATCACACACTGTCCAGGCTAACAGCGCTGTGGCTGTTCTGAATAATATTCCCATTCTTTACGACTTACTGTCACAGAATATCAGCAACATTTGTGAGAATTTATATTTCCGTAGTGCCCCTAGCTGACACAGCTACACGTTCCCACCCTTTGTACAATACAGTTACGACTGACAAAGTGAAACCTTTCTCACACATTAAAATGAAACATAACCATATTCTCTGTTCCTGTTGATGTAGAGGGTAATAAATAATCACTCGCAAATCCAACAGGATTCATCATTAGGCAAAACGTCAAGGCTGGCTTTCACTTTCGCAATGTTATTTGAATTTACAGGGAATGGTCGGCAAGTGCTAGTGGAATTCCACGGGGCCGGCAGCATCTGTTTTTTTGGGACCAAAATTTTTCTTCTTAAGCCCCCCCCCCCCTCGGTATTGGCTGACCATCGGTGTCTCCAGTCTGAAGAAGGGTCTCGACCCGAACCGTCATCTATTCTTTCGCTCCAGAGATGCTGCCTCACCCGCTAAGTTTCTCCAGCATTTTTGTCTACCTTCCATTTTTCCAGCATCTGCAGTTCCTTCTTAAACATGGGTGTCCCCAGGGTTGGAGGACGCCTGTGCGTGACTTTGTTTAACGTGGGGAGACTGGTGCACAGACAGCCACCCCACGGTCCTTGACAGATCTGGGTCAGGATCCAGTGGCATGGAGTCCAAGACGACCGGAGACCCTTTTCTGCCGCAGCCTTCATCCGCCTTCCCAGCCGTTGTGACGCTCCACTAAGGTCAGCCATCGTCCTCCGCCTGTTCCACCGTTGAGGTCTTGGTTGGATTGCTCTTTGTCAGAGACCTCCCCCTCGACCTTACCGCCATGGGTGGCCCTACCAGGAGCATAGCTCCAGACGGCATCGCTCTCAGGATCTCAGGACCACACAAGCTTCTCCACCACGACAAGGTGACACTCCACGGAGAAGTTATTTAATTACTATCACGATACACCAACCACCATATTACAAAATCACCAAACTATTCAGACACTAAATATCCAAAGAGCGATGTTACAAATGTACTAAATAACTACGATACAACGATGTCCCTCTCTAACACCACCCAGGAGTGGACGTAACCCCGGTCAAAGGGCAAGTATCTGTCTCGGGCAAAGCCCACTTCCGCCTGGCTCAGTGGCTGGCGGACGGCCAGCTTGGCCAGGCCTCGGAGCAACCCAACCAGGACAACTTCAGCCCTGCCCACTCCCTAGATCCCGTCACCAGTCCTTCAGTCACTGACAGCAGAGCTGCCCCTCCCCCTACGGACCCCAGGTGGAGTGGACGGTGCTCCTTGCCCTCCAGACCCTGGCTACAAGGGACCCCGCTCCACTGGTCACTTCTGGCAGCGTCTGTGGAGGGAACGGACAGATGACATATCGGGTCAATAGACAATAGACAATAGACAATAGGTGCAGGAGTAGGCCATTCGGCCCTTCGAGCCAGCACCACCATTCACTGTGATCATGGCTGATCATCCCCAATCAGTACCCCGTTCCTGCCTTCTCCCCATATCCCCTGACTCCGCTATCTTTAAGAGCCCTATCTAGCTCTTTCTTGAAAGTATCCAGAGAACCGGCCTCCACTGCCCTCTGAGGCAGAGAATTCCACAGACCCTTCGGGACCCTTCCTCAGACCGATGGAGTGGGGGCGGGGGGGGGGGTGAGAAAGCTGAATAGGAGAGGTGGGTGTGGGTCAAAGCCTGGGGAAGGGCATCACGGTGGCGCAGCGGTAGAGTTGCTGCCTCACAGCGCCAGAGACCCGGGTTCGATCCTGACGACGGCCGCTGTCTGTACGGAGTTTGTACGTTCTCCCCGTGACCTGCGTGGGTTTTCTCCGGGTGCTCCGGTTTCCTCCCACACTCCAAAGACGTACAGATGGGGTGTGTTCCAATCCCAGCAACTGGAGTTTACAAAACATTGATGGTTTAATGATGAAACTCTTTGCTGAACCTGTAACAGAGGGAAGGTCAAGCTGTAGTTCACCTTGCATCCTCCACACTTTAGTAACAGCAAACAATCTGATACAACTTGTTATCACTGCATTCAAATGGAAAACCAGCACTTGGCTTAGTTTAGAGATACAGCGCAGAAACAGGCCCTTCGGCCCACCGGGTCCGTGCCGACCAGCGATCCCCGCACGCTAACACTATCCTACACACACTGGGGACAATTTACATTTACACCGAGCCAATTAACTTCCAACCTGCACGTCTTTGGAGTGTGGGAGGAAACCGAAGATCTCGGAGAAAACCCACGCAGGTCACGGGGAGAACGTGCAAACTCCATACAGACAGCACCCGTAGTCAGGATCGAACCTGGGTCTCTGGCGCTGTGAGGCAGTAAGTCTACCGCTGCGCCACTCTATGAGATCGCTGGTCGGCGTGGACTCGGTGGGCTGAAGGGACTGTTTCTGTGCTGTATTCGCTAGAATTTAGAAGATTGAGGGGGGATCTTATAGAAACTTACAAAATTCTTAAGGGGTTGGACAGGCTAGATGCAGGAAGATTATTCCCGATGTTGGGGAAGTCCAGAACTAGGGGTCACAGTTTAAGGATAAGAGGGAAGTCTTTTAGGACCGAGATGAGAAAATCATTTTTCACACAGAGAGTGGTGAATCTCTGGAACTCTCTGCCACAGAAGGTAGTTGAGGCCAGTTCATTGGCTATATTTAAGAGGGAGTTAGATGTGGCCCTTGTGGCTAAAGGGATCAGGGGGTATGGAGAGAAGGCAGGTACGGGATACTGAGTTGGATGATCAGCCATGATCATATTGAATGGCGGTGCAGGCTTGAAGGGCCGAATGGCCTACTCCTGCACCTATTTTCTATGTTTCTATGTATCTCTAAACTAAACTAAACTAAAGGCTATGCTGCAATATGTCATCCGGAATCATACTCAATGCCCCGACCGGTGAAGGCAGACACACCATAGGCTAGCCTTCATATAATACATTACCATTAAATCGTTATAATGATCTAGTTATGATAATTCCAGGTGCGGCAGAGGTTCACCTGCACCTCCTCCAACCTCATCTATTGCATCCGCTGCTCTAGGTGTCAGCTGCTCTACATCGGTGAGACCAAGCGCAGGCTCGGCGATCGCTTCACCCAACACCTCCGCTCAGTTCACAATAACCAACCTGATCTCCCGGTGGCTCAGCACTTCAACTCCCCCTCCCATTCCGAATCCGAACTTTCTGTCCTGGGCCTCCTCCGTGGCCAGAGTGAGTCCCACCGTAAATTGGAGGAGCAGCACCTCATATTTCGCTTGGGTAGTTTATACCCCAGCGGTATGAACATTGACTTCTCCAATTACAGGTAGTCCCTGCTTTCTCCCTCCTTCCCCTCCCCTTCCCAGCTCTCCCACAGCCCACTGTCTCTGCCTCTTCCTTTCTTCTTCCCGTCCCCCCCAACCCCCCCCATCAGTCTGAAGAACGGTCTCGACCCCAAACGTCACCTATTCCTTCGCTCCATAGATGCTGCCTCACCCGCTGAGTTTCTCCAGCATTTTTGTCTACCATCATAAAATCATTGATTATTTGTCAGCCGGATAGATTTGTAGGAATATTAAGGCCCGTTACGGTATCATCGACTCAATCTGGATTTCACGGCAAAAATGCAATCTCGACAAAATCGCACACCAAACATTCTCTTTGAAATATCCGTTAAAACTGCCGCATCGAGCTGGTCTTGTCAGCATGGCTGTCGAGCGCAAATAATTGGATCAGACAAATGGATCAATAAGCAAGAGTTGAGTATAATAATACTCCATCTGATGAAAGCAGGCGAGAAATTTTACTTATCCACAAATTCATAGATTCAATCAAATAGAACGTAACGGCATTAAAAGATGACAGAACACGATGAAAGAACCCAGGAAGCAAAAATGTGACTGAGCTGGATTGTTTCACATGTACTTGCGATCTTTTACAAAGTCCTCTGATGATGCAGGGGAAGACAGCTTGTGACTGTGAATAGGCTGGTGCAGCGGGTAGAGCTGCTGCCTCACAGCGCCAGAGACCCAGGTTCAATCCTGACCTCGGGTGCTGTCTGTGTGGAGTTTGCACCTTCTCCCCTGTGATTGTGTGGGTTTCCTCCGGGTGCTCCGGTTTCCCCCCCACATCCCAAAGACGTGCGGGTTTGTAGGTTAATTGGCCCTCTGTTGGTTGCCCTAATGGGCCTGTCCCATTTAGGCGACTTTTTGGTCGCCGAAAATGTTCAACATGTTGAATATCCAGCGGCGACCAGAACAAGGTACGACTCTTTGGGCGACTACTCACGCCCATACAGGCTTCACCCCGCGACATGTCGCCTGTACGGTCGTGAGTCGTCTCCTCAGTCGCCCAAAGAGTCGTAACATCTTTCTGAACATTTTCGGCGACCTGCAACAACCTATGACGGGTGCCGGCAGTCACCGTAAAAGTCGCGTAAGTGGGACAGGCCCTTAAGTGTGTAGGGAGTGGATGAGAAAGTGGGATAACGTAGAACTAGTGTGAACGGGTGATCGGTGGTTGCCGTGGACTCGATGGGCCGAAGGGCCTGCTTCTATGCTGTATCTCTTAACTAAACTAATACTAAACTTATGAATCAGTTGCCAACATCTGGGGAAAGCATGTGATGTGAAAATGACCTTGTCAAAGTAATTCACTGTTCATCACAGGACAACCAGGTGTATTATTTGGAGAGAAGGAATGGGTGACGTTTCGGGTCGAGACCTTTAGTCTGAAGAGATGCTGCCTGTCCTGCTGAGTTACTCCAGCTTTTTGTGGTCTATCTTCAGCATCTGCAGTTCCCTCCGACATCGCTATATCATAGCTTTGTTTTCCTCCACCATCTAACACTTTCAAAAGTAAGTTTTAACATTTGACTTTTGCTATTGTCCTTCCCTTGCCCGTGGCAACAGCAGTGGTCATCATCTTCAGCAATCAGTCCATGGAGACAAACAAACGTCCTAACCAGTCTGAAGAAGGGTCTCGACCGAAACGTCACCCATTCCATCTCTCCGGCTGTCCCGCTGCTAAAAGGGCCTGTCCCACTTAGGTGATTTTTTTTAGGCGACTACAGGTGACTAGGCTGTCGCCACATGGTCGCCAGGGGTGACGCCTGTGCGGTCGCGAGTCGTCTCCTCAGTCGCCCAAAGAGTCGTAGCGTTTTCTGGTCCCCGCTGGATTTTGAAATGTTCAAACCTTTTCTGCGACAGTCAGCGGCTGTGGGCTTGTCGTAGCTTGACTTCCTCCTGACGTAGGTGCTGTCGTAGGTTGTCGCCAGGTGACGTAGGTTGTCGCCAGGTTATCGTAGGTTGTTGCCAGGTGACGTAGGTTGTCGCCAGGTGATGTAGGTTGTCGCCAGGTGACGTAGGTTGTCGCCAGGTGACATAGGTTGTCGCCAGGGTGACATAGGTTGTCGCCAGGTGATGTAGGTTGTCGCCAGGTGACGTCGGTTGTCGCCAGGTGACATAGGTTGTCGCCAGGTGACATAGGTTGTCGCCAGGTGACATAGGTTGTCGCCAGGTTATCGTAGGTTGTCGCCAGGTGACGTAGGTTGTCGCCAGGTGACGTTCGGTTGTCGCCGATGCTGACTTCGGTGATTTCCATTGTTGTATTCGCCGGCAGTCGCCTAAAAAATCGCCTGAGTGGGACAGGCCCATTCATCCAGCTTTTGTGTATATCTTCGGTTTAAACCAGCATCTGCAGTTACTTCCTACTAAAACAAACTTCCACTGGACGGCCACTTTACACAAGTTGTAACAGATGTAAATAATTTTCCTGTTAGTGCGTCATTTAAGAAAACATATTCGCTTGAAAATTATCACTTACTTATGGAGCAGACATTCTGAAAATGCTGAAACCTGTTAGATACTTGATGGGACAAGGATATGTTATACTGAGGTGTATATGTGACTGGCAATTAATTAATTTTACAAATGATCTTTTTACATCAAATGCTCTCCCTAGATTTTGGAAATGAGTTATGATGCAGTTTTCTTTCTTTCTCAATTTAGGTAAAGACCTGATTGTGTCATTGGTCGACTCGATAGAAAATTGTAGGGGGTACTGATTGTGGATGATCAGCCATGATCACATTGAATGGCGGTGCTGGCTCCGAAGGGCCGAATGGCCTACTCCTGCACCTATTGTCTATTGTCTATTGTAACTGCATTTGAATCAAGCTGGATTGATTGGCCTGCACAGAGTGGATGTGGAGAGGATGTTTCCACTAGTGGGAGAGTCTAGGACTAGAGGTCACAGCCTCAGAATTAAAGGACGTTCTTTTAGGAAGGAGATGAGGAGAAATTTCTTTCGTCAGAGGGTGGTGAATCTGCGGAATTCTTTACCACAGACAACAGTAGAGGCCAAGTCAGTGGATATTTTAAGGCAGAGATAGATAGATTCTTAATTAGTACCGGGTGTCAGTGGTTGTGGGGAGAAGGCAGGAGAATGGGGTTAGGAGGGAGAGATAGATCAGCCATGATTAAATGGTGGAGTAGACTTGATGGGCCGAATGGCCTAATTCTGCTCCTATCACTTATTATGAACGTGAACTTATGATCATGTTGTCAAAAGAAGCAGAACCTTCTTATAACATAAGAGAGGGTTAATGGATGAATGTGGAGTGTTCAATGTTTTTGGAGCTTTGTTCAGTTGGTGAATAGAGTTCTCATGCGATGCATGCATTTAAAGATCATCTTTGACCCTAAACATCAAAAGGATCTTCTCTGACTAAAACCGAAGATACAAGACAACAAAACCATGTGTACCTAGTCAGAGCAGCACAGGAACAGGCCCTTTGGCCCATCTAGCTCATGCCCAGCAAGGTACTCCATCTACGCTTGTCCCACCTGGCCACATTTTGCCCAAATCTCTCTAAACCTTTCCTATCCATGTACCTGCCCAAGTCCCGTCACCCCCCTGCTCCACATGGAAAACATCTCCTAGCATCCATCCATCCAGCCAACTGAGACAAAAGCACACTGGATTGCTACCGTGTGGTCACAGGAGTGGAAGGCAACCTCATCTCCATTACACAGCTACATCTCTTCACCGGATAAAAGCTGTCCAGGGTCTGACCTCCCCAGAGGAGCATGGGTGAAGCTCAACAGACTTGGTACTGGAGTTGGGTGTGTGGAGATAGATGGGGGCTCCGCCAGAGCCCAGCCTGAGAATGTGGAGCAGAACAACAGACAGCCAACCATGTCATCTCTGGGTGCCCGCTCTACCACCCACCAAATGGAGCTGTGTCAGGGCCTGGCAGACATTGACGCCAACAGAGACAACAACCTGGCTGCTCAACACCCGGCTTGAGATCCAATTATTTATGTTTCATTCGCAAGAAGAAGAGAAGAAGATGACCTGTCCAAGTGTCTTTGAAACGTCGTTAAACTATCAGCCTCAACTACCTCCTCTGGCTGCACTTTCATACACCCACCACTCTCTGTGTGGAAAAGTTACCCCTCAGGCTCCTAGTAAATGTTTCCCCCCTCACCTTAAAACCCACGTCCTTGTTCTTGAAGATGGATCTCGACCCGAAACGTCAACCATTCCTTCTCACCAGAGATGCTGCCCTGTCCCACTGAGTTACTCCAGCATTCCTCTGGTTCAATGTTTCCCTACTCTAGGTAATAGACTCAACCCTAAGCTTCAACCCTGTGTATTCCTCTCATGATTTTATACACCTCTGTAAGATCACCCCTCATCCTCCTGCGTTCCAAGGAATAATGCCATAGCCTGCCCGACCTCTCCCTACAGCTCAGGCCCTCAAGGAAACTCCTTGACTAAAACACTGCTATTAGATATTCACAAAGCTTCTGTTTTGCCCCAAGAGCCAAGAGTGATTTATTGTGCTGTGTCCCGAAACAGAGCAATAACATTCTTCCTTAAAGCATCTTAACAGATGTGTAAATATAGTATGTTGTATGTAGTATATGCAATATGTATGTGTAATATATAACAGATGTAGATAGGTAAACATAATACTTCGGCGGCACGGTGGCCCAGTGGTAGAGTTGCTGCCTCACAGCGCCAGAGACACGGGTTCAATGCCGACTACGGGTGCTGTCTGTACAGAGTTTGTACGTTCTCCCCGTGACCTGCGTGGGTTTTCTCCGGGTGCTCTGGTTTCTTCCCACACTCCAAAGATGTGCAGGTTTGTAGGTTAATTGGCTTCTGTAAATTGTACCAGGCGTGTAGGATAGTGTTAGTGTGCGGGGATCGCTGGTCGGTGCGGACTCGGTGGGCCGAAGGGCCTGTTTCCGTGCTGTATCTCTAAACTAAACTAAACTTTTTAGTTTAAGAGTAAGGGGTAAGCCAATTAGAACGAGATGAGGAAACACTTTTTCACACAGAGAGTGGTGAGTCTGTGTAATTCTCTGCCTCAGAGGGCGGTGGAGGCCGGTTCTCTGGTTACTTTCGAGAGAGAGCTAGATAGGGCTCTTAAAGATAGCGGAGTCAGGGGATATGGGGAGAAGGCAGGAACGGGTACTGATTGGGGATGATCAGCCATGATCACATTGAATGGCGGTGCTGGCTCGAAGGGCCGAATGGCCTACTCCTGCACCTATTGTCTATTGTCTATTGTCTATTGTGTATTGTCTATTGTGTATTGTGTATTGTCTACTGTCTATGGTCTATTGTCTATTGTCTATTGTCTATTGTGTATTGTCTATTGTCTATTGTCTATTGTCTATTGTCTACTGTCTATTGTCTATTGTCTATTGTCTATTGTCTATTGTCTATTGTCTATTGTGTATTGTCTATTGTCTATTGTCTATTGTCTATTTGTCTATTGTCTACTGTCTATTGTCTATTGTCTAGTGTCTATTGTCTATTGTCTAGTGTCTATTGTCTATTGTCTATTGTCTATTGTCTATTGTCTATTGTCTATACTTTAGACAAATACAGTGCACGATAAAAAATAGCAGTGTGACGTTTTAATTTTACTAACTTTCACTTATAAATTATCAAATGAAAGAGAAAGTTAGACACAAAATGCTGGAGTAACTCAGCGGGACAGGCAGCGTCTGTGGAGAGAAGGAATGGGTGACGTTTCAGTCTGAAGAAGGGTCTCGACCCGAAACGTCACCCATTCCTTCTATCCAGAGATGCTGCCTGTCCCGCTGAGTTACTCCAGCTGTTGTGTCTAACTTTGGTTTAAACCGGCACTTGCAGTTCCTCCTTTCACAAATTAATAAATGAAGTTTAAAGGAGCAATCTCTGGTGCTTGAATAAAATCAGATTTTCTTGCTGCATAATCTGCCCGGACGTGTAGTTACCAGACCCTCCACCAGGAGACACCGGTGAGCAAGTTGCTATCATTGCTCCAACCTGCCCCAGATAATTTTAGTTGATTTACTAATAAGAATACTAATATCTTTTATTGTCATTGCACATATGTGCAACGTGATTTGGTACGCAGCTTCCATCCCATGTCATAAACAACTAATAACATTTAGATTTAGATTTCACAATTTTTAATTTCACAACAAGGTAAATATTCACCTTGGGGTTTTGGCCCGAAACGTTGCCTATTTCCTTCGCTCCATAGATGCTGCTGCACCCGCTGAGTTTCTCCAGCACTTTTGTCTACCTAAGGTAAATATTCACTTTGCTGCTGAATTCATGAGCGACATTGTTCGATTTGCAAATAATTGCTTCTTTTAATGATTTCAGCAGTCCCACGCAGGCAAGATTGGTATTATAATTTCTTCAAATTCTTATTCATAGCAGGGACATCTGAGAGTGCTGGAGTAACTCAGCGGGTCAGGCAGCATCTGTGGAGAACATGGATAGGTGACGTTTCACAGAGTGCTGGAGTAACTCAGCGGGTCAGGCAGCATCTGTGGAGAACATGGATAGGTGACGTTTCACAGAGTGCTGGAGTAACTCAGCGGGTCAGGCAGCATCTGTGGAGCGAAGGAAATGGGCAACCTTTCGGGCCGAAACCCTGAAGGAAATAGGCAACGTTTCGGGCCGAAACCCGGAAGGGTTTCGGGCCGAAACGTTGCTTATTTCCTTCGCTCCATAGATGCTGCTGCACCCGCTGAGTTTCTCCAGCATTTTGGTCTACCTTATCATTTATAGTGTGGTTCCGTATAGCTTACAAAGCACAGAAGTACACTGTGCCAGAGTAACTCAGCGGGTCAGGCAGCATCTGTGGAGAACACGGATAGGTGACGTTTCACAGAGTGCTGGAGTAACTCAGCGGGTCAGGCAGCATCTGTGGAGAACATGGATAGGTGCTGATTGTGGATGATCAGCCATGATCACATTGAATGGTGATGCTGGCTTGAAGGGCTGAATGGCCTACTCCTGCACCTATTGTCTATTGTCTATTGTCTAAGATGTTTGGCTGGTTATTGGGCTATGATGACATCGTGGCATTCCTTGTGAATCCCGCTCAGCTTCCAAGCACATTTGCGTTCAATCAGTGAGAATACGCAGCTTATTTTTCTTCCCCTTTACTGTTTACCACCAAATCTCCCAGTAGATTTATCTAGAACGCCATCAGTTTGGCAATGTGGCTTTGTTATTTGATACCATTTATTCACCTTTGACATCCCTTTGATGTGCGGTTGTGGTGGGCTTCCTGTAAATGTGGGTCAGCATCGGCCGATACAACTGCATTAAAATGGGTAACTCGCTCTTAGTGTAGTTTAGAGATACAGTGAGGAAACAGGCCCTTCTGCCCACCGAGTCCGCGCCGACCAGCGATCCCCGCACGCTAACACTATCCGACACACACTAGGGACAATTCACATTCATATCATTCATCCGGGCAGTCACGGTGGCGCAGCGGTAGAGTTGCTGCCTCACAGTGAAAGCAGCGCCAGAGACCCGGGTTCCATCCCGACCACGGGTGCTGTCTGTACGGAGTTTGTACGTTCTCCCCGTGACCTGCGTGGGTTTTCTCCGAGATCTTCGGTTTTCTCCCACACTCCAAAGACGTGCAGGTTTGTGGGTTAATTGGCTTGGTGTATGTGTGTAAATTGTCTCTAGCGTGTGTAGGATAGTGTTAGTGTGCGGGGATCGCTGGTCGGCACGGACTCGGTGGGCCGAAGGGCCTGTTTCCACGCTGTATCTCTGTCTCTCTAAACCAAGCCAATTAGCCTATAAACCTGTACATCTTTGGAGTGTGGGAGGAAACCGAAGATCTCAGAGAAAAGCCACGATAGACACGAAATGCTGGAGTATCTCAGCGGGACAGGCAGCGTCTCTGGAGAGAAGGAATGGGTGACCTTTCGGGTCGAGACCCTTCATCAGACTGACTTTCTGAGAAAACCCACGCAGGTCACAGGGAGAGCGTACAAACTCCGTACAGACAGCGCCCGTAGTCGGGATGGAACGTAGTCTGGCGCTGTGAGGCAGCAACTCTACCGCTGCACCACCGGGTCTCTCTTTTTAAAGGGAAAGCGTTTAAAGACAAGAGAATTGAGTCTCGTTATCAGTTCAAAACTCGTGCAGAGTTCGCAAAGTTGACATTTTTATTCTGCAATGATTGAAGAATTTAAAGGATATTATTTTGAACTCTTCGCCAACATTAATTTCTGCCACGAAAATATGGAAGCATTAAAAATCAAATTGCCCAAGAAAATAAGATCAATCTCCTAAGTGATAGGAGCAGAATTTAGGCCATTCGGCCAATCAAGTCTACTCCGCCATTCAATCATGGCTGATCTATATCTCCCTCCTAACCCCATTCTCCTTCTTCTCCCCGTAACCCCTGACACCCGTACTAATCAAGAATCTATCCTTTTAATCCTTAAAAATAGCATTCAAAAGATATTTGTTGCTGAATCATATAGCAACACTCTGACAGTTGCCGCCAGTCGCCTGAAAAATCTCCTAAGTGGGACAGGCCCATTAAGGTGAGAGGCGAGAGATTGAAGAGGGACCTCAGGGGCAACTTTTCCACTCAGAGGGTGGTGCGTATCTGGAACGAGCTGCCAGAGGAAGCTGGAGGAGTGGATACAATTTAGACATGTACATGGATAGGACGGGTTTAGAAGGCTATGGGCCAAATGCAAGCAAATGGGACTATCCCAGAACGCCAACTAGGCCGGCATGGACAAGGTGGGCCGAAGGGCCTGTTCCGTGCTGTTCAGGTCAGTGACTCTACCTGTTTGTGCAGGTGGGAACTGCAGATGCTGGTTTACACCGAAGATAGACACAAAACACTGCAGTCAAGGGCCTGTCCCACTTTCACGACCTAATTCACGACCTTTTTTACTCGTGGACATTTTTCATCATGCTAGTAAAAATGCCCCGACCTACTTGATGCCACGAGTACCTACGACTAGCATCACGACCTCCTACGACCTACCTACGGCCTCCTACGACCTCGTGACGACCACTCTGCGAGTATGAGTCAAGGGCAAACTCGGCAGAGGTCGTGAATTAGGTCGTGAAAGTGGGACAGGCCCATTACTCCAGCAGGACAGGCAGCATCTCTGAAGAGAAGGAATGGGTGACGTTTCGGGTCGAGACCCTTCTTCAGACCCGATACGTCACCCATTCCTTCTCTCCAGAGATGCTGCCTGTCCCGCTGAGTTACTCCAGCATTTTGTGTCTCTATCTGTTTCACAGACAATAATCCACCATTCTCATTTCCTTTAAAAAAAACTAACCAAACCCTTTGTCGTTGCTTCTGTCAACTTAACCTTGCCCATTGTAATCGCTTCAGCTCTCCGCACAATACTGGCAAGCCACTGAATGCACACTTCAGCTTTTCAAACCTGCTTTCTAAAAGAAAAATTCTGAATTCATCTTCAGTGAGCTGTACTCAGCGACGTGAAGCTGCTTGGCTGGAAGGGCTTGCTGCATCTGATTGCTTTGTCTCGCATTAACCTCTCTCTCCCCTGTTCTGTGCCTGCCTTCAAATATAACAGGCTTGTTCAATCCCCATTTCATCCATCTAGTAAAGGGCCAGTAAGGCTGGTGTGTAAAGCATCCTGCTGCTATAGAGACACACAGCATGGAAACAGGCCCTTCAGCCCAACTCGCCCACACCGGCCAACATGTCCCATCCACACTAGTCCCACCTGCCCATATCCCTCCAAACCTGTCCCAACCGTGTACCTGTCTAATTGCTTCTTAAACGTTGCAATACTCCCAGCCTCAACTACCTCCTCTGGCAGCTTGTTCCATACACCCACCACCCTCTGAGTGAAAAGGTTACCCCTCA
The DNA here is from genome assembly GCA_038087875.1 of Malacoraja senta. Classification (NCBI taxonomy): domain Eukaryota; kingdom Metazoa; phylum Chordata; class Chondrichthyes; order Rajiformes; family Rajidae; genus Malacoraja; species Malacoraja senta. The sequence continues at coordinate 291,993 of JAXLNO010002229.1, read as the reverse complement.
GATTCCTATGTTTAAGAAGGAACTGCAGATCCTTGAAAATTCTGAAGAAGGTCTGAAGAAGGGTCTCGACCCGAAACGTCACCCATTCCTTCGCTCCATAGATGCTGCCTCACCCGCTGAGTTTCTCCAGCATTTTTGTCTACCTCAGATTCCTATTAAATCTTTTCCCCTTCAACTTGAACCTATGCCCTCTGGTCCTCGATTCCCCTACTCTGGGCAAGAGACTCTGTGCATCTACCCGATCTATTCCTCTCATGACTTTGTACACCTCTATAAGATCACCCCTCATCCTCCTGCGCTCCAAGGAATAGAGTCCCAGCCTGCTCAACCTCTCCCTATAGCTCACACCCTCTAGTCCTGGCAACATCCTAGGCGCAGACACAGCTGTACGTGAGTGAATCGGTGGCCGCAGCGACAACGATGGTGTGTGACTGAGATCCCGTCTTCTGTCATCAGCTGCGACCCACACAGCTGCCCTGCGCTGAAATGAACACTCTTGATATCGGCCTGCACACGAACATTGATATTTGCAGTTGGTGGCAATCCAGACTCACAGGTTCCGACCACAATTATCTGTGATTATACAACTATGCTCAACCACGAAAACTAATTTTAAATCGTATTAGATTGCAGCCTTTTCTCTCCTGATTTCCCATGCCCTCAAGGGCACTTAGCTCAAAGATCACGCTCCAGATATGAGCAGGCAAGTCGTACGGACTCTATTCCTTCCAAAGCCCAATATCAGAGACATTTATCGAGTCTTCCTTATTTTAATGAAAATTGCTCCAATTTTTTTCAATTATTTCAGTCCTTGCTGGGAAACAAAATAATGAATCTGTACCTCAGCTTTTCTACAGAGTTAACATTCTTCCGCTGAAAGTGGTTCAGCTGTGTGCAGGGAATTCCAAGAATAATCCGACTACTTTCACTAAAGATTCGCTATTCCATTCTTCTAACTTTTGCATTTTTGCCTGAACCCCTAATATTTAATTCGTTTTTCTTAAAGTCATTTCACTTGACCTATGTTAGAAGGATGAGAGGGTATCTTATTGAAACATAGAAGATTATTAACGGTTTGGACACGCTAGAGGCAGGAAACATGTTCCCGATGTTGGGGGAGTCCAGAACCAGGGGCCACACAGTTTAAGAATAAGGGGTAAGCCATTTAGAACGGAGGCGAGGAAACACTTTTTCACACAGAGAGTTGTGAGTCTGTGGAATTCTCTGCCTCAGAGGGCGGTGGAGGCCGGTTCTCTGGATACTTTCAAGAGAGAGCTAGATAGGGCTCTTAAAGATAGCGGAGTCAGGGGATATGGGGAGAAGGCAGGAACGGGGTACTGATTGGGGATGATCAGCCATGATCACATTGAAGGGCCGAATGGCCTACTCCTGCACCTATTGCCTATTTTGTTAGTACTACCAAGAGTTCTCAACACTCCTGCAGTGAATCAGCGTTTCAAGTTTATTGAAGAAGTTTAATTTGTAATTGTTTTTTGTTAGAGATACAGTGCAGAAACACACCCTTCGGCCCACTGGGTCTGTGCCAACCAGCTGGATTAGGACCATGGGTTGGGCCGAAGGGCCTGTGTTTCCGCGCTGTATGACTCGTTGTCTCCTGTGACACTCACAAAATGGCGGGAACGGCTTTTAGTTTAGTTTAGTTTAAAGAAACAGCGCAGAAACTGGCCCTTCGACCCACCGAGTCCGCACCGGCCCGCGATCCCCGCACACTAACACGATCCTACACACACTGGGGACAATTTACATTTACACCGAGCCAATTAACGTAAGCAGTAATTTTCAGAACCAAGGATAACCGACCGGTAATGTTAATGTCCGCCGAGCTTCACAGCCGTGTGCCTCTGGCTTCTTAAAAGTTGTCTCCACTCCTTCTCCATCCTTCTCCCCCCGTTCTTTTAAAGGACTTACCGTACACTGTGCTTTCACCGTCTTAATTACAGCGCCAACCTTCCTGTTCATCGCGGTGTGTGTCTGTTTCACATTGGCTTTGCACCGTGGGAATTTCACTCAGACAGCGCTCCCCCCGCTTGCCCTGTCCCCCGCCTTTGCGAAGTGTTTCTGTGTGTGTGTGCGTGCGTGCGTGTGTGTGTGCGTGCGTGCGTGCGTGTGTGTGTGTGTGTGTGTGTGCGCGTGCGTGTGTGTGTGTGTGTGCGTGCGTGCGTGCGTGCGTGCGTGCGTGTGTGTGTGTGTGTGTGTGTGCGCGTGCGTGCGTGCGTGCGTGCGTGTCTGTGTGTGTGTGCGCGTGCGTGCGTGCGTGTGTGTGTGTGTGTGTGTGCGCGTGCGTGCGTGCGTGCGTGTGTGTGTGTGCGCGTGCGTGCGTGCGTGCGTGTCTGTGTGTGTGCACGTGCAAATTAACCTACAAACCTGCACTTCTTTGGAGTGTGGGAGGAAACCGGAGCGCCCGGAGAAAACCCACGCAGGTCACGGGGAGAGAACGTACAAACTCCGTACAGACAGCACCCGTATTCGGGATGGAACCCGGGTCCCTGGCGCTGTGAGGCAGCAGCTCTACCGCTGCGCCACCGTGACGCCCACTGAGGTATTGTGAGGCATTGTCATTGGCATTGCAGATCCCGTCAACATTCCCTGAACTGTGGGCGATCACGGGCTTCTCATCCATCGGCCGTGGTGTGTTTCTCAGCGAGGTGGTCGTACTCTGGAGCCCAGATGTAAGACACACCCCTCCCCGTGACAGCACATTCCCCCCACCCTCCTCAACCCCCGCGATCTGGAGCTGAATCAGCTCATTTCATTCGGAGTCACCCTGCAGATATTTCAGTCTGCGCTCCTCAAAACTCACATCCTGTGGGAACTATGCATCACTCGCACTTCTTGCATTGACCTTCACTGCAAATGTGGAGAAAAATTATATTCTGGGAAAATTAAATTGAAATTAATACCTTTACTCATCTCTTCCTCTCCTCTCCGCTCTTTCATTCTGTTTCCCTTGTGCAAGGAGCTTTCTTAGTTCAGTTTGGAGATACAGCGCTGAAGGAAACGGGCCCTTCTGCCCACCGAGTCCGCACCGACTAGCTATCCCCGTACACTAGCACTATCCTACATTCACTAGGGACAATTTACAATTACACCGACCAATTAACCTACAAACCTGCACGTCTTTGGAGTGTGGGAGGAAACCGGAGCACCCGGAGAGAACCCACGCAGGTCACGGGGAGAACGTACAAACTCTGTACAGACAGCACCCGTAGTCAGGATCGAACCCGGGTCTCCGGCGCCGTGAGGCAACAACATGACTTGTTGAATCATGTACTGACTGATGAAGGCAAGTATTGCATACACCTTGCTCACCACTCTATCCACGTGTGTTACCACTTTCAGGGAGATGAGGGCTTTGGCCCCAAGATCCCTTGGTTATAAGAGTTTTGCCATTTTTCCTTGTTATTTTAAAAAAACATCTTGGCGATGGGAACTAAAGCTTCTCACTGTACCTCGGTGCACCTGACAATAAACTCAACCCAACCCAACCCAACCCAACTCAACCCAACCTAACCCAACCCAACTCAACCCAACCCAACCCAACTCAACCCAACCCAACCCAACCCAACCCAACTCAACCCAACCCAACTCAACCCAACCCAACCCAACCCAACCCAACTCAACCCAACCTAACCCAACCCAACTCAACCCAACCCAACCCAACTCAACCCAACCCAACCCAACTCAACTCAACTCAACTCAACTCAACTCAACTCAACTCAACTCAACTCAACTCAACTCAACTCAACTCAACTCAACTCAACTCAATAATATTAAACTAATTAATATTAAAGTGAATTGAACTAAAGCGGCACCTTAAATGTAATCAGAAACAAGTACTTGTCATCCAGGGCTCAACCCTAAAGCCAACTCCCTCCTTCAGGATAGTCCAGTAATGCAAAGCATTGCTAATTTATTTATCTTTCTGTGTGGTCCCAGATTCACTAATTGGTGAGTTTTACAAACCCATAACAGATAAAATGTACAGAGGAACTCATAAAGGTTGAGAACAATGCGGGATGATTGTAGGTCTCATCCAGTCAGCTGTGAACTGTGTTTTTTTTATTTGATAGGCTGCCTGGTGGCACACAGCTAGTCTAATGTATCCTGCCTGACATTTTCTCGGCACAGTTCCCAGGTACTTTACATCTTTCTGCTGTCATCCCAGTTATTGCTTCCACATGTTCCTATAAAACACATGATTAAGACACACGGGTCCTGTATGGTCAAGTTCGGCAAGTCACAGAAGTCTTATATTTATTAGTCAGAAGTTCATGCTGGAGATATATGTTGGCGTAGTGTTTAATTTAGTTTAGTTTAGAGATACAGCACGGAAACAGGCCCTTTGGCCCACCGATTCCGCGCCGACCAGCGATCCCCGCACATTGGAACCCCACACATTAACACAAGCCCACGCGCATTAGGGGCGATTTTTTCTCCACTTATTCCAAGTATTCAAACCAAACCAATTAACCTACAAACCTGTACGTCTTTAGAGAGTGGGAGGAAACCGAAGCACCCGGAGAAAACCCACGCAGGTCACGGGGAGAACGTACAAACTCCATACAGACAGCACCCGTAGTCGGGATCGAACCTGGGCCTCTGGTGCTGTAAGCGCTGTAAGGCAACGACTCTACCGCTGCGCTACCATGACCGCCCAGTGATTTTAATAATAAAGTGACTTTAATAATAATTATATGACTAGCCCCCAAAAAGATTTCCCACGTGGTCTCAGCTCCTTATAATCATGGCATCTCCAACATAACTCAAAAACATTTCAGCGTCTTTGAAACAATACTTAAAAAATAAGTGCCCACCTCATGCATATTGGCACATGGATATGCAGAGAATGGAGAGATATGGTCACGTGCAGGCAGAGGAGAGTTGGTCTTGGCATCTTTGGAACGGTCTTGGTCTTGGAACGGAGACGAGGAAACGCTTTTTCACACAGAGAGTTGTGAGTCTGTGGAATTCTCTGCCTCAGTGGGCGGTGGAGGCCGGTTCTCAGGATACTTTCAAGTTAGAGCTAGATAGGGCTCTTAAAGATAGCGGAGTCAGGGGATATGGGGAGAAGGCAGGAACGGGGTACTGATTGGGGATGATCAGCCATGATCACATTGAATAGCGGTGCTGGCTCGAAGGGCCGAATGGCCTACTCCTGCACCTATTGTCTATTGTCTATTGGCATCATGTTTGGCAATGACATTGTGGGCCGAAGGGCCTGTTCCTGTACTGTACTGTGCTGTGCTCTATGTTGTAATCGGGAGTCAAGTTTCACTGTCACATGGCCACAATCCTGACCACGGGTGCTGTCTGTACGGAGTTTGCACGTTCTCCCCGTGACGTGCAGGTTTGTAGGTTAGACAGCCAGGTTCTCTAAATTTGTCCCTAGTGTGTGTGTGTGTCGGATAGTGCTATTGCGCGGGGATCGCTGGTCGGCACGGACTCGGTGGGCCGAAGGGCCTGCGTTTGTGCTGAATCTCTACACTGAACTAAAGTAAAATAAGCAGGTCTGTAAACTCTGTTGTCATAGGTCACATAAAAAACAAAAACAAGTTCAATAAAAGTTTTTAAATATAGTGGACAAATCATGCTCCGACAACTTTAAAAAATCTCCAATATTTTGTCTCTTTCTCTCATAGTATCATCGATCAATCCCACTAAAGATCGACACAAAATGCTGGAGTACTGAAGAAGCCTGGGTCTGAAGAAGGGTCTCGACCCGAAACGTCACCCATTCCTTCTCTCCTGACATGCTGCCTGTCCCGCGGAGTTACTCCAGTACTTTGTGTCTATCTTTGGCTTAAACCAGCATCTGCAGTTCCTCCCTGCACTGATAATCCCACTAGGTGGGGAGAAATGTAACAATGTGTTCTTATTGTGTTTAAGAAGGAACTGCAGATGCTGGAAAATCAAAGGTAGACAAAAGTGCTGGAGAAACTCACCGGGTGCAGCAGCATCTATGGAGCGAAGGAAATAGGCAACGTTTCGGGCCGAAACCCTTATTGTGTTTACTGAGTGTTGTGGATGAAGGAACTGCAGATGCTGGTTTACACCGAAGACAGACACAAAGTATTCTTACAGGGTCTCTTTGGCCCCCTTCGGTCGTGGCTGACCATGGGTGTCTCCAGGGTTGGAGGACGCCTGTGCGTGACTTTGTTTAACGTGGGGAGACTGGAGCACAGACAGCCACCCCACGGTCCTTGACAGATCTGGGTCAGGATCCAGTGGCATGGAGTCCAAGACGACCGGAGACCCTTTTCCGCTGCAGCCTTCATCCGCCTTCCCAGCCGTTGTGACGCTCCACTAAGGTCAGCCATCGTCCTCCGCCTGTTCCACCGTCGAGGTCTTACAGAGTATTCTTCAGTAAATCGTCTACTTTTCTCCACGTCATAGATTTAACTTGGAACGCAGCCTACACATGAAATTATTTTTACAGGGCCATGTAATATTTCTACTTTGAAGTTATATGGGAGTTTATCGTAGGTGTTATTGCACAGTCATTTTACAAAGGAACATTACAGCCTCTTCTTCCTGCGTACGGCGTGCACAGCCTAAAGTTGTACGTCAAGGGTAGACATCCAGGCCAGGACAGCATCAGTTACTGGGTGGATGGTTTTGATATCACCAGGGAAAAGCCTTGGTGGGCAGTCATTCACGATGTGTGGGATGGTGTGGTTTGGATGTCTGCAGTCGCAAGCAGGGCTGTCTGTCATAGAAACATAGAAACATAGACAATAGGTGCAGGAGTAGGCCATTCGGCCCTTCGAGCCTGCACCGCCATTCAATACTCGCTAGAATTTAGGAGATTGAGAGGGGATCTTATAGAAACGTACAAAATTCTTATGGGGTTGGACAGGCTAGATGCAGGAAGATTGTTCCCGATGTTGGGGAAGTCCAGGACAAGGGGTCACAGCTTAAGGATAAGGGGGAAATCCTTTAAGACCGAGATGAGGAAAAACTTTTTCACACAGAGAGTGGTGAATCTCTGGAACTCTCTGCCACAGAGGGTAGTTGAGGCCAGTTCATTGGCTATATTTAAGAGGGAGTTAGATGTGGCCCTTGTGGCTAAAGGGATCAGGGGGTATGGAGAGAAGGCAGGTACGGGATACTGAGTTGGATGATCAGCCATGATCATATTGAATGGCGGTGCAGGCTCGAAGGGCCGAATGGCCTACTCCTGCACCTATTTTCTATGTATCTATGTTTCTAGCCTGCACCGCCATTCAATATGATCATGGCTGATCATCCAACTCAGTATCCTGTACCTGCCTTCTCTCCATACCCCCTGATCCCTTTAGCCACAAGGGCCACATCTAACTCCCTCTTAAATATAGCCAATGAACTGGCCATCCCCCACTGATGCAGGTGACGGGCTGTTTTTGCATGGAGGGTGTGCATTCTGTTCAGGGTTAGCCATTGCTTGCGATGGAGGTCTCACTGTGGGGTCTGCGATGACCTCTCCGTTGTTGGTGTTGGCATCTTTCCGGGCTCGGCGTGAGTCCTACCGTCCAGGAGAGGTGTCGCAGCATCTGCCTTCGTCACGGGGACAATAGACTCAAGTGGGAACTGAATGTTGGTGGAGCAACAATCAACGGGTGGGAAGGGTCCAATTCTCATTCCTCTTCCGTGGCCCAATTACAACCAGAAAGAGGATTTGAGTTTGAGCCGCAGCTCAACTCGCGGTCGACAATAAAAATGTCGAGGAAAGAAAGGATAATAGATCTTGGAGGAAAAATACCGCTCGTTAAATGTCATGGAAACACAGAGACCCATCCCAGGAGGAAGATTGACCCATTTCAGAACTCTATCCCAGCGTAACTTTCAAGCTCCCACGACGGCTCCATTTTCCACTCGGATGCAGATGAATTTTCCGTTATTTTCTCCGCTTACAATTGGAGGCAGCAGATAAAAGTTAGATTTAAACTGAACCGGGAATGGAATAGAGTTTAATGCATGTTTGGCACGGGCAGTGTGGGCCAAAGGGCCTGTTTCTGTACCATGTTCCATGTTGTAGTCAAGATGCACCAAAAATAGGGCTATTCTTATTTGCACGGATGGCATGGTGGTGCAGCGGGTAGAGCTGCTGCCTCACAGCGCCAGAGACCCGGGTTCCATCCCGACTGCGGGTGCTGTCTGTATGGAGTTTGTACGTTCTCCCCGTGACCTGCGTGGGTTTTCTCCGAGATCTCCGGTTTACTTACCTCCGCTGCTCACCTTAACCAAGCAGGGCGATTATATTGACCGCACAATCGCAGATGGAAGGGAACAATGTGACCTTGGTCTAGGCATTCAAAAATATCTGAAGAAGGGTCTCGTCCCAAAACGTCACCCATTCCTTCTCTCCAGAGTTGGTGCCTGTTATCCAGTTACTCCAGCACTTTGTGTCTTTCTTCGGTGTAAACCAGTATCTGCAGTTTCTTCCCACGCATCCTACTGGTTCCGTATTCCTGACAGACAGACAACACAATCGGGCGGTCACGGTGGCGCAGCAGTAGAGTTGCTGCCTTACAGCGAATGCAGTGCCAGAGACCCGGGTTCGATCCTGACCACGGGTGCTGTCTGTACGGAGTTTGTACGTTCTCCCCATGACCTGCGTGGGTTTTCTCCGAGATCTTCGGTTTCCTCCCACACTCCAAGGTTGTGCAGGTTTGTATGTTAATGGAAAAATTGTCCTTAGTGTGTGTAGGATAGTGTTAGCGTGCGGGGATCGCTGGTCGGCGCGGACCCGGTGGGCCAAAGGGCCTGTTTCCGCGCTGTATCTCTAAACTAGACTAAACTAAACTAAAAAAAGCACACAAATGGGTTTAGGAGAGATAGATCAGCCACGATTAAATGGCGGAGTAGACTCGATGGGCCGAATGGCCTAATTCTGCTCCTGTCACATATAAACATGAATACGGGATATAGACATAAAATGCTGGAACAACTCACCATTTCTGGAGAAATAGAATTGCTGACTTTTCACGTTCTGCCTAGTTACAATAGACAATAGACAATAGGTGTAGGAGTTGGCCATTCGGCCCTTCGAGCCAGCACCGCCATTCATTGTGATCATGGCTGATCATCCCCAATCAGTACCCCGTTCCTGCCTTCTCCCCATATCCCCTGACTCCGCTATCTTTAAGAGCCCTATCTAGCTCTCTCTTGAAAGTATCCAGAGAACCGGCCTCCACCGCCCTCTGAGGCAGAGAATTCCACTCCAGCGCTTTGTGTCTATCTTGGGTATAAAGCAGCATCTGCAGTTCCTTCCTACACAATGAATACAGGATGTTGGCTGGTGTGTCATGTGTAGGAGTCTGCTGAAACGTGAGTTGCCATTAAGGGGCATTTAGCACGGCAATTTACACCTTTAGGAATCTTTCAAGATTATACATTTGGGAAGTAAATGCTGGTGAAATGGATACAGCCTCGCCAGCTGCACGCACCCAGCAAAGACAGATGTGGTTGACCGACAGCATCAGCTGATTGCACTGTTTGTAAGGCAATATTGAGCCACATTCCACCGGTTCAAAACATGGCCACTTCCGCAAGCAACAAACAACAAATAACAACGAAAAACATGTCGAAGCAACACTCTGAATATGTTATTTTTTGACCTTATTCCCGTTATTCCCATACCATCTTCGTAAGGCATGTACTATAACAACATTTAGTTTAGTTTAGTCATAAGTGATAGGAGCAGAATTAGGCCATTCGGCCCATCAAGTCTACTCCGCCATTTAATCATGGCTGATCAATCTCTCCCTCCTAAAGGGCCTGTCCTCACTTACGCGATTCTTTTCGGCGACTTCCCGGCACCCGTCATAGTCGCAGCAGGTCGCCGAAAATGTTCAACATGTTGAAAATCCATCAGCGACCAGAAAAAGGCACGACTCTTTGGGCGACTAATCACCACCATACAGGCTTCAGCTGCGACTATGACGGGTGTCGTCAGTCACCGGAAAAATCACGTAATTGGGACAGGCCCATAACCCCATTCTCCTGCCTTCTCCCCACAGTCCGTGATCATGTATCTGTACACTGTGGACGGCTCGATTGTAATCAGGTATTGTCTTTCCCCTGACTGGTTAGCACGCAACAAAAAGATTTCACTGTACCTCGGTACACGTGACAATAAACTGATAGAGCTCTTAAAGATAGCGGAGTCAGGGGATGTGGGGAGAAGGCAGGAACGGGGTACTGATTGGGGATGATCAGCCATGATCACATTGAATGGCAGTGCCGGCTCGAAGGGCCGAATGGCCTACTCCTGCACCTATTGTCTATTGTCTAACGAAAAACTAATATGTACTGAACCAGCATCCATAGAGATGAAGCCCCAAGGAATTGTGGGTGATGGAATGTGAAGTTGCGTAAATGAATTTTAGCGTAAATCCAAAGATGCTTTATATGTAAGATGGACATAAAATGCTGGGGTAACTCAGCAGGTCAGGCAGCATCTCTGGAGAATGTAATAGGTGACGTTTCGGGTGGAGACCTCTCTTCCGGCTGAGAGATAAGGGCCTGGCCCACTTTCACGACTTAATTCGCCACCTTTTTTACTCGTGGACATTTTTCATCATGCTAGAAAAAACGCCACGAGTACCTACGACTAGCATCACGACATACCTACGACCTACCTACGACCTCGTGACGACCATGCTGCGGGTATGAGTCAAGGGCAAACTCGGCAGAGGTCGTGCATTAGGTCGTGAAAGTGGGACAGGCCCATTAGGAGAGAGGAATACTAGAGATATGAAGAGGTACAAAGAACAAAGGCAGGAAAGGTCATCAAAAGGACAAATGAAAGCCAGCAACGAAGATTAAGGAAAGGTAGAATCCACAATGGTCTATTGTGTGTATGTATATATTTATATACGAGAACTTAATGTCGTTCACCACACTCTAATTCCTTATATCTGCTTAAAACACTGATGTAGACGTCGAACTTCTCCGTGGATTGTCACTTGTCGTGGTGGAGAAGCTTGTGTGGTCGTGAGATCCTGAGAGCGATGCCGTCTGGAGCTATGCTCCTGGTAGGGCCACCCATGGTGGTAAGGTCGAGGGGGAGGTCTCTGACAAAGAGCCAATCCAACCAAGACCTCAACGGTGGAACAGGCGGAGGACGATGGCTGACCTTAGTGGAGCGTCACAACGGCTGGAAGGCGGATGAAGGCTGCAGCAGAAAAGGGTCTCCAGTCGTCTTGGACTCCATGCCACTGGATCCTGACCCAGATCTGTCAAGGACCGTGGGGTGGGCTGTCTGTGCACCAGTCTCCCCACGTTAAACAAAGTCATGCACAGGCGTCCTCCATGAGAGGACAGTCACACTCGTTTCGAGTGACCGCTGATGATAATAAGACGTTGGATTCTTGAGCAAAACACAAAGTACTGGAAGAACTCATCAGGTCAGGCAGCATCTGTGGAGGGAATGGAGAGGCAATGTTTTGTGTCTTTAGATTTAATTTACGCTAATCTCACACTAATCCCATTTTATCCATATTCTCATGGCCTCTTTCCTGATTCTAAAAAGGATCTGAGAGAACGATCCGACATGAAACATTGTCTGTCCATTCCCTCCCCAGATGCTGCCTGGCCCACCCGCTGAGTTACTCCAGCACTCTGTGAAACGTCACCTATCCGTGTTCTCCACAGATGCTGCCTGACCCGCTGAGTTACTCTGGCACAGTGTACTTCTGTGCTTTGTAAGCTATACGGAACCACACTATAAATGATAAGGTAGACCAAAATGCTGGAGAAACTCAGCGGGTGCGGCAGCATCTATGGAGCGAAGGAAATAGGCAACGTTTCGGCCCGAAACCCTTCCGGGTTTTGGCCCGAAACGTTGCCTATTTCCTTCAGGGTTTCGGCCCGAAAGGTTGCCCATTTCCTTCGCTCCACAGATGCTGCCTGACCCACTGAGTTACTCCAGCACTCTGTGAAACGTCACCTATCCATGTTCTCCACAGATGCTGCCTGACACCGCTGAGTTACTCCAGCACTCTGTGAAACGTCACCTATCCATGTTCTCCACAGATGCTGCCTGACCCGCTGAGTTACTCCAGCACTCCTTGGAAATGAGCTAAAAATGTCATGCAAAGATTGTCTGTTTTTTAAAGATCGGACCTATAACTTTAAGATCAAAGCTTTCTAGTTAAGGCCTTATCCCAAAGTGTTCTGTGAATGAAGGATTTGAAGTAACATGCAGGGCAGTATATTTGACATGGGGTGTGTATGAAGCAGTCTCTAAGTATTGCCATAAGCGCTGGTCGTACATAATTTGTTGCTTTTTTAACAACTTCGGAAATAAACCCATCACATTTGAAAGGAATATGTCACACTGCATATTTGTGCATGCCTTTGATCACCTGTTGGCTTTCTAATGGAATACATATTTTCATATGTTTAAACCAGTGAGTTTTGCTGAGAGTAGATCAGGATGTGTAGGAAGGAATCGCAGATGCTGGTTTAAATCGAAGATAGACGCAAAATGCTGGAGTAACTCAGCAGGACAGGCAGCGTCTCTGGAGAGAAGGAATGGGTGACGTTTCGGGTCAAGACCCTTCTTCAGACTGATGTCCAGGGGAGTGGGAGATACAGAGATAAGGCAGTGTAAGGTGTGAAAACAGGACAAAGGGGATGCTGATCAAGGAAAAAATGTAGAATAGATCGTTGTTAGTTGGAGAAAGTAACAACAAATGTGTGGTCAGACCACACCTGGAGTATTGTGTGCAGTTGGGCCCCTAATTTTGGTCCCCTAATTTGAGGAAGGACATTCTTGCTATTGAGGGAGTGCAGCGTAGGTTCACCAGGTTAATTCCCTGGATGGCGGGACTGTCATATGCTGAGAGAATGGAGCGGCTGGGCTTGTACACTCTGGAGTTTAGAAGGATGAGAAGGGAACTTATTGAAACATATAAGATTATTAAGGGTTTGGACACGCTAGAGGCAGGAAACATGTTCCCGATGTTGGGGGAGTCCCAGAACCAGGGGCCACAGTTTAAGAATAAGGGGTAAGCCATTTAGAATGGAGACGAGGAAACACATTTTCTCACAGAGAGTTGTGAGTCTGTGGAATTCTCTGCCTCAGAGGGCGGTGGAGGCCAATTCTCTGGATGCTTTCAAGAGAGAGTTAGATAGGACTATTAAAGATAGCGGGAGTCAGGGGATATGGGGAGAAGGCAGGGACGGGGTACTGATTGTGGATGATTAGCCATGATCACATTGAATGGCGGTGCTGGCTTCAAGGGCCGAATGGCCTACTCCTGCACCTATTGTCTATTGTCTATTGTCAACAGAGATAGAATGTAGTTGGATACAGTAAGAGTGGTGAGAGAACTGGGAATAGGAGGAGAAGGAGAGAGAGGGAAATCAAGGGTTACTTGAGCGGTAGATGAGGAGGGCTGGCCAGCGAGATTGATGGAAAATAATAAAAGATTCAGTATTTTTATAGCCGACAAAGTTACAAAAGTATTTCATTATAGTCTTAGATGGAACAAGTTGCCAGAGGTGGTAGATGAGGCAGGTATTATAACAACCTTTGGACAGGTACGTGGATAGGGCAGGTAGATGAGGCAGGTAGTATACAACATTTGGACAGGTACACGGATAGGACAGGTAGATGAGGCAGGTATCATAACAACCTTTGGACAGGTACGTGGATAGGGCAGGTAGATGAGGCAGGTACTATACAACCTTTGGACAGGTACATGGATAGGACAGGTAGATGAGGCAGGTATCATAACAACCTTTGGACAGGTACGTGGATAGGGCAGGTAGATGAGGCAGGTATTATAACAACCTTTGGACAGGTACATGGATAGGGCAGGTAGATGAGGCAGGTATTATAACAACCTTTGGACAGGTACGTGGATAGGACAGGTTTAGTGGGATATGGGCCAAACACGGGCAGGTGGGACTAGTGTAGATGGCGCATCTTGGTTGGCATGGGCAAGTTGGGCCGAAGGGCCTGTTTCCATGCTGTATGACTGTGAAACATCCAATAGTCAGGATATGTCTGGAAAATGAAAGCAGTGAAGGGGATGATAAGTTCAAAGATTTCACTCAGTGGTGATACAATTGTGAGTTTAGGAGGATATTTTTCTGGATTCTGCACTTGCCTCAACTGCCTCCTCTGGCAGCTCGTTCCAGACACCCGCCCCCCTCTGTGTGAAAATGTTGCCACGTGGCTTCCTATTAAATCTTTCCCCTCTCACCTTAAAGCCCTGTCCCACGGTACGAGTTCATTCAAGAGCTCTCTCGAGTTTCCCCTGATTCGAACTCGGAGATTTACGGTAATGGCCACTCGTCGGTACTCGGGGCTCTCGTGGACATTTTTCAACATGTTGATAAATCTTCACGAGTCTTCCCATGCTTACCTGCCGTTAACGAGTCTTCCCGAGTACCTGCTGTTAGCGTTACGAGCCGCCAAGAGACGTCCCCGAGCTCCGACGTACCCGCTACGTTCATTCTCCGTGCTTACCACGAGTTTGATTTTCTTTAAACTCAGGAGAGCTCTTGGAATGAACTCGTACAGTGGGTCAGGGCTATTAGGCTCATGTCCTCTGGTTCTTGATACCCCTACTCTGGGTAACAGATTCTGTGTATTTACCCCTTCTATTCCCCTCGAGATCTTGCACAACTCTGTAAGATCATCCCTCATCCTCCTGCGCTCCAAGGAAAAAAAGTCCCAGCCTGTTCAACCTCTCCCTGTAGCTCAGGCGCTTGAATCCCAGCAACATCCTCGGTAAACCCTCTCAGCTTAACGACATCCTTCCTATAGAGTTCAAAGTGACTTCACATTTAGAGCACAGATTGATGGTGGAATGCAAAGTGCTGGAGTAACTCAGCGGGTCAGGCAGCATCTGTGGAGACATGGATAGGTGACGTTTCACAGAGTAACGCTGGAGTAACTCAGCGGTCAGGCAGCATCTGTGGAGAACATGGATAGGTGACGTTTCACAGAGTGCTGGAGTAACTCAGCGGGGTCAGGCAGCATCTGTGGAGAACATGGATAGGTGACGTTTCACAGAGTGCTGGAGTAACTCAGCGGGTCAGGCAGCATCTGTGGAGAACATGGATAGGTGACGTTTTTGTGTTGAGACCCTTCTTCAGACAGGCTCGAATATCCACCTATCCATGTCCACCGCAGATGCTCTCTGACCCGCTGAGTTACTCCAGCACTTTGTGTTTAGTTCTAGTTTAGAGATACAGCGAGGAAACAGGCCCTTCGGCCCACCGAGTCCGTGCCGGCCAGCGATCCCCGCACACTAACACTACCCCACACACACTGGGGACAATTTACTATCTATACCGAAGCCAATTAAACTACAAACCTGCACGTCTTTGGAGTGTGGGAGGAAACCCGGAGCACCCGTAGAAAACCCCACGCAGGTCACGGGGTGAAGTACAACTCCGCACAGGATACGAGTCGGGATGGAAGCGAACCGGGGCCTGTGGCGCTGTGAGGCAGCAACTCTACCGCTGCTCCACCGTGACCGCGCCTCTTCTCAAGGCTCCAGCATCTTCAATTCACGAGGCGTGTTCCTGAGTTGTGATGGACGGCAAAAGCAGTGACAACATCCGTCGCAGATGCTTTGCACTACAACCCCTACATTTTTTTTCCGACAATACTGTTAAGGGCCCTGTCCCACTGTATGAGTTTGCCCAAGAGCTCTCCCGAGTTTTAAAAAATCAAACTCGTGGTAAGCACGTAGAAATGTACGTAGCGGGTACGTCGGAGCTCGGGGACGTCTCTTAGCGCTTGTAACGCTAACGGCAAGGTACTCGGGAAACGCGGTAAGCTCGTGAAGACTCGTGAAGATTTTTCAACATGTTGAAAAATGTCCACGAGAGCCCCGAGTACCTAGGAGCGGCCATTACCGTAAATATCCGAGTTCGAATCAGGAGAAACTCGGAGAACTCTTGAATTAGCTCGGACAGTGGGACAGGGGCTTTAATGGAAGCATCCCCCACCCCCACCCCCCACCCACCCCCAATGTCTGAATGGAGTGGATTTTATGCGTCCATTAGTCAGTCCAGACCCAACCGAGACATAGCGACAACTTCAAAGCCCCAGTAAATGACACATTGATTCATGGGGTGCAAATGTGCAATGGTTGCAGCCGTTCAACTGGGGTACAAGGGCCATGATGAACAGTCACCCTGGGGACACCCAGCGTTTTACAGCCAAAGGAAATGAATGGGACTGAGTGACAAGGCTGGCCTCAGCAAGCAAAACAAGCGGATGAAAATCCCATTCTTCTGGGATCACCATAATCGGCTGTGACCTCGTCGATGTCAGGCTAATAGGTACTTTTCAAGTTTTTATTTCACGTGTCTGCCTGGTTTCGGCTGTGGGGTGAGTCTACTTAACCTCTCCTGAAGAATCACTGCATTTCCTGAAAATCTGTTTCCAATGTGCGCCTGGTTTCCTAGCCAAACAGATCAAAGCGGGGACAAACTCACAGAGAGATTTGTAAAAAGGGCTCCTCCCTGACGTTCCATACGGTTTTAAGTGATATGGGCAGAATGAGGCCATTCAGCCCGTCACAGTCTACTCTCCGCCATTCAATAATGGGAAAAGGGGAAGTACAACGGGATCTGTGGGTCCTTGTACATCAGTCTATGAAAGTAAGCATGCAGGTACAGCAGTCAGTGAAGAAAGCCAATGGCATGTTGGCCTTTATAACAAGAGGAAATCGAATATAGGAGCAAAGAGGTCCTTTCTGCAGTTGTACAGGGCCCTGGTGAGACCACACCTGGAGTATTGTGTGCAGTTTGGTCCCCTAATTTGAGGAAGAACATTCTTGCTATTGAGTCATGAGTCAAGAGAGTTTTATTGTCATATATCCCGGATGGGACAATGAAATTCTTACATGCTGGCAGTTCAACACAATATGTGAATATGTAAACATTGTATATAACGGCGAAAAAAAGAAACAGTTTCGATAAAATCAAATATAGTGCAAATAACAATTAATAATATAGTGTATCGGCACCTGCTGGTGCGCGCCAATACCAAACCCGGCGGTGGAAGCCACGGGCGTTATGAGATCCTGAGAGCGATGCCGTCTGGAGCTATGCTCCTGGTAGGGCCACCCATGGCGGTAAGGTCGAGGGGGAGGTCTCTGACAAAGAGCCAATCCAACCAAGACCACAACGGTGGAAGAGGCGGAGGACGATGGCTGACCTTAGTGGAGCGTCACAACGGCTGGGAAGGCGGATGAAGGCTGCGGCAGAAAAGGGTCTCAGTCTGTCTTGGACTCCACGCCACTGGATCCTGACCCAGATCTGTCAAGGACCCCACGTGGGGTGGCTGTCTGTGCACCAGTCTCCCCACGTTAAACAAAGTCACGCACAGGCGTCCTCCAACCCTGGAGACACCCATGGTCAGCCTAAGAAGAAGAAAATTGATCAGGAGGCTTATTCTTCTCACTGGACCAGGGTCTGTTTCATGTCTGTTTGTTATGTTTGTTCGTGTTTATTTTTGGGGGCCACTGCTTTTCAAGTGCATTTCCTGAGCATTTGAGCTTATTTGAATTTTCATTGCACTATTGTTGACGAAAGATGGAGAGCAAGGCTCAGATTCAGAAGGTCAGGGATATTGCTAGTGTCCAGGGGATCGCTGGTCAGCGCGGACTCGGTGGGTCGAAGGGCTTGTTTCCTCGCTGTATCTCTAAAGCTAAATATAAACACCAATTGCCCAGTTCCTGATGTGGACTGCAGAATCCAAGCCATGCCATCTCCACAGAAGCTCATTTGCAGGCCTGTCATGTTTTAGTCTCGTTTTTAGAGAAACAGTGTGGAAACAGGCCCTTCGGCCCATCAAGTCCGTGCTGACCAATGATCACCCTGTACATAGTTGTTCTCTCCTACCCTACAGGAACAATTTTACAACGGCCAATTAACCTACAACCCGCACGTCTTTCGGAGTGTGGGAGGAAACCGGAGCACCCGGAGAAAACCCACGCAGGTCACGGGGAGAACGTACAAACTCCGTACAGACAGCGGCCGTCGTCAGGATGGAACCCGGGTCCCTGGCGCGTGAGGCAGCAGTTCTACCCGCTGCGCCACCATGCTGACCCCAATATTACAGCAGGTAAGAATGTCATTGTTTTGTCCCCACCAAATATAACAATTGAATCCTGTCGACCTTTTGCTTTGCTCTCTCTGCCCATGCAGTATTCTGTCTATAATTAATGCAGTATTTAGAACAGTGGGGGAAATCGGGCATACACGTCGCCACGCGATGCAAATGCAAATGTACAAAACACAACTTGGATTAATGTTGCGTTAAATTGAGCCTTTAGTGACGTTAATGACATCAGTGACATTGAACATGTTCGATGTGTACACCTATTATTTAATGGACAGCCCGGTCGTAGTGCGCTGTGTGGCAAGTTACCTGTAAGTGAAACCACAGATCAACACATATTAAAGTCAGAATGAAATTGCTGGCACATGTAATGTTTGCCATATTGCTTTGCCCTTCATTAAGCTCCCTGTTACAGGGAACGAGCTGCCGGCTCACAGGTGTTGTCCGTTATGGGATATTAATGGCGGAGGTGCTCACGCAGGCTGTGAGACTTCTGCATTCTCCCGCTTGCCAAACACTTTAACTCCCCCTCCTATTCCCACACTGACCTTTCTGTCCTGGGCCTCCCCCCGCTGTCAGAGTGAGGCCCAGCGCAAATTGGAGGAACAGCATCTCATATTTCGCTGGGGTAGCGGTATGAACATTGACTTCTCTAACTTCAAGTAACCCTTGCTTCCCCTCTCTCTCCGTCCCTCCCCCACCCAAGTCGTACCAGCTTCAAAGTCGTGTTGTTGAGTCTCATTGTCTATAACTGGTTTTCACCGAGCCCACAGCTAACAATGACCAGTTTCCTTTATCATCGTCACATTTTGCATATCTTTCATCCATTTGTTCTACATCTCTCTACATCACCGTCTATATCTCTCTTTTCCCTTTTCCCTGACTCTCGGTCTGAAGAAGGGGTCACGACCCGAAACCTTTAGGAATAGACTATTTCTAAATGGGGAGAGAATCCAGATATCGGGGGTGCAGAGGGACTTGGGAATGCTGGTGCAGGATTCCCATAAAGTTAATCTGCAGTCAAATCGGTAATAAGGAAAGCAAACTCAATGTTAGCATTTATTTCAAGAGGGCTTGTGTACAAAAACAGGGATGTAATGCTGAGACTCTAGAAGGTGCTGGGCAGGCCATATTTGGAATATTGTGAGCAATCTTTGGCACCATATCTGAGGAAGGATGTGCTGGCTCTGGAGAGGGTCCAGAGGAGGTTTACAAGAATGATCCCAGGATTGAGTGGGTCAGCATATGATGAGCGGTTGTTGGCACTGGGCCTGTACTCACTTTTTTGCATATCTTTCATTCATTTGTTCTATATCTCTCTACATCACCGTCTATCTCTCTCTCCTTTCCCTCTCCCCTGACTCTCAGTCTGCAGAATGTGTCTGAATATCATAAGGAATTAAATTAAGTCAAGTATCCTACTTGTTATCAACTCTTCCCCAGCCAACAATGGACCAGTGTGGGCTCCACCCTTCCTGAGATCATCTGTTGCCGGCCCTGATTTGTTCTTGCCCTTTTTCTCGCCTCCATTTCATGCCCCCCATCCCCAACTCTACTTACAGTCTGAAGAAGGGTCTCGACCCGAAACGTCACCCGTTCCTTCTCTCCAGAGATGCTGCTGCCTGTCCCGCTGAGTTACTCCAGCATTTTGTGACTGACGTCTGTACGTACGGGAGTGTCGGCGATCTCTGCTCTCAAATCTCTGCCTGATAGCCACCTTGACGGAATGTCCCTGACGTTGGCTAGTTACCAAGCGGGGGAATGTGCCCCCTAGCCTTCTTCAACACGGTTGTTCATTCAGGACTCCTTGCCCTGCTGCGTAGATGTGACCTAGACATGGATCAGGAAGTCAAAGTGGTTTGAAACTCAGCCTCGTAGCACAGAAACTTCATCCAAAACCCAATTATGATTCGCAATCCAGTATAGGGCGTCACGGTGGCGCAGCAGTAGAGTTGCTGCCTCACAGCGCCAGAGACCCGGGTTCCATCCTGACTACGGGTGCTGTCTGTACGGAGTTTGTACCTTCTCCCCGTGACCTGCGTGGGTTTCCTCCGGGTGCTCCGGTTTCCTCCCACACTCCAAAGACGTGCAGGTTTGTAGGTTCATTGGCTTTGGTTAAGTTGTAAATTGTCCCTGGATTGTGTTAGTGTACGGGGTGATCGCTGGTCAGCACGGACTCGCTGGGCCGAAGGGCCTGTTTCTGTGCTGTATGCCTTCCGGTCGCGAGGGGGTTCCTCTACGCAGGGATTCTCCCCCTCTACATTGGGGACCTGGGGGTGGAGGGTATTTCACCGAGGTGTTCCCTGCAACCTGTTTCCCTCGCGGGCTGGAAGAGTCTGTGTACCACGTGTACATGGAGTGCGTGAGGCTGCAGCTACTGTTCCAATACCTAAAGGGGTTGCTCCTTGCCTTCTGGCTGCGCTTCACACCCACCATCCTCATCTCTGGACCCCCTGTGCGTAGGGGAGAGGGTAGGGCCGAAGATGTCCTGGTTGGGTTGCTCCTGGGCCTGGCCAAGCTGGCCATCTGCGAGTCACGGCGCCAGGTGGAAGAGGGCTCTGCCCGAGCCAGGTGCCTGCCCCTTTTCCGGGGTTATGTCCGCGCCTGGGTAGCGTTAGAGAGGGACTGTCCACGGGCACTGTCCACGGGCACCCGGGGGGATTTCCGGGGGGTGGAAGTCATCCTGGACAAGGATTGTAATACAGTTGTATAGTGGTGTATGTCGTATATTTGTTTGACGTGTATTATGGTGGTGGGATTTGGTTCGTTTTATATTGCGCTGTAAATATTATTTTAAATAATTGATTAAATTATTTTTGATTTAAAAAAAAAATCTTAGTGTTGTGCGGTGTTCAAGAGCCTGACGGTTGTTGGGAAGAAGCTGTTCTTGAACCTGGAGGTCACGGTTTTCAGGCTCCTGTACCTTCTTGAACCAGGGGGCCACAGTTTAAGAATAAGGGGTAAGCCATTTAGAACGGAGACGAGGAAACACATTTTCACACAGTGAGTGGTGAGTCTGTGGAATTCTCTGCCTCAGAGGGCGGTGGAGGCAGGTTCTCTGGATACTTTCAAGAGAGAGCTAGATAGGGCTCTTAAAGATAGCGGAGTCAGGGGATATTGGGGAGAAGGCAGGAACGGGGTACTGATTGGGGATGATCAGCCATGATCACATTGAATGGCGGTGCTGGCTCGAAGGGCCGAATGGCCTACTCCTGCGCCTATTGTCTATTGTCTATTCTTCCCAATGGTGGCAGCGAGATGAGAGCGTGGCCAGATTGGTGTGTCTCCGTTTCCCAGCCTCTCTCACAAGCCAGTCTTCCCACCAGAGAAGCTAACATTGCTGGAGGAACTGACTTCCCTCACACTTTGCTCAGTTACGTTAGACATCCATCACAACTGGCCGCTGTCCTATTGTCCGTTTCAAAAGGTCGCCCTGACATTTATCTCCGCTCCCCAGCTGGAGAATAAATTGCTCCCTCAGTGGTTATGTCTTGGAGATCCTGGCTTCTCTCCAGAGAGACTCTTGGTCATTTAAAAAATGAAGGGTCTCGACCCGAAACGTCACCCATTCCTGCTCTCCAGAGATGCTGTCTGTCCCGCTGAGTTACTCCAGCATTTTGTGTCTATCTTCGGTGTGAACCAGCATCTGCAGTTCTTTCTCACGCAATTAAAAAATATAGTTGAACCGAGAAGCCTCCTCACGTGCAGAGAATAGAAATTACATTTTGGTTTGCCAAAGGTCACTTTGGAGCAATGCCCCTGTCCCACTTAGGCAATACTTTCAGTGACTACAGGTGACTAGGCTGTCGCCACATGGTCGCGGGGTGTCGCCTGTATGGTCGAGAGTCGTCCCCTCAGTCGCCCAAAGAGTCGTAACGTCTTTCTGATCGCCGCTGGATTTTGAAATGTTCAAAACTATGTGGCAACAGTCGGCAACCGTTGGCTTGGCGCCAATGAGCGTAGCTTGACTTCTCCTGACGTAGGTGCTGTCGTAGGTTGTCGCCGGGTGCTGACTTTGGTGAATTCCATTGGCGACTACCAACGTCAACCTACGTCAACCGGCAACAGGTACCGGCCACTGAATTGTTGTAGCTTGTCGCGGGTGGACGTGGGTTGTCGTAGATTGTCGTAGGTGGACGTCCTAATGGGTCGCCGGTTGTCGGTAGCTTGCCGTAGCTGGACGTTGACTAGGTGGTAGGTTGTTGTAGACATTATCGTGGGGGGGGGGTCCAGAACAAATCGCCTATGTGGGACAGGCCCTTAAGTCTTGCGTGTACAACCTGGGCGTAAAGATTAACTTGGAGGGGTGTCAGAGAGGGATATCAGATATCCGTCCCACCGAGCTACTCCAGCATTTGATGTCTATCTTCAGTGCAGTTCCTTCCCACACATTTCGACTGCTCTCGGCTGGTGTAGGATGGTGACCTGCCGTTGACCTCCTCATGGTGTGGTGTTTGTTTGCCACAGGCTGAGTGTGTCTGGTGCTCCGGCCGCTGAGCCAGACAGTGGTCACTGGAGGAGGGTTGAGTGGGGCCTCACCTGGAACCATGTGCGCCCCATTCCAACAGGTGTGTGTGGGTGTAAAGTGGCCTCACACCGCCTCACCCTGGCCACGGGCCAACTCCACACGCTACGCCACAGGCCGTCCGAGCTGCCTGCGGTCAAAAAAGCAAAAATACATACATTAGCACATTGAGAAATAGGCATAAACCAGTCTGGGGCCTAATCACCGGGCAACAATGGCGTCTTTGTTTGAGAGGAACTGCACAGGGCATGTGGTGACACAATATGTAAACCCAGGGAAGGCCAGGCGTGCGCTCAGCAGCTGGCAACGAGTTGCTGATCAGACCTGCCTGCTCCCTGGAATAAATTGGGGGCCAACTAATACGGAATCTCAGGCCGGCCGTTCTGCAGTTGATTTAATCCCAGCAGGTATCGTGTGTGGAGGGCTTAAGTGGCTGTGGAACCATGTAGTAATGTGAAGGCACTGTGGCCCAGAGTGAGTGGCTATGACCGAGCCTGCTGCAACTATACAGCATCTAGTTCAGTTCAGTTTAGAGATACAGCGCGGACCACCGAGTCCGCGCCGACCAGCGATCCCCGCACACTAAGACTAACTTACACACACACACACACATTGGGGACAATTTCGCATTTACACCAAGCCAATTAACCTACAAACCTGCACGTCTTTGGAGTGCGGGAGGAAACCGAAGATCTCGGAGTAAACTCACGCAGATCACGGGGAGAACGTGCAAACTCCGTACAGACAGCACCCGTAGTCAGGACTGAACCGGGTTCTCTGGCGCTGTGAGGCAGCAACTCTACCGCTGCGCCACCGTGCCGCCCTAAGAGGAATATGTCCTACTACAATCAGGCTGTTGAAAGGTTCCGACCTGAAACGTCACCTATCCATGTTCTCCACAGATGCTGCCTGACCCGCTGAGTTACTCTGGCACAGTGTACTTCTGTGCTTTGTAAGCTATACGGAACCACACTATAAATGATAAGGTAGACCAAAATGCTGGAGAAACTCAGCGGGTGCGGCAGCATCTATGGAGCGAAGGAAATAGGCAACGTTTCGGCCCGAAACCCTTCCGGGTTTCGGCCCGAAACGTTGCCTATTTCCTTCAGGGTTTCGGCCCGAAAGGTTGCCCATTTCCTTCGCTCCACAGATGCTGCCTGACCCGCTGAGTTACTCCAGCACTCTGTGAAACGTCACCTATCCATGTTCTCCACAGATGCTGCCTGACCCGCTGAGTTACTCCAGCACTCTGTGAAACGTCACCTATCCATGTTCTCCACAGATGCTGCCTGACCCGCTGAGTTACTCCAGCACTCTGTGAAACGTCACCTATCCATGTTCTCCACAGATGCTGCCTGACCCGCTGAGTTACTCCAGCACTCTGTGTCTATTTTAGGTATAAACCAGCATCTCCAGTTCTTAGTTTCATTATAATGAGCATAGAAGTTGGGAGGTCACGTTACAGTTTTGCAAGATGTTGGTGAGGCCGTGTTTGGAGTATTGTGTTGAGTTATGGTCATCCAGGAAAGATGATGTTAGGCTGCAAAGAGTGCAGAGAATATGAGTTTATACGCAGACTGAATCCAGAAAGAGTTTTAGTAGATTTCGCATTGCATATATTAAATGCTGGCAATGTTACAAACAGATTAGGATGGTTAGATTAAAATCCAGTGCAGTATTTTGTCAAGGATTGCCAGCTTTGTTTTTTGGTTTAGACAATAGACAATAGACAATAGACAATAGGTGCAGGAGTAGGCCATTCGGCCCTTCGAGCCAGCACCGCCATTCAATGTGATCATGGCTGATCATCCCCAATCAGTACCCCGTTCCTGCCTTCTCCCCATATCCCCTGACTCCGCTATCTTTAAGAGCCCCATCTAGCTCTCTCTTGAAAGTATCCAGAGAACCGGCCTCCACCGCCCTCTGAGGCAGCGAATTCCACAGATTCACAACTCTCTGTGAGAAAAAGTGTTTCCTCATCTCCGTTCTAAATAGCTTACCCCTTATTCCTAAACTGTGGCCCCTGGTTCTGGACTCCCCCAACATCAGGAACATGTTTCCTGCCTCTAGCGTGTCCAAACCCTTAATAATCTTATATGTTTCAATAAGATTCCCTCTCATCCTTCTAAACTCCAGAGTATACAAGCCCAGCCGCTCCATTTTCTCAGCATATGACAGTCCCGCCATCCTGGGAATTAACCTTGTAAACCTACGCTGCACTCCCTCAATAGCAAGAATGTCCTTCCTCAAATTAGGGGACCAAAACTGCACACAATACTCCAGGTGTGGTCTCACTAGGTCCCTATACAACTGCAGAAGGACCTCTTTGCTCCTATACTCAACTCCTCTTGTTATGAAGGCCAACATGCCATTCGCTTTCTTCACTGCCTGCTGT
>JAXLNO010002229.1:239476-256976 GCA_038087875.1 Malacoraja senta | reverse complement strand
AGTTGGATGATCAGCCATGATCATATCAAATGGCGGTGCAGGCTCGAAGGGCCGAATGGCCTACTCCTGCACCTATTTTCTATGTTTCTATGTTTCTAAAAAGCTGTTTTTATGCCTGGCTGTGGCAGCTTTGACAGTCCGGAGTCGCCTTCCAGAAGGAAGTGATTCAAAGAGTTTGTGGCCAGGGTGAGAGGGGTCAGAGATGATCTTACCCGCTCGCTTCCTGGCCCTTGCAGTGTACAGTTCGTCAATGGGGGGGGAAGGTTGCAGCCAATAACCTTCTCAGCTGATCGGATCTGAGAATTGACTAAATCTCCACACCATTATGGTTCAACTTTCGTTGAATTGTAAAAGCAGGTTGGGAAAGGTTTTATTTAACATTATAAGTTATAATTAAAGGTTATAATCTTGGCTGAAGGTGATTGCGTGCTGTCTGAGCTCATGACTTTGTTCAACATTTCTATTCACTGAAATTCCAAAGATTTATTACAGATTTTAATTTAATGCATGATATTCAGACTAATAACTTAGCCAGAAGAAAACTGATGTTCTTCTATTTGACTGCATCGAAGGAATGATTCATGTATAAATGTGTAACATCGGAACATAGACAATAGGTGCAGGAGTAGGCCATTCGGCCCTTCGAGCCAGCACCGCCATTCAATGTGATCATGGCTGATCATCCCCAATCAGTACCCCGTTCCTGCCTTCTCCCCATATCCATTGATTCCGTTAGCCCGAAGAGCTAAATCTAATTCTCTCTTGAAAACATCCAGTGAATTGGCCTCCACTGCCTTCTGTGGCAGAGAATTCCACAGATTCACAACTCTCTGGTTAGACTGTGTGAATCATACAAGGGGGAAGTACAACAGGATCTGGGGGTCCTTGTTCATCAGTCTATGAAAGTAAGCATGCAGGTACAGCAGACAGTGAAGAAAGCCAATGGCATGTTGGCCTTCATAACAAGAGGAGTTGAGTATAGGAGCAAAGAGGTCCTTCTGCAGTTGTACAGGGCCCTAGTGAGACCACACCTGGAGTATTGTGTGCAGTTTTGGTCCCGTAATCTGAGGAAGGACATTCTTGCTATTGAGGGAGTGCAGCGTAGGTTTACAAGGTTAATTCCCGGGATGGCGGGACTGTCATATGCTGAGAGAATGGAGCAGCTGGGCTTGTATACTCTGGAATTTAGAAGGATGAGATGGGATCTCATTGAAACATATCAGATTGTTAAGGGTTTGGACACGCTGGAGGCAGGAAACATGTTCCCGATGTTGGGGGAGTCCAGAACCAGTACCCACAGTTTAAGAATAAGGGGCAAGCCATTTAGAACGGAGACAAGGAAACACTTTTTCTCACAGAGAGTGGTGAGTCTGTGGAATTCTCTGCCAGAGGTCGGTGGAGGCCGATTCTCTGGATGCTTTCAAGAGAGAGCTAGATAGGGCTCTTAAAGATAGCAGAGTCAGGGGATATGGGGAGAAGGCAGGAACGGGGTACTGATTGGGGATGATCAGCCATGATCACATTGAATGGCGGTGCTTGCTCGAAGGGCCGAATGGCCTACTCCTGCACCTATTGTCTATTGTCTATTGTCTAAACCAAAAAACAAAGCTGGCAATCCTTGACAAAATACTGCACTGGATTTTAATCTAACCATCCTAATCTGTTTGTAACATTGCCAGCATTCAATATATGCAATGCGAAATCTACTAAAACTCTTTCTGGATTCAGTCTGCGTATAAACTCATATTCTCTGCACTCTTTCCAGCCTAACATCATCTTTCCTGGATGACCATAACTCAACACAATACTCCAAACACGGCCTCACCAACATCTTGCAAA
Source organism: Malacoraja senta (assembly GCA_038087875.1). Taxonomy (NCBI): domain Eukaryota; kingdom Metazoa; phylum Chordata; class Chondrichthyes; order Rajiformes; family Rajidae; genus Malacoraja; species Malacoraja senta. The sequence continues at coordinate 255,137 of JAXLNO010002229.1, read as the reverse complement.
ACTGTAACGTGACCTCCCAACCTCTATGCTCATTATAATGAAACTAAGAACTGGAGATGCTGGTTTATACCTAAAATAGACACAGAGTGCTGGAGTAACTCAGCGGGTCAGGCAGCATCTGTGGAGAACATGGATAGGTGACATTTCACAGAGTGCTGGAGTAACTCAGTGGGTCAGGCAGCATCTGTGGAGAACATGGATAGGTGACGTTTCACAGAGTGCTGGAGTAACTCAGCGGGTCAGGCAGCATCTGTGGAGAACATGGATAGGTGACGTTTCACAGAGTGCTGGAGTAACTCAGCGGGTCAGGCAGCATCTGTGGAGCGAAGGAAATGGGCAACCTTTCGGGCCGAAACCATGAAGGAAATAGGCAACGTTTCGGGCCGAAACCCGGAAGGGTTTCGGGCCGAAACGTTGCCTATTTCCTTCGCTCCATAGATGCTGCCGCACCCGCTGAGTTTCTCCAGCATTTTGGTCTACCTTATCATTTATATTGTGGTTCCGTATAGCTTACAAAGCACAGAAGTACACTGTGCCAGAGTAACTCAGCGGGTCAGGCAGCATCTGTGGAGAACATGGATAGGTGACGTTTCACAGAGTGCTGGAGTAACTCAGGCAGCATGATCAGATGACGTTTCAGGTCGGAACCTTTCAACAGTCTTATTCTTAAATTTCTTCAGAAGAAGGGTCTCGACCCGAAACGTTGCCTATTTCCTTCGCACCATAGATGCTGCCTCACCCGCTGAGTTTCTCCAGCATTTTTATCCACCTCATGCAAAGCCTGATCTGATTTAATTGGATAGCGCACAAACAAAAGCTTCCCACGGTATCCCAGAACACGAGACAATAATAAGCCAGGCCCAATACCACACACTTCTGTTGCTCTAAGAAGACAATAGTTCCATTGACCTCTCCACCATACACCATTCCCCTTTGTTCAATATGACGTCGGCTGCATAGAAATGAACACAAACCAAAAGATTAAAACCATCAGAGATACGTTGAACCAGCATCTGCAGTTCTTTCCTAAACAAAGAATCTTTATGTATCTATTTCTTCAAATGGGAAACCGGAACATCAAAGTCAACCAGTCATAAGACCCAAGACAAATAGTCCGCTTGATTTCTTCTTGTTTTCATTCATTTATTTTCCGATCTTCCCCGTGATATAGATCAGTGTTTTTGTTGAGAGCCACAGAGTCATAGATCTGTACAACAGAGGAACTGGCAGCCCTTCAGCCCATCTAGTCCATGCCAAGCCAGTTGGTATGCTGGGATAGTTCCATTCACCTGCTTTTGGCCCATAGCCACCTCAACTTTATTAGTAGGAATAGTTTTACGGAAGGGACTGTGACTGGAAAGCAAGAGTATGTCACAAATAAAATTATAGACAATAGACAAATAGGTGCAGGAGTAGGCCATTCGGCCCCTCGAGCCAGCACCGCCATTCACTGTGACCATGGCTGATCATCCACAATCAGTACCCCGTTCCTGCCTTCTCCCCATATCGCCTGACTCCGCTATCTTTAAGAGCTCTATCTAACTTTCTCTTGAAAGCCTCCAGAGAATTGGCCTCCACTGCCTTCTGAGGCAGAGAATTCCACAGATTCGCAACTCTCTGGGTGAAAAAGTTTTTCCTCATCTCCGTTCTAAATGGCCGACCCCTTATTCTTAAACTGTGTGGCCCCTGGTTCTGGGCTCCCCCAACATCGGGAACAAGTTTCCTGCCTCTAGCGTGTCCAATTGCCTAATAATCTAATCTGTTTCAATGAGATATCCTCTCATCCTACAAGCCCAGCCGCTCCATTCTCTCAGCATATGAAAATTCAAAGCTCAGGGGGAAACTGCTAGCAGATCTTACGCTGTAACCAAGCATCGTTCAAAGACAGCATCACAGCAGGTTTAGCAGAAGATGTATCACTTGCCCTGGTTCTGACAACGCTTACATAACAAGCCCCCTTTTGGAAAGCAGTATCGGGTGTTGCAGTGCAGTTGCGTATGAAACTTCTCAAACCGAAAGTAGTTGTTATCCAGGCTATCATCGGCCATTTAGTTTTCTTTGTTTATGCATTTAATAATTTCCAGATGTGTAAGGTGTAAAAAGTAATTATTACCCCAGACTTTAATTAAATGCCATGACCGCGAAATCGAGACATTTAAATGATGTGTGAAGCAATCACACAAACCATAGTTTAATAAATAGAGACCACATAATTGACTGTTACAGTGACCGATCCATAAGTGGCAATACCATGAATATATATATATATATACATACACACAATTGGTTTGAAGTGTTATGGTAAAATTGTGGTAATTTAGGCCAATATCAGAAAATGACTATTTAAATCCACGTTGGTTAGAGTTTTGGTTACTTTCAAGATACTTCCGACATTATTTCTTCTCTTTAGCTAGAATATCAGTATAGTGTGAAGTGGCTTGGCCAGATGGGCCAAAGTGCTACAGACCTGTGTGGACCAGCAGGCAGGCTAGTGTGGTCAAGGACATCTTCAACCTCTGGCCTCTGTGACTTGAGATTCCCACCTGTTTCAGAAGGGCACCTGTCAATAGACAATAGACAATAGGTGCAGGAGTAGGCCATTCAGCCCTTTGAGCCAGCACCGCCATTCAATGTGATCATGGCTGATCATCCCCAATCAGTACCCCGTTCCTGCCTTCTCCCCATATCCCCTGACTCCGCTATTTTTAAGAGCCCTATCTAGCTCTCTCTGGAAAGTATCCCAGAGAACCGGCCTCCACCGCCCTCTGGCAGAGAATTCCACAGACTCACAACTCTCTGTGTGACATTATATCTTCTCTTTAGCTGGATTATCAGTATAGTGTCAAGTGTCTGGGCCTGATGGTGTACCTGGCCAAGTTCTACAGACCTGTGTGGACCAGCAGGCAGGCTAGTGTGGTCAAGAACATCTTCAACCTCTGGCCTCTGTGGCTTCAGAAGGGCACCTGCCAGAGGTGACACTGTCCTTAACTCTGCAATGCGGGTCATCACAGGTACGCTTAAGTCAACACCTTTGCAGTGACTCCCTGTCCTCTCTCATATCGCCCCTCCCAGCATACGCAGAAGGGAGAGGATGTTGAAAGATTGGTGCACCATCCAGGCTAACCCTGACCTTCCCATCGATGCTGACTTGAACAATCTGCCCAACATGTGTCTGAAGTCCCACAAACCCTTCTGGTCTTCCGTTAAATCCCTGGAAGACTTTGACTCCAAGACTGAGTGGCGCAGAGCCTGGAAAGATGCCAACACCAACAGCGGAGAGGTCATCACGGGCCCCACAGTGAAACCACCGGGTTTTGACCTCCATCACAAGCAAGGGCTAACCCTGAACAGATCCCGCACCCTCCATGCAAGAACAGCCCGTTACCTGCATCAGTGGGGGGGGGGGTGACAGACAGTCCTGCTTGCGACTGTGGACATCCAGATCACACCATCCCACACATCTTGTATGACTGCCCACTGAGGCTTTTCCCTGGGGGCATCAAAGCCATCCACCCAGTAACTGATGCTGTCCTGGCCTGGATGTCCAACCTTCATCTACAACTTTAGGCTGTGCACGCCATATGCAGGAAGAAGAGGTGAGCCCAACGCAAGCATGGTGACCTGACCAGGGAATACCCTCTGCTAGCACTAAGTGCTCGAGAGGGTTACGGCATGATTAAACTACGGCCTAGTTTAGTTTAGAGAATCAGGCCCTTCAGCCCACCAAGTCCGCACTGACCAGCGATCCCTGCACACTAACACTATCCTACACACACTAGAGACTATTTACACTTATACCAAGCCGATTGGCCTACAAACGGCTGGGCTTGTACACTCTGGAATATAGGATGAGAGGGGATCTCATTGAAACATATCAGATTATTAAGGGTTTGGACACGCGAGAGGCAGGAAACATTTTCCCAATGTTGGGGGAGTCCAGAACCAGGGGCCACAGTTTAAGAATAAGGGGTAAGCCATTTAGAACGGAGATGAGGAAAACCTTTTTCATACAGAGGGTTGTGAGTCTGTGGAATTCTCTGCCTCAGAGGGCGGTGGAGGCCAGTTCTCTGGATACTTTCAAGAGAGAGTTAGATAGGGCTCTTAAAGATAGCGGAGTCAGGGGATATGGGGAAAAGGCAGGAACGGGGTACTGATTGGGGATGATCAGCCTTGATCACATTGAATGGCGGTGCTGGATCGAAGGGCCGAATGGCCTACTCCTGCACCTATTGTCTATTGTCTATTGTCTATTCCCTTTGGAGTGTGGGAGGAAACCGAAGATCTCGGAGAAAACCCACGCAGGTCACGGGGAGAACGTACAAACTCCGTACAGACAGTGCCCGTAGTCAGGATGGAACCCGGGTCTCTGGCGCTGTGAGGCAGCAACTCTACCGCTGCGCCACCGTGCCGCCCACCACGAATAACCTCGATGCACTTCAATCTGCGTGTCTCCACAACAGGGTAAACAGAATAATGAAAGGCATAGATAGAGTGTGTGTGGAAAGGATGTTTCCACTGGTGGGTGAGTCCAGGACTAGAGGGCACAGCCTCAGAATTAAAGTGCGCTCTTTTAGAAAGGAGGTGAGAAGGAACTTCTTAAGTCAGAGGGTGGTGAATCTGTGGAATTCTTTGCCACAGACGGCTGTGGAGGCCAAGTTAGTGGATATTTTTAACGCAGAGATAGATAGATCCTTGATTAGATCGGGTGTCAAGGGTTATGGGGAGAAGGCAGGAGAATGGGATTAGGAGGCAGAGATCAGCCATGATTGAATGGCGGAGTGGACTCGATGGGCCGAATGGCCTAATTCTACTCCTATATGACTGGGAATGGGAAACGTCACCCATTCCTTCTCTCCATAGATGCTGCCTCACCCGCTGAGTTACTCCAGCATTTTGTGTCTACCTTCAACTCAACTCAACATCACCAAGCTCCAAGTCCTGGTCCCCTGTACCTCCCCTTTGACATCCGGGGCGGCACAGTGGCGCAGGTTCGATCCTGACTGTGGGCGCTGTCTGTACGGAGTTTGCACGTGCTCCCCGCGACCCGCCTGGGTTTATTTTTATTGAATTGGAAGTTGATTGGTCACAAAATCTAAATGGACGAGGCAGGTATATTGATGGGGGAAAACTAATTGTTGATAAATGTGACATGATTTTCAATTTACAAGCAAATGGTCATCTTTATGTTGACATCTTTATGGAAATCTGTAATAAAAACAGAACCTCAAAAGTCAGGCAGCATCTGTGCTGGGGAAAGCAGCTGCTAAGCTATTAAGCTGGTGACCTGATTATCTTTTTGAATGAATGAATGAATGAATGAATAAGTTTATTGGCCAAGTATTCACATACAAGGAATTTGTCTTGGTGCTCTGCCCACAAGTGACTACATGACACACAGTGACAGTTAGGAATGACACATAAATGAATCATTTTCACAATCTGTTTCAATACTTCAGCTTTGAACGTTATCAATAAGAAGCACTCTGAATGTCAGCAGGCACGGTATCCTGGCTGTGAGTATCTTTGATGTCAAGGGAACTATTTTACCCACGTTTATGCGTTTACAAATGACACTCGCAGGGGCTCACTGGGATGACAGAGCTAAGTGTGATTGGAACGTTTCCTATAAATGTCTCAGCTTGTCAGTGGAATAATCCTCTGGCAACTGGGAGCCTCACATACGTACGTACACTGAAACTGCCAAGTAATATGTGTAGGAAGGAACTGCAGACGCTGGTTTAAACTGAAGACAGACACAAAGTGCCGGAGTAACTCAGCGGGACAGGCAGCATCTCTGGAGAGAAGGAATGGGTGACGTTTCTTCAGACTGAAGAAGGGTCTCGACCAAGAACGTCACCCATTCCTTCTCTCCAGAGATGCTGCCTGTCCCGCTGAGTTACACCAGCATTGTGTGTCTATCCGCCAAGTAATATGCTCTTTGCTTTCAGACTGTTGCGATGACAGTAAGGAACTGGTGTGTTCTGTGGGCTATTGGCAGAGATGATCGTCACGTGAGGCTTGCCAAATATAAGCAGTTTATCAATGTTTTCGCACAGGCCAAGGTCTACTACGCTCGTGCCTGTAATGTCTCATTTCCTTCAAACATTCTGTGTGGTTTCACAACGCTGATTTACGATGCGGGCACTGGCAGTGCATGTAGACACTAATCTCAATTTGGACACAGAATGCTGGAGTAACTCAGCGGGACAGGCAGCATCTCTGGAGAGAAAGTATTGTGTGCAGTTTTGGTCCCCTAATTTGAGGTAGGACATTCTTGCTATTGAGGGAGTGCAGCGTAGGTTCACCAGGTTAATTCCCAGGATGGCGGGACTGTCATATGCTGAGAGAATGGAGCAGCTGGGCTTGTACACTCTGGAGTTTAGAAGGATGAGAGGGAATCTCATTGAAACATATAAGATTATTAAGGGCTTGGACACGCTCGAGGCAGGAAACATGTTCCCGATGTTGGGGGAGTCCAGAACCAGGGGCCACAGTTTAAGAATAAGGAGTAAGCCATTTGGAACGGAGACGAGGAAACACTTTTTCTCACAGAGAGTTGTGAGTCTGTGGAATTCTCTGCCTCAGAGGGTGGTGGAGGCCGGTTCTCTGGATACTTTCAAGAGAGAGCTAGACAGGGCTCTTAAAAATAGCGGAGTCAGGGGATATGGGGAGAAGGCAGGAACGGGGTACTGATTGGGGATGATCAGCCATGATCACATTGAATGGCGGTGCTGGCTCGAAGGGCCGAATGGCCTACTCCTGCACCTATTGTCTATTGTCTATTGAATGAGTGACGTATCAGGTGAAGACCCTTTCTTCAGCCTGAAAAGAAGGGTCTCGACCGGAAACATCACCCATTCCTTCTCTCCAGAGATGCTGCCTGTCCGCTGAGTTACTCCAGCATTTTGCGTCTGTCTTTGGTGTAAACCAGCATCTGCAGTTCCTTTCTACACTAATCTCAATTTTGCTCGCTCAGCCTACAATTCGTTGATGAAAAAATGACAGATTACATTAATAATCTTGTCTTTTTCATATCAGCGTCTGTTGATTTTCATAAAACATCTCCAGTCGGCTCACGATTCAATTATAATTCATTGATAAGAAGATGACAGCTTACATTAACAATCTTGTTTAATCTCTGTATTTAATATGTGTGCCAGTTGATTTCATAAACCCCCTCTGATCACAAAGATGATCATGCCATGTTTTAGTTACAGGTGTACAACGGAGTGTAATATCAATATAATTTTAAAAGGACTATTTTATGAATCCTACTTTAATCAATGTAGAGATGGCTGTGGCATCTGTGTGCTCGACTTATTCATAGAGTGATAATAGACAATAGACAATAGGTGCAGGAGTAGGCCATTCGGCCCTTCGAGCCAGCACCGCCATTCAATGTGATCATGGCTGATCATCCACAATCAGTACCCCGTTCCTGCCTTCTCCTCATATCCCCTGACTCCGCTATCTTTAAGAGCCCTATCTAACTCTCTCTTGAAAGTATCCAGAGAACCGGCCTCCACCGCCCTCTGAGGCAGAGAATTCCACAGACTCACAACTCTCTGTGAGAAAAAGTGTTTCCTCGTCTCTGTTCCAAATGGCTTACCCCTTATTCTTAAACTGTGGCCCCCTAGTTCTGGACTCCCCCAACATCGGGAACATGTTTCCTGCCTCTAGCGTGTCCAAACCCTTAATAATTTTATATGTTTCAATAAGATGCCCTCTCATCCTTCTAAACTCCACAGTGTACAAGCCCAGCCGCTCCATTCTCTCAGCATATGACAGTCCCGCCATCCAGGGAATTAACCTTGTAAACCTACGCTGCACTCCCTCAATAGCAAGAATGTCCTTCCTCAAATTAGGGGACCAAAACTGCACACAGTGTGGATACAGTGTGGAAACAGGCCCTTCGTCCCAACTCGCCCACACTGGCCAACTGTACTTGCGCACGGCTTGCTGGTATTCGTGTATAATATTATCTGATGGGCTTGGGTGGCACGTAAACAAATCTTTTCACCGTACCTCGGTACATGTGACCAATACAAATCTAAACCCAAAGTCTTTGTTTTAAAGCTGTGTGTAGAATTAAATAGGGTGGTCCCAGTATATAGGGTGGCCCCAGTATATAGGGTGGCCCCAGTATATAGGGTGGCCCCTGTATATAGGGTGGCCCCAGTATATAGGGTGGCCCCAGTATATAGGCTGGTCCCAGTATTGGATGGTCCCAGTATGTAGGGTGGTTCCAGTATATAGGGTGGTTCCAGTATATAGGGTGGCACCAGTATATAGGGTGGCCCCAGTATATAGGGTGGCCCCAGTATATAGGGTGGTCCCAGTATAGGGTGGCCCCAATATTGGGTGGTCCCAGTATATAGGGTGGCCCCAGTATAGGGTGGCCCCAGTATATAGGGTGGCCCCAGTGGTCCCCAGTATATAGGGTGGCCCCAGTATATAGGGTAGCCCCAGTATATAGGGTGGTCCTAGTATTGGGTGGCCCCAGTATATAGGGTGGTTCCAGTATATAGGGTGGCCCCAGTATGTAGGGTGGTCCCAGTATAGAGTGTCCCAGTATTGGGTGGTCCCAGTATATAGGGTGGCCCCAGTATATAGGGTGGCCCCAGTATATAAGGTGGCCCCAGTATATAGGGTGGCCCCAGTATATAAGGTGGCCCCAGTATATAGGGTGGTCCCAGTATATAGGGTGGCCCCAGTATATAGGGGCCACCCAGTATACAGGGTGGCCCCAGTATATAGGGTGGTCCCAGTATATAGGGTGGCCCCAGTATTGGGTGGTCCCAGTATATAGGGTGGTCCCAGTATATATGGTGGCCCCAGTATTGGGTGGCCCCAGTATATAGGGTGGCCCCAGTATTGGGTGGTCCCAGTACATAGGGTGGCCCCAGTATAGGGTGGCCCCAGTATATAGGGTGGTCCCAGTATATAGGGTGGTCCCAGTATTGGATGGTCCCAGTATTGGGTGGTCCCCAGTATATAGGGTGGCCCCAGTATTGGGTGGTCCCAGTATATAGGGTGGCCCCAGTATATAGGGTGGTCCCCAGTATTGGATGGTCCCAGTATACAGGGCGGTCCCCAGTATATAGGGTGGTCCCAGTATATAGGGTGGCCCCAGTATATAGGGTGGCCCCAGTATATAGGGTGGCACCAGTATTGGGTGGTCCCAGTATATAGGGTGGCCCCAGTATATAGGGTGGCCCCAGTATTGGGTGGTCCCAGTATATAGGGTGGTCCCGATACCCCAGAAGAAGGGCGGCCACAGTGGCGTAGCGGTAGAGTTGGTGCCTTTCAGCGCTTGCAGCGCCAGAGACCCGGGTTCCATCCCGACTACGGGGTGCTGTCTGTACGGAGTTTGTACGTTCTCCCCGTGACCTGCGTGGGTTTTCTCCGAGAACTTCGGTTTCCTCCCGCACTCCAAAGACGTGCAGGTCTGTAGGTTCATTGGCTAGGTGGGTGTAGGACGGTGTTAGTGTGCGGGGATAGCCGGTCGGTGCGGACTTGGTGGGCCGAAGGGCCTGTTTCCACGTCGTCTCCGTGCAGACAGCACCCGTAGTCAGGATTGAACCCTGTTCTCTGGCGCTGTGAGGCAGCAACTCTACCGCTGCGTCACTGTGCCAAAAGCTCCATCGCCAATCCATCCACCCGCTAGTCCTTTGTATAAAATTCCTAAGATTGGAGAATACTAGTCATGACGGCAACAATAACTGAATAATATTGCATGGTATTTTTTGTTCAGTTGCCAAAGATTAAAAAAAAATAGATTTTCATTTGTTTAGAGATTCCTTTATTCCTTTCGGTCTGAACAAAATTTCGTTGCCTGCAGTCATACATATAATAATAAATAACAAAACACACAATAAACACAAATTAACATCCACCACAGTGAGTTCACCAGGCACCTCCTCACTGTGATGGAGGCAAAAGTCTTAAAGTCTCTGTCTCTTCCCTCTTTGTTCTCCCTCTGCGCTGAGGCGATCCAGGCTTCTGATGTTGTGACCCCGCCGGGTGATGGTAAGTCAGTCCCGCGGCTGAATCCATGCTCCGCGACGGGCCGGTTCGAACTCCGCGGCCCGGGGTGGTCGAAGCTGCCGAAGCTGCCGCCCTCCAGTCCAGCGGACGCAGCTGTAGTTGCGGGAGCCCCAGAAAAACAGGTCACCCACCTGTGACCTGCGAGCTCCCAACGATGTCGTCCACTGGGCCAGCCGCGGCCGAACCCCGGATTCAGGTCGCCACCAGTGTCTTTGGTCGCCACCGCCGGAACGCCGGAACGCCACCGCAGCCCCGAAGTCGGCCAGCCTCGCGTTGGTAAGTCCTGGCTGGCTCGGCCTCCGGAACTTGTTTAAAGTTGTAGATCGAGTAAAATGTCCTCGTTCAATCATTCAGCCAATCACTCTTTACAGATGGCAATGATGTGATGTTTTAGACATTTGAGCTCAAAAGATATTTAGGGATTTAAATTATGTAACGCAAACATTCGAATGTTTATCACAATCAAATGAAATTCCTTTCTCTGCTATTTCAACAGAGAAATGTCCCTGTTAGTTATAAATATGTAAACTGCTTTTTCCCCCAGACACGATGAAATCCATACCTGATGTTAAACGTTTTACTCTAATATTTGGACAGAAGAATTTTGTAAAATATTCGGGCGTCACGGTGGCGCAGCGGTAGAGTTGCTGCCTCACAGCGCCGGAGACCCGGGTTCCATCCTGACCACGGCTGCTGTCTGTACGGAGTTTGTACGTTCTCCCCATGACCACGTGGGTTTTTCTCCGGGTGCTCCGGTTTCCTCCCACACTCCAAAGACGTGCAGGTTTGTAGGTTAACTGGTATAGTTGTAAATTGTCCCTGGTGTGTGTAGGATAGTGGAACTCTCTGCCACAGAGGGTAGTTGACGCCAGTTCATTGGCTATATTTAAGAGGGAGTTAGATGTGGCCCTTGTGGCTAAAGGGATCAGGGGGTATGGAGAGAAGGCAGGTACGGGATACTGAGTTGGATGATCAGCCATGATCATATTGAATGGCGGTGCAGGCTCGAAGGGCCGAATGGCCTACTCCTGCACCTATTTTCTATGTATCTATGTATCTATAGTGTTAGTGTGCGGGGATCGCTGGACCCGGTGGGCCGAAGGGCCTGTTTCCGCGCTGTATCTCTAAACTAAACTAAACTAAAAAAGAAACATCAAAGGAGGGTAAGCTTGTGGCGGGGGTTTGTGGCTGTACCGCTCGGCTGGTAACCGCTCGGTGTGTTGGTGCCAATATTCTCACCGGCAGCGCAACAATGTGGATGGTGAGCCCCCGACAGCAGATGCTGCGGATGGATTTAGTTTAGAGATACAGCGCGGAAACGGGCCCTTCGGCCCACCGAGTCCGCACCGACCAGCGATCCCCGCACACTAGCAGTATCCTCGGTCAAAGTCAAAGTCAAAGTCAATTTAATTCGTAACATACAAATGGGGAGGTGCAGCGAGACCTGGGTGTCATGGTACACCAGTCATTGAAAGTAGGCATGCAGGTGCAGCAGGCAGTGAAGAAAGCGAATGGTATGTTGGCCTTCATAGCAAGAGGATTTGAGTATAGGAGCAGGGAGGTTCTACTGCAGTTGTACAGGGTCTTGGTGAGACCACACCTGGAGTATTGCGTACAGTTTTGGTCTCCAAATCTGAGGAAGGACATTATAGCCATAGAGGGAGTGCAGAGAAGGTTCACCAGACTGATTCCTGGGATGTCAGGACTTTCATATGAAGAAAGACTGGATAGACTTGGCTTATACTCGCTAGAATTTAGGAGATTGAGAGGGGATCTTATAGAAACGTACAAAATTCTTAAGGGGTTGGACAGGCTAGATGCAGGAAGATTGTTCCCGATGTTGGGGAAGTCCAGGACAAGGGGTCACAGCTTAAGGATAAGGGGGAAATCCTTTAAAACCGAGATGAGAAGAACTTTTTTCACACAGAGAGTGGTGAATCTCTGGAACTCTCTGCCACAGAAGGTAGTTGAGGCCAGTTCATTGGCTATATTTAAGAGGGAGTTAGATGTGGCCCTTGTGGCTAAAGGGATCAGGGGGTATGAAGAGAAGGCAGGTACGGGATACTGAGTTGGATGATCAGCCATGATCGTATTGAATGGCGGTGCAGGCTCGAAGGGCCGAATGGCCTACTCCTGCACCTATTTTCTATGTTTCTATGTTTCTATGTTTCTATACACCCGAAGGTGCAGTGAAACGAATTTGCCAGCAGCGATACACTTGAAAATAACACGCATCACACAATAAGATTTAACACAAACATTCACCGCGGCATTCTTCACTGTGGTGGAAGGCACAAAGTTCAGCCAGTCCTCCTCCTTGTTCTTCCGTGGTCGGGGCCATCAACGGTCGAACACACTAGAAGTGCCCGAATCGGCCACTTTCCTACCGGAGTCCACGGCTTCAGGATGTTATAGGCTGCAGGCCGGCGGTCGGAGCTCTTCCCTGGCGAGGGATCCCAGGCAAGTCCACGCCGCGCCCACGGTCTGAAGCTCCGCAGGCCGCGGCTTCAGGATGTTCTCCACAGATGCTGCCTGACCCGCTGAGTTACTCCAGCACTCTGTGAAACGTCACCTATCCATGTTCTCCACAGATGCTGCCTGACCCGCTGAGTTATTCCAGCACTGTGAAACGTCACCTATCCATGTTCTCCACAGATGCTGCCTGACCCGCTGAGTTACTCTGGCACAGTGTACTTCTGTGCTTTGTAAGCTATACGGAACCACACTATAAATGATAAGGTAGACCAAAATGCTGGAGAAACTCAGCGGGTGCGGCAGCATCTGTGGAGCGAAGGAAATAGGCAACGTTTCGGCCCGAAACCCTTCCGGGTTTCGGCCCGAAACGTTGCCTATTTCCTTCAGGGTTTCGGCCCGAAAGGTTGCCCATTTCCTTCGCTCCACAGATGCTGCCTGACCTGCTGAGTTACTCCAGCACTCTGTGAAACGTCACCTATCCATGTTCTCCACAGATGCTGCCTGACCCGCTGAGTTACTCCAGCACTCTGTGAAACGTCACCTATCCATGTTCTCCACAGATGCTGCCTGACCCGCTGAGTTACTCCAGCACTCTGTGTTCTACATGGGCCTTTCAACAGACAGTTGTACAGATACAGGGACAGGAAAAGGTTTATAGGGCTGTGGGCCAAATGCAGGCAGATGGGACTAGCCCAGTATGCCAACTTGGTCGGCATGGACAAGGTGGGCCGAAGGGCCTGTTTCTGTGCTGTACAGCTCTGTGACTCCACAAATCTTTCTCTTGAAACGGGGCAGTCAGTTTTACAGTAACTTATCCACGGGTCTTTCACAAGTGTTACATTCACAGAGTAGGTTTGGTTTGTCAGTAGATGAAGTAACTTATCTGTAATGCCGACCGACATCCAGGTAAGTATCTCTGGATCGATGTTATCAAACTGTTATCAAAGGAGAGTCGAGTTTGCCCAGAGGCATATTGTTCAACGTGGCGATCTCTCCGCCTGCTGCTTGCCTGCTCCAGCTGCAGCGACTCACAGCTACCTCTCAGCTGACTCTTACATTTCAGTATAATAAAGCCTCGCCCTGGTCTTTTAAACATCGGCCCTTTCATGTTCCGAGTGCAGAGCCCAGTAATTACAGGTTTAAAGCAAAGAATTACGTGGACATAATCTAAGGGACTTTGTAAAAACATTCTTTGCTCAGGTGTCTTCCTTTTGAAGGAATTATAGAGAACCTTGTTCAGTTGCCTTCTAGATATTGTATAAAGGGCTTTAAGGCACGCAACATGTATACAGCGATCGACTCTGTGCCAGAAATAGTGGTAGAGTTGCGGCCTTACAGTGAATGCAGCGCCGGAGACCCGGGTTCCATCCCGACTACGGGTGCTGTCTGTACGGAGTTTGCACGTTCTCATAGAAACATAGAAAATAGGTGCAGGAGGAGGCCATTCGGCCCTTTGAGCCAGCACCGCCATTCATTGCGATCATGGCTGATCGTCCCCAATCAATAACCCGTGCCTGCCTTCTCCCCATATCCCTTGACTCCACTAGCCCCTAGAGCTCTATCTAACTCTCTCTTAAATCCATCCAGTGACTTGGCCTTCACTGCCCTCTGTGGCTGGGAATTCCACAAGTTCACAACTCTCTGGGTGGGTTTTCTCCGGGCGCTCCGGTTTCCTCCCGCACTCCAAAGACGTGCAGGTTTGTAGGTTAATTGGCTTGGGTATAAATGTAAAAATTGTCCCTAGTGTGTGTAGGATGGTGTTAATGTGCGGGGATCGCTGGTCGGTGCAGACCCAGTGGGCCGAAAGGGCCTGTTTCCGCGCTGTATCTCTAAACTAAACTATAAAATATAGTTGTATTTCTGAAGCCTGTCTTTATTTAGATGAATAGTTGAGGCAGGGACTGTCGCAACGTCCAACGAACATTAAGACAGGTACATGGATAGGACAGGTTTGGTGGGATATGGACCAAACGCAGGCAGGTGGGACTGGTGTAGCTGGGACATGTTGGCTGGTGTGGGCAAGTTGGGCCGAAGGGCCTGTTTTCACGCTGTATCACTCTGTGACTTGATTTGTGTCTAAGGGTAGCAGTAATTATGTCAGATGCATATTTAGGTTCAGTCATTAGATTTATTATTTACAGGTTTACTGAGGTACAAGGAAAAGCTTTGTTTTAACCATATAACCATATGCTATCTGCATGCTATCCAACCAGATCAGGTAGTAATGAGGACAGCTGATAGAGTTGCTGCCTCACAGCATCAGAGACCAGCGATCGATTCTGACATTAGGTGCTGTCTGTGTGGAGTTTGCACATTCTCCCCATGAATATGTGGGTTTCCTCCGGGTGTTCCGGTTTCCTTCCACGTCGCAAAGACGTGTGGGTTTCTAAGTTAATTGGCCCTTTCTCAATTGGCCCTGGTTGGATAACATAGAACTAGTGTGAATGGGTGATAGATGGCCAGCATGGACTCGGTGGGCCGAAGGGACTATTTCCATGCTGTCTGTATCTCTAAACTAAGCTTGTCTACCAAAGAAGCTGTTCCTGAGTCTGGTGGTGGGCGCTTTCAAGCTTCTGTACCTTCTGCCGGACGGGAGCGGGGAGAAGAAGGAATGACTGGGGTGGGACAGGGACAAGTCTTTGATGATGTCGGCTGCTTTCCCGAGGCAGCGTGAAGTGTAGATGGAGTCGATGGTGGGGAGTGTGGTCTGTGTGATGGACTGGGCCACATCTACAATGGTGGGGAGTGTGTGATGGACTGGGTTACATCTACAATGGTGGGGAGTGTGGTCTGCGTGATGGACTGGGCCACATCTACAACTATCTGCAATTGTAGAAAATTGTTAATTCAGGATTTTATGTATCAAAAGGGAAAATCGCCAGGTATTTTCACGTATATTTGTAGAAGATGGAATAACTACCCAGAAATGAATTACAAAGCTATACTTTTGTTGAAATGGACACTAATTAATAATGTTACAGAAACATTGTCAGACAATTGTAGTTGTATATTACAAACTGCGACAGATATCGCATAGTTACAAAACCAAATAGTAATGGGCCTGTCCCACTTAGGCGATTTTTCAGATGACTGGCGGTGACTGTCAAATTGCCGGCAGTCGCCTGAAAAAATGGGAACT
>JAXLNO010002229.1:195313-227813 GCA_038087875.1 Malacoraja senta | reverse complement strand
CCACAGTTGCCTCTACGGAGGCCCAATGTTCCTGGCCGTCGGGAGAGTCCTCGCAGCGGCTGGAACGGCTGGTTTCCCAGCGGAGTCGATGGCACCTGAAGCCGATTTGGAGCCACGAGGCTCCCGATGTTGGAGTCGGCGTCGCTCTGCAGTCCCGCAGCCCAGAGGTGTTGATGTCGGCGGTCAGCGCATACCGGAGCTCCAACGCGTCGATCCAGCGCGGCGACCCAGGCAAGGCATCGCCCGCTACGCTCCACGATAGCGCTCCAGCGCTGTGCCGCCACCGAAGCTGAAGGTGCTGGGCGGTCCCCGTCAGGAAACGCCGCACCAGGCCCGCTGGTAGGCCACGAGGACGGGTCGACGAGGCAGACTGGAGAAAAAGCTGCCTCACCGACCAGGTAGGGACCTAGAAATAGTTTCCCCCTTACCCCCCCACATTAAAAGTCAAAATTCCCCAAACAAACAAAGAAATAAAAAAGCTAAAACTAAAGAAAAAGTGAATTTGATGGACGGCTGCTGTTTAGCAGTTTAGCAACTGTTCCTCCAAGATGGCGGCTCCTCCTCCGTGGAATGAGGTGGAGGATAAATGCGTGGCTGAGGAACTGGTGCAGCGGGCAGGGATTCAAATTTCTGGATCATTGGGACCTCTTTTGGGGAAGGTGTGACCTGTACAGAAAGGACGGGTTGCACTTGAACCCGAGGGAAACCAATATCCTGGCGGGGAGATTTGCAAAGGCTACTGGGGAGACTTTAAACTAGAACGGTTGGGGGGAGGGACTCAAATAGAGAAAGATAGTAGAAAATGTGGGAGGCAGGAGGCAGAGAAGGGAAGCACTTGGACCCGAAATGTAGGGGAGAAAGAAGAAAAAAATAATAAACAGAGAATAAGTGGTCGTGGGTTTCTTAAATGTGTATATTTTAATGCTAGGAGCATTGTAAGAAAGGTGGATGAGCTTAGAGTCTGGATTGACACCTGGAAGTATGATGTTGTGGCGATCAGTGAAACATGGTTGCAGGAGGGCTGTGATTGGAAACTAAATATTCCAGGATTTTGTTGCTTCAGGGGTGATAGAATTGGAGGGGCAAGAGGTGGGGGTGTTGCATTGCTTGTCAAGGAAGATATTACAACAGTGCTTTGGCAGGATAGATTAGAGGGCTCGTCTAGGGAGGCTATTTGGGTGGAACTGAGAAATGGGAAAGGTGTAGCAACACTTATAGGGGTGTATTATAGACCGCCAAATGGGGAGCGAGAATTGGAAGAGCAAATATGTAAGGAGATAGCAGATATTAGTAGTAAGCACAAGGTAGTGATTGTGGGAGATTTCAATTTTCCACACATAGACTGGGAAACACATTCTGTAAAAGGGCTGGATGGTTTGGAGTTTGTAAAATGTGTGCAAGATAGTTTTTTGCAGCAATACATAGAGGTGCCTACTAGAGAAGGGGCAGTGCTGGACCTCCTGTTAGGAAATGAGACAGGGCAGGTGGCGGAGGTATGCGTCGGGGAGCACTTTGGGTCCAGTGATCACAATACCATTAGTTTCAATATAATTATGGAGAGGGTCAGAACTGGACCTAGGGTTGAGATTTTTGTTTGGAGAAAGGCTAACTTTGAGGAGATGCGAAAGGATTTAAAAGGAGTGAATTGGGACATGTTGTTTTATGGGAAGGATGTAGAAGAGAAATGGAGGACATTTAAAGGTGAAATTTTAAGAGTACAGAATCTTTATGTCCCTGTTCGGTTGAAAGGAAATAGTAAAAATTGGAAAGAGCCATGGTTTTCAAGGGAAATTGGACACTTGGTTCGGAAAAAGAGAGAGATCTACAATAATTATAGGCAGCATGGAGTAAATGAGGTGCTTGAGGAGTATAAATAATGTGAAAAGAATATTAAGAAAGAAATTAGAAAAGCTAAAAGAAGATATGAGGTTGCTTTGGCAAGTAAGGTGAAAGTAAATCCAAAGGGTTTCTACAGCTATATTAATAGCAAAAGGATAACAAGGAATAAAATTGGTCCATTAGAGAGTCAGGGTGGACAGCTATCTGCAGAACCAAAAGAGATGGGGGAGATATTGAACAATTTCTTTTCTTCGGTATTCACCAAGGAGAAGGATATGGACTTATGTGAGGTAAGGGAAACAAGCAGAGTAGCAATGGAAATTATGAGATTCAAAGAAGAGGAGGTGCGGACACTTTTGAAAAATATGAAAATGGATAAGTCTCCAGGTCCTGACAGGATATTCCCTAGGACATTGAGGGAAGTTAGTGTAGAAATAGCAGGGGCTATGACAGAAATATTTCAAATGTCATTAGAAACGGGAATAGTGCCGTAGGAATGGCGTACTGCGCATGTTGTTCCGTTGTTTAAAAAGGGTTCGAAGAGTAAACCTAGCAATTATAGACCTGTTAGTTTGACGTCAGTGGTGGGCAAATTAATGGAAAGGATACTTAGAGATAATATATATATAAGCATCTGGATAAGCAGGGTCTGATTAGGAACAGTCAACATGGATTTGTGCCTGGAAGGTCATGTTTGACTAATCTTCTAGAATTTTTCGAAGAGGTTACTAGGGAAATTGATGAGGGTAAAGCAGTGGATGTTGTCTATATGGACTTCAGTAAGGCCTTTGACAAGGTTCCTCATGGAAGGTTGGTTAAGAAGATTCAATTGTTGGGTATTAATGGTGGAGTAGCAAGATGGATTCAACAGTGGCTGAATGGGAGATGCCAGAGAGTAATGGTGGATGGCTGTTTGTCAGGTTGGAGGCCGGTGACTAGTGGGGTGCCTCAGGGGTCTGTGTTGGGTCCACTGTTGTTTGTCATGTACATCAACGATCTGGATGATGGTGTGGAAAATTGGATTAGTAAGTATGCAGATGATACTAAGATAGGTGGTGTGGTGGATAATGAAGTAGATTTTGAAAGTCTACAGAGAGATTTAGGCCATTTGGAAGAGTGGGCTGAAAGATGGCAGATGGAGTTTAATGCTGATAAATGTGAGGTGCTACATCTCGGCAGGACAAATCAAAATAGGACGTACATGGTAAATGGTAGCGAATTGAGGAATGCAGTTGAACAGAGGGATCTAGGAATAACTGTGCATAGTTCCCTGAAGGTGGAATCTCATGTAGATAGGGTGGTAAAGAAAGCTTTTGGTGTGCTGGCCTTTATAAATCAGAGCATTGAATATAGAAGTTGGGATGTAATGTTAAAATTGTACAAGGCATTGGTGAGGCCAATTCTGGCGTATGGAGTACAATTTTGGTCGCCTAATTATAGGAAGGATGTCAACAAAATAGAGAGAGTACAGAGGAGATTTACTAGAATGTTGCCTGGGTTTCAGCAACTAAGTTACAGAGAAAGTTTGAACAAGTTAGGTCTTTATTCTTTGGAGCGCAGAAGGTTAAGAGGGGACGATAGAGGTCTTTAAAATTATGAGCGGGTTAGACAGAGTTGACGTGGATAAGCTTTTCCCATTGAGAGTAGGGAAGATTCAAACAAGGGGACATGACTTGAGAATTAAGGGACAGAAGTTTAGGGGTAACATTAGGGGGAACTTCTTTACTCAGAGAGTGGTAGCTGTGTGGAATAAGCTTCCAGTGGATTTGGTGGAGGCAGGTTCGATTTTATCATTTAAAAATAAATTGGATGGGTATATGGACGGGAAAGGAATGGAGGGTTATGGTCTGAGTGCAGGTAGATGGGACATGGGGGAAGTATAATAAAAAAATTAAAAAATAAAAAATAAATAAAAAAGTGTTGGGCACGGACTTGAAGGGCCGAGATGGCCTGTTTCCGTGCTGTAATGGTTATATGGTTATATGGTCGACTTGCTGCAGTAAGACTCTTGTTGTTCTGTTTATCGGCATGTATTACAATTACACACTCTTGAACTTGGACTTTCTCCTGACATTTATGTGACAGAAAAGCCTGGCGACAATATTCTGCAGAGAAGCGCTCGATTTATCAACATCACCTCTGGATTTAAAGATTAAACAGCTGGGCATTCTGCAGCTGCTAGACACAAAATGTTGGAGTAACTCAACGGGACAGGTAGCATCTCTCCCTTAAGGGTCTCGACCCGGAACGTCACCCATTCCGTCTCTCCAGCGATGCTGCCTGCCTGTCCTGCTGAGTTACTCCAGCACTTTGTGTCTATCTTTGCTTTAAACCAGCATCTGCAGTTCCTTCCTACACATTGTGCAACAGCAAACAGTTTCAGAGAGAGAGAATATTGAGAGTTATTTATGTCATTACCACAGCTAGGTCCAGGGGTCGGGTTCGATATAAATCCAAACACAGGTTTGTGAAATTCTCCAACCACTTGCAACAAGCTGGAGAAACATTGGTGTAAATGTAAATTGTCCCTAGTGTGTGTAGGATAGTGTTAGTGTGCGGGGATCGCTGGTCGGCACGGATTCGGTGGGCCGAAGGGCCTGTTTCCGCGCTGTATCTCTAAGCTAAACCAAAGTAATAAAAGCACAAGTAGAACATATTTGAGATGTGATGTCAGTGACGGTTCCTGGGTCACACAGCCCTTGGAGCTAATTAAACCTCACCTCACTTGGAGCTAATTAAACCTAACTGGGTCCTGTGCACGACTACTTCATGGAGTAGGTTTTAAAACCAATGCTCCCAGCCTGTATCTCCCTCCAACCAGGAAGCGAGCGGACAAGATAATCTCTGACCCCTCTCACCCTGGCCACAAACTCTTTGAATCACTTCCCTCTGGAAGGCGACTCCGGACTGTCAAAGCTGCCACAGCCAGACATAAAAACATTTTTTATCCACGAGTAGTTGCTCTACTCAACAGCCAAAAATCTGTAGCCTCCCTTTGATCTGGTATTTTGTTGGTTCACATGCTTGATCAATGGTGTTTTATCATTAATGTTTTATTATTATTAATGTTTAGTGTTTTCTGAGTCATTCGTAACTGTCACTGTATGTCATGTTGTTACTTGTGGGCAGAGCACCAAGGCAAATTCCTTGTATGTGAATACTTGGCCAATAAACTTACTTACTTACTTACTTACATCACGTGAGACCAATGGCAAATAATGAAGTGAATGAAACAGCTTGAACAATAGTGGACAGGTGCCATCCAACCAAGCCACTTCAAAGTCTTTCAGCCTAGCATTAAAATTTGATGCTAGCCAGACCATGCGATATTGATACCACACACAGCATGGCAGTGGCTTGAAGAATAAATCATGTTTTATGCCAGCCCCATAACCCACAAAGTCCTTGTGAATTATTCGCCTTGGATCTGTTTCTGGATTTACTGAACCAATAAGTTAACCAACTAAACCAATCATCTCTTTTATAACAGAGAACCTTACAGACTATATTCACTCCCTCCTAATCAATAGACAATAGACAATAGGTGCAGGAGTAGGCCATTCGGCCCTTCGAGCCAGCACCGCCATTCAATGTGATCATGGCTGATCATATTCTTTTCTCACAGAGAGTGGTGAATCTGTGGAATTCTCTGCCTCAGAGGGCGGTGGAGGCCGGTTCTCTGGATACTTTCAAGAGAGAGCTAGATAGGGCTCTTAAAGATAGCGGAGTCAGGGGATATGGGGAGAAGGCAGGAACGGGGTACTGATTGGGGATGATCAGCCATGATCACATTGAATGGCGGTGCTGGCTCGAAGGGCCGAATGGCCTACTCCTGCACCTATGGTCCATTGTCTATTGTCTATTGACATTGGGCACTTTATACTCAAGACAGAAAGCACACTGAAGTGGCAGGCACACAACTCTGTTTCATGCACCTTGTTGATCCTATCCTTAATTAGTTACCAGGTAAAGCACCGGAGAGGTGTTGAAGCCAGTACCATTGGGCACAGGGTGGCACGGTGGCGCAACGGCGCCAGAGACCCGGGTTCGATCCTGACTACGGGTGCTGTCTGTACGGAGTTTGCACGTTCTCCCCGTGACCTGCGTGGGTTTTCTCCGGGCGCTCCGGTTTCCTCCCACACTCCAAAGACGTACAGGTTCGTAAGTTAATTGGCTTGGTGTAAAATGTAAAATTGGTCCTTGTGTGTGTGTAGGCAATAGATCAGTGGTTCTTAAACTGGGGGTCGTTTGGGGCTTTGCCGGGGGTCATGAAGGGGACACAAATAACATATCCATTTGTTGAGCCCATGTTTAGGAACCTAACAAAGGTACATACCGCATACAGTATGTTGTTCACGTACGCGCCTACTGGCGCCAAAATGGGTAAGAACCACCGCGATATATCGACAATAGACAATAGGTGGAGGAGTAGGCCATTCGGCCCTTCGAGTCAGTACCACCATTCAATGTGATCATGGCTGATCATCCACAATCAGTACCCCGTTCCTGCCTTCTCCCCATATCCCCTGACTCCGCTATCTTTAAGAGCCCTATCTAGCTCTCTCTTGAAAGTATCCGGAGAACCGGCCTCCACCGCCCTCTGAGGCAGAGAATTCCACAGACTCACAACTCTCTGTGTGAAAAAGTGTTTCCTCATAGTGTAGGATGGTGTTAGAGTCGGGGATCGCTGGTCGGTGCGGTCTCGGTGGGCCGAAGGGCCTGTTTCCGCGCTGTATCTCTAAACTAAACTAAACTAAATGGCCTGTGTTCTGAATATCCTTGTAAAGATGCAGCAGAAATGAGAAAAGTCACATCAAAACTAGTCTTGGAACACAGTGCAGTATCAACCTCGAACCACATGATCAGGGACTTAAGGGCCTGTCCCACTTATGTGTCCTTGGCACGCAAATTACTCGACCTCGTGGTCGCGTGGACGCGCGATTTCATGCGCCCGCACAGCCGTCTGACACGTAAGTGGGACAGGCCCTTTACCATCGCCCGCCGGGGGGGCTGTAACATCTAACTTCAGGAGCCTCGATCGGCTCCATGCAGCAGGTTGGCTGTTTGACTGCGGGAGAGGAATGGGTACAGAGAACAGGGAAGAGATAAGACTTTTGCCTTCCATCACAGCGAGGAGGTGTTTGGGGATTCACTGTGATGGATGTTTTGTGTGGAATTGTGTTAATTGTGTGTTTTGGGGGGGGGTTTTGGTTGTTGTTATCACTGCAGAAACGCAATTTCGTTTGAACTTATGTTCCAATGGCAATAAACGATTCTGATTCTGATCCCTGGAGCGGACGAAGCCAGGCGACTGGCATTAGTGGGTCAACAATTAATACTGGAGCAATATTGGACAGCGTAGACCAGGCACGGCAGCCTTTCAGGACACGTTCCACTCAAACTCTGACTTAAAGTAAACACTATTGGAAGTGACAATGACGCCATTTTGTAGAGGTCAATTAATCCTTGTCAAGTCCTCCCTGTTGCTATCACACCCACACGGCAACGCTCCCACAGAGCGGGAGAGAGAGTGGTTTACAACGGGCCCGGAGTGGGAAACGTCACCAGGTTCCTGTCCACCGGGCCGTTATCGGCCCCAATGTCTTGCCTCATAAATATGTCGTCTACTTAGCCTCTTAAGGTGGGATGAAAGGTCACCTAATGAATGATGAAGGAGAACGAGTTCAGTTAAGATAGTGATTTATAGAGGTTTTCATCAGTCCCATTGAAGTCTGAACACTACCAATTCATTGCATATTAGCAGCTGCAGAGTGGCTGGGCTCTAAAGAACCACGGCCTACAGCCGGCATCATTGCAGTCTCCACATTGAACAGGTGAACGAACACAAGTCTACAGATACTACATCACAATGACAGTCTTCACCCAGCAGATGGTTCAGAGCTTGTTTCATCCGACTTCATCTTCACGCTGAGCTACCGATGTGCTGACTTTCACTTTACTGCCAACACGCCCCTTCTTTAGCAAGGTAATAGACAATAGGTGCAGGAGTAGGCCATTCGGCCCTTCGAGCCAGCACCGCCATTCAATGTGATCATGGCTGATCATCCCCAATCAGTACCCCGTTCCTGCCTTCTCCCCATATCCCCTGACTCCGCTATCTTTAAGAGCCCTATCTAGCTCTCTCTTGAAAGTATCCAGAGAACCTGCCTCCACCGCCCTCTGAGGCAGAGAATTCCACAGACTCACAACTCTCTGTGTGAAAAAGTGTTTCCTCGTCTCCGTTCTAAATGGCTTACCCCTTATTCTTAAACTGTGTGGCTCCTGGTTCTGGACTCCTCCAACATCGGGAACATGTTATCCACGGGTCACTGGTTGAATTTCCAACACTTATAACCGCTGCAGGATGATGGACATGCACGGATGTGTCAGCGAAGCAGAACATTCCCACCCTCACACTGGTCAAATTATTCATTAAACTTCCATAAGTTCATAAGTGATAGGAGTAAAATTAGGCCATTCGACCCATCAAGTCTACTCCGCCATTCAAGCATGGCTGATCTATCTCTCCCTCCTAACCCCATTCTCCTGCCTTCTCCCCGTAACCCCTGACACCCGTACTGATCAGCTATTTCTGCCTTAAAAATATATGTTCAGAAAACTTTCGATATAATCACAAATTATAATATATAAGCGCAAAACATAGAGAATAGTGAAAGGCCTGGATTGAGTGGATGTGGAGAGGATGTTTCCATTAGTGGGAGAGTCTAGGACTAGAGGTCACAGCCTCAGAATTAAAGGCCGTTCTTTTAGAAAAGAGATCATGTATCTGTACACTGTAATCACGTATTGTCTTTCCGCTGACTGGTTAGCACGCAACAAAAGCTTTTCGCTGTACCTCAGTACACATGACAATAAACATATAAGATTATTAATGGTTTGGACACGTTAGAGGCAGGAAACATGTTCCCGATGTTGGGGGAGTCCAGAACCAGGGACCACAGTTTAAGAATAAGGAGTAGGCCATTTAGAACAGAGACGGGGAAACACTTTTTCTCACAGAGAGTGGTGAGTCTGTGGAATTCTCTGCCTCAGAGGGCGGTGGAGGCCGGTTCTCTGGATACTTTCAAGAGAGAGCTAGATAGGGCTCTTAAAGATGGCGGAGTCAGGGGGTATGGGGAGAAGGCAGGAACAGGGTACTGATTGTGGATGATCAGCCATGATCACTGTGAATGCCGGTGCTGGCTCGAAGGGCCGAATGGCCTACTCCTGCACCTATTGTCTATTGTCTAAACTAAACTGAAGGTTTGCAGCTAAGCCTGTAAATGACGCTTTTTATAAATGGAAGTCATTAAATGAAGACCTGCATCTATAAAGCTCCATTCATGACCTGCGGACATGCCAAGGTGCCTGGTTGTCTATCAGGTATGTGTTTGTCGAGTCGCCAGTGCAGGCAGGTGGAAGGCAGGCCAAGCATCCAGGGTCCCAGTTCCCTACCTCACGTGGTGCCTTTACTGTAACACACAAACCACCTTCTTCATATGGGGAGAAGGCAGGAACGGGGTACTGATTGGGGATGATCAGCCATGATCACATTGAATGGCTCGAAGGGCCGAATGGCCTACTCCTGCACCTATTGTCTATGTTTAACAGTGAGTTCCCCACGAGTGTAATTGTTGGCTGCAGGTTCATTCAGTAAGAAGAAAGACACAAAATGCTGGAGCAACTCAGCGGATCAGGCAGCATCTCTGGACAGAAGGAATGGGACCTGTAACCTGTAATGATGGAATGGTTCATTCAGTAGAAAGACAAGCATGCTCAAAGCTGTCGACCCCATTGGTGACCCTCGGACTATCTTTGATTGAACTTTGCTGGCTTTACCTTGCATTAAACGTTAGTCCTTTATCATGTATCTGTACACTGTAAATGGCTCGAATGTAATCATGTGTTGTCTTTCCGCTGACTGGTTAGCACGCAACAAAAGCTGTTCACTGTACCTCGGTACACGTGACAATAAACTAGACTGTACTGGAAAGGCCAGGCATGAGACCACTCAGAAGCATAAGAAAAGGTCAGTACATTACATACTCTCTTCCAGTTTACAGATTAGTTTATTGTCAGTGTCCTGGTAAACCTCCTCTGCACCCTCTCCAAAGCCCCCACATCCACCCTGCAATGGGGGCGACCAGAACTGCACGCAATTCTCCAAATGTTCATGAAGATTGCAGTGACATAGTTAAACAAATCAGCTTACCTGTCCACCAGTCTGCAGTATATGCAATAGAAACATAGAAAATAGGTGCAGGAGTAGGCCATTCGGCCCTTCGAGCCAGCGCCGCCATTCAATATGGTCATGGCTGATCATCAGTACCCCATTCCTGCCTTCTCTCCATATCCCTTGATTCCGTTAGCCCCAAGAGCCACATCCAAACTCTCTTGAATACATCCAGTGAATTGGCCTCCACTGCTTTCTGTGGCAGAGAATTCCACAGATTCACAACTCTCTGAGTGAAAAAGTTTTTCCTCATCTCAGTCCTAAATGGCCGACCCCTTATTCCTAAACTGTGACCCCTGGTTCTGGACTTCCCCAACATCGGGAACATTTTTCCCACATCTAGCCTGTCCAATCCCTTAAGGGCCTGTCCCACTGCGGCGACCTAATCTGCTAGTTTAGAAGAGTTTGCCCTCGACTCAAACTCGCAGCATGGTCGACACGTGGCCCTAGGAGGTCATGTGAGGTCGTTGGAACTCTCCTTCATGCTGGAGGGAAGTTCCCGAATACTCGTGGCCTCAGCTCGGTCGCGGAAGATTTTTCAGCATATTGAAAAGATTTCCGCGAGTAAAAATTGGTGGGCATGGTTCTTTTGAAGTCGTAGTGCAGTGGAGTGGGGTCGCTATTTAGTTACAGGCAGTCGAGGGCAGCCGTAGGCAATCTCCTTCACTGACCGGGCATTTTAATTGGCTCATTGGAGTATCATGACCTAGGAAGACCGACCGGTAGGTTAAATGCCCGCCAAACTTTATTAAACTTCTTAAAAGTCTCCACTCCTTCTCCCCTCATTCTCCTCCCTTCTCTCCCCCTCCTCTCCTTCACACCCTCCGCACTCTCTAAAGGACTTACCGTGATCTGTGGCAGCCGTTTACCTTCCTCTTCATCGCGCAGACAGCACTCCTCCGCTTTCCCTGGCCCCCACCTTTGTGATGTGTGTGCGTGCGTGTGTGTGTGTGTGTGTGTGTGTGTGTGGGTGTGTGTGTGCGTGCGTGCATGTGTGTGTGTGTGTGTGTGTGTGTGTGTGTGTGTGTGTGTGTGTGTGTGTGTGTGTGTGCGGTCATTCATGTGTGTGTGTGTGTGTGTGTGTGTGTGTGTGTGTGTGTGTGTGTGGTCATTCATGTGTGTGTGTGTGTGTGTGTGTGTGTGTGTGTGTGTGTGTGTGTGTGTGTGTGTGTGTGTGTGTGTGTGTGTGTGCGTGTGTGTGTGTGTGTGTGTGTGTGTGTGTGTGTGTGTGTGTGTGTGTGTGCGGTCATTCATGTGTGTGTGTGCGTGCGTGTGTGTGCGTGCGTGCGTGCGTGTGTGTGTGTGTGCGTGCGTGCCTGCGTGTGTGTGTGTGTGCGTGCCTGCGTGTGTGTGTGTGTGTGTGCATGCATGCGTGCGTGCGCGTGCGTGCGTGCGTGTGTGTGTGTGTGTGTGTGTGTGTGTGTGTGCGGTCATTCATGTGTGTGTGTGTGTGTGTGTGTGTGTGTGTGTGTGTGTGGTCATTCATGTGTGTGTGTGTGTGTGTGTGTGTGTGTGTGTGTGTGTGTGTGTGTGTGTGTGTGTGTGTGTGTGTGTGTGTGTGTGCGCGTGTGTGTGTGTGTGTGTGTGTGTGTGTGTGTGTGTGTGTGTGTGTGTGCGGTCATTCATGTGTGCGTGTGTGTGTGTGTGTGTGTGTGTGTGTGTGTGTGTGTGTGTGTGTGTGTGTGTGTGTGTGTGTGTGTGTGTGTGTGTGTGTGTGTGTGGTCGTGCATGCGTGTGCGTGTGTGTGTGCGGTTGGTAGATGCAGCTCGCGGTTTCAGTGCGGACGGTAGATCCAGCTCGAGGCTTTCCAGGCGAGTGCCCTCGAGCTTGAAGGTCGAAGGCACTCTTCTTCTGGACTCGCGGATTAGGTCGCCCAAGACAGCCCCTTTAAGAATTTTAAATGTTTCTATAAGATACCCTCTCATCCTTGTAAATTCCAGTGACTACAAGCCCAGTCTGGGATAGTACTTTCCATAATCAGATCAAATAACCTGAGACCGTTATCATTTTCATCGTTAATAATTCACACTTCAACCTCTCTCATTTTTGTAAGTTTCCTTGTGAAATATCATTAGACAATAGACAACAGGTGCAGGAGTAGGCCATTCTGCCCTTCGAGCCAGCACCGCCATTCAATATGATCATGGCTGATCATCCCCAATCAGTACCCCGTTCCTGCCTTCTCCCCATATCCCCTGACTCCGCTATCTTTAAGAGCCCTATCTAGCTCTCTCTTGAAAGCATCCAGAGAACCTGCCTCCACCGCCCTCTGAGGCAGAGAATTCCACAGACTCACCACTCTCCGTGTGAAAACAATCAATGTTCACCAATCCATATAAAATGTGAAAGTAACAGCCCGGTTACTAATTAGAAACGGCCAAACCTTGAGTTGTGTCTTTCAGTCCTCAACTGTTTAGAACTGGCATTTAATTAAAGCAATAGTAGTGACAGATAAAGAACAGTGGCATCTCTCAGGGGTCACACATTCAGCTCAATGATCGAAGCCAGGAAAATATTCCTGGACCACACAAAGTCAGCTGGTGTATGTAATTTAAAAGATTAACCTCAGCGAGTGGGAAGTATAACAGGTCAATGGAGTCAAGTACAGATTAGTGCAGAAAGGGCAAAGATTCTGTATAAATAATCAACGCTACGATGCTGCCTGCTATAATTGTGTTTACATTTTAACACTTGAAAAATGCTCCGTTTCATTGGTTTGGGGTCCTGGACAGTGTATCTTTGAAAACTGAAAAGTGCAATATTGAGTTAATATTATTGGCCTTTGCACTGTTGATGGTTATAGATACACATTTAAATGTTTCAGTATCCCCGCCCCAAGCGATATAAAGTCTCTGGTCCATTCATTAGGGTTTCACATGATACTCATGTTTATCCCACGAGTTTATGCCCCAGATGGCTGTTTTGTCTATGTACAGAAACGATTGCTCTTTTAAATCATAAAGTGATCATTATATATATATACATATATATATATATTTGTGTGGCTGTAGTTTGAAATTGAAATGCCCGTTTTGCTGGCATGGAACTCGGGAAAGATTCAAGATCCTGTCACAGACTCATGCAAAATGCATGGTGTGTGGGCGGTGTTGATGTTTTAAAGTTATGGGGTTTATTAAATTGCCACTTCCCACTTCCTTAAGCCGCCCTGTGAAAATTCACAGCGAGGATTTGAAGAGCGGAGCGATGGATTTGCGTGCGGGCGGCCCCCACTAAATGAGCAACGACGGATCTCCGCAAAGTGTGTTCACAAATTGCTCGTCTCAACGGAAATGCAGCCGACTTCCGGAATGCAAATCGCATGGATTGTAGCATGCAGGAAGGAAGTGCAGATGCTGGTTTAAACCGAAGATAGACACAAAATGTTGGAGTAACTCAGCGGGTCATAGGGTTCATTATGCCCCTGTCCCACTTAGGCGATTTTTTAGGCGACTACCGGCGACTAGGCTGTCACCATATGATCGCCAGGGTGTCGCCTGTATGGTCGCGAGTCGTCTCCTCAGTCGCCCAAAGAGTCGTAGCGTTTTTCTGGTCGCCACTGGATTTTGAAATGTTCAAAACGTTTCGTCGACTGTGGGTTTGACGCTAATGAGCGTAGCTTGACTTCTCCTGACGTAGGTGCTGTCGTAGGTTGTCGCCAGGTGATGTAGGTTGTCGCCGGTGCTGACTTCGGTGAATTCCATTGGCGACAACCAACGTCAACCTACGTCAACTGGCGACAGGTACCGGCGACTGAGTTGCCGTAGCTTGTCGCGGGTGGACATAGGGTTGTCGTAGGTGTGGTGGTAGGTGGACGTCCTAATGGGTCGCCGGTTGTCGGTAGCTTGCCGTAGCTGGACGTCGACTAGGTGGAAGGTTGTCGTAGACATTGTCGTAGGGGGCGTCCAGTCACCGGTTTTTCGGCGACCTGCTACGACTGTGACAGCCGTCGGAGTAGCAGAAAAAATCGCCTGAGTGGGACAGGCCCTTAAAGTCAAAGTCAAAGTCAATTTTATTCGTCACATAAGTCATAGGCGTGATTGTCACACGCTAACACTACCCTACACACACTAGAGACAATTTTACATTTATACCAAGGCTATTAACCTACAAACCTGTACATCGTTGGTGCAGGAAAGAATGGCAGATGCTGGTTTAAATCGAAGATAGACAAAAAAATACTGGAGGTGCTCAACGGGACAGGCAGCATCTCTGGAGAGAGGTTTCCTCTTTGGGGTGTGGGAGGAAACAGAAGATCTTGGCGAAAACTCACACAGGTCACGGGGAGAGCGTGCAAACTCTGTTCAGACAGCACCTGTAGTCTGGATTGAAAACGGGTCTCTGGCGCTGTGAGGCAGCAACTCTACCGCTGCAGTTACTGGCAGGGTGTATTACCAATCCCCACCATCCATTCAACAACTTAGTCACCCATTATTTGTGCAAGGTACCATCACTGTACTGGACAAAAATGCTGGAGAAACTCAGCGGGTGAGGCAGCATCTATGAAACGTCACCTATTCCTTCGCTCCATAGATGCTTCCGGGTCACGACCTAAAACGTCACCTATTCCTTCGCTCCATAGATGCTGCCTCACCCGCTGAGTTTCTCCAGCATTTTTGTCTACCTTCGATTTTTCCAGCATCTGCAGTTCTTTCTTAAACGTCACAGTCAATTAATTCTCATAAAGTGCTTTGTGAACTGAGCATTTAAAACTAACTTGCAAAGAAATAAATCCCAGCCTCTCCAACCTCTCCCTGTAACCCAGCCCACGAGGCCAGGTAACATCCTGGTGACAGGTAGAAGTACCTATTGACTAAGTACCTCACCATCTCTACAATACAGATAGGATCTGAGGAAGGATGTGCCGGCTCTGGAGAGGGTCCAGAGGAGGTTTACAAGAATGATCCCAGGAATGAGTGGGTTAACATATGATGAGCGTTTGTCGGCACTGGGCCTGTACTCGCTGGAGTTTAGAAGAATGAGGGGGGGACCTCATTGAAACTTACAGAATAATCAAAGGCCTGGATAGAGTGGATGTGGAGAGGATGTTTCCACTAGTGAGAGAGTCTAGGACCAGAGGGCACAGCCTCATAATTAAAGGGCGCTCTTTTAGAAAGGAGGTGAGGAGGAACTTCTTTAGTCAGAGGGTGGTGAATCTGTGGAACTCATTGCCACAGAGGGCTGTGGAGGCCAAGTCAGTGGATATTTTTAAGGCAGAGGCAGACAAGTTCTTGATTAGAGCGGGTGTCAGGGGTTATGGGGAGAAGGCAGGAAAATGCGACTAGGAGGCAGAGATCAGCCATGATTGAACGGCGGAGTAGACTCGATGGGCCGAATGGCCTAATGGGATTAGGAGGGAGAGATCGGCCATGATTGAACGGCAGAGCAGACTCGATGAGCCGAATGGCCTAGTTTTACTCCTCTAACGTGTGACTTGTGGATATGGGCAAAACTCAGGCAGGTAGGACCCGTGTAGATGTGCCATGCTGGTTGGTGTGGGCAAGCTGGGCGGAAGGGCCAAATTCTAGTCCTATAACCTGTGAGCTTGTGAAGGGCCCATCGGCCTTGCTAGGTGTTTGAGCAAGCTGCACTCATGTCTAAAGCTGCCCCCTTGTTCATGAAGCCAACTAAACTATCACAAAATAAAAGAAAACAAACAGCAGGCACGTAGGCCGTTTCCAAAATAGACTCTGCATGTCAAATATTAAGTATAATCGAACATTAATATTGCAGTTTTGGCTGAGGAACCGCACTTCCAAGCCCAATGGCTCTGCTGATGAACGCCACCATGGACATTGTTGACAATAATTGTGGATGCAGTGCAGGTCCTGAACTTTTATATTCAGGAACGTGAGCTCGAGATGGGACATCTTAAATCTCTCACTGCGTAAGTGCTTTTATAAAAGCCTGATATTTTGTTTTGCTTATCCCAAGGCAAACTAATTTTTTTTTTTTTTAATGTACAGAGGGACATATATTTCATTTTCCCCGGAATAAAGAGATCCATTATCCATGCCTGTTCATTTACCACAGTGTTTGTGACAGAGTGACACTTTGTATTTTCACATGTTAATGCAGGCCACTTGATAGGAAGCAGGCCACTTTAGCTCTTAGCTGGAGAGAGAATGCGTTCCTTCACTTGCATTTAGCAGGTTGATGTACACTCACATCCATTAGTACTCAGAATGGCATTGCCAACTCCGCTCAGAGCAGACATTGCTGTGCTGGAAGGAACTGCAGATGCTGGTTGACACTGAAGATAGACACAAAATGCTGGAGTAACTCAGCGGGACGGGCAGTATCTCTGGTATCTCTGCGTGACGTTTCGGGTCGGGACCCTTCTTCAGACTGAGCATCTTGCCCATCCCAACTGGCCCACACCGACCAACATGCCCCATCTACACTAGTCCCACCCACCTGCATTTGGCCCATATCCCTCTAAACCTGTCCTATCTAAATGTTGTGATAGTCCCTGCCTCAACTACCTCCTCCGGCAGCTCGTTCCATACACCCATCACCCTTTGTGTTAAAATGTTACCCCTCAGGTATTTATTAAATCTTACCCCCTTCATCTTAAGCCTATGTCCTCTGGTCCTCGATTCCCCTACTCTGAGCAAGAGACTGTGCGATTACCCTATCAATTCCTCTCATAAACTAATACACCTCTAGAAGATCAACTCTCATCCTCCTGAGCTCAAGTCCTAGCCTGCCCATCCTCTCCCTGTAGCCCAGGTCCTCGAGTCCTGGCAACATCCTTGTAAATCTTCTCTGCACCTTTCCAACTTGACAAGATCTTTCCTATAACATGGTGACCAGACCTGAACACAATCCTCTCAACGTGGCCTCAAAGTCTTGTACAACTGCAACATGACCTCCCAACATCTCTACAGAGATGTGTAGTCGCACCTCTGAGCAATTACAGACAATAGACAATAGACAATAGGTGCAGGAGTAGGCCATTCGGCCCTTCGAGCCAGCACCGCCATTCAATGTGATCATGGCTGATCATCCCCAATCAGTACCCCGTTCCTGCCTTCTCCCCATATCCCCTGACTCCGCTATCTTTAAGAGCCCTATCTAGCTCTCTCTTGGAAGTATCCAGAGAACCGGCCTCCACCGCCCTCTGAGGCAGAGAATTCCACAGACTCACCACTCTCTGTGAGAAAAAGTGTTTCCTCATCTCCGTTCTAAATGGCTTACCCCTTATTCTTAAACTGGTTCTGGACTCCCCCAACATCGGGAACATGTTTCCTGCCTCTAGTGTGTCCAAACCCTTAATAATCTTATATGTTTCAATAAGATCCCCTCTCATCCTTCTAAACTCCAGAGTGTACAAGCCCAGCCGCTCCATTCTCTCAGCATATCAACAAGACCAGCTTGATGTACAGCTGCCATGAGTGTCACGCGAACTGTAATGGGCCTGTCCCACTTAGGCCACTCTTTAAGCGACTGCCAGGGGCTAGTTAGTGAACAATGGTTCATTTTTATCTACAATTTAAAAAAATAACAGTGCAATCGTCCCAAGCAAAAGGAATGGGAGGTGAGGTGAAGGTGGACTCACACAGGCTAAGTGTGTGAACAATATTCACCAGAATCGTATAACGTTGTGAAATACAAGGAGGACATTCAAGCTGTTGCAACTTTGCCGATTGCAAACGGGCTCCGTGGCCAAATACCATCACCATGCCTGGCTTCCCGAGCCCTGCACATCATGGAAGTTGCAGTACAGGTCACGCCCAGAGCCCTGGTCAAGATCCCAGCCCCCCCCCCCCCACCCCCCCACCACCACCATCGGGAAGGTGATACATAACAAAACAACAATCTGACCTGTTAAAATACTAAAGACAAACACAAAATGCCGGAGTAACTCAGCGGGACAGGCAGCATCTCCGGAGAGAAGGAATGGGTGACGTTTCGGGTCGAGACCCTTCTTCAGACTGGAGAAGGGTCTCGACCCGAAACGTCACCCATTCCTTCCTTTTCTCCAGAGATGCTGCCTGTCCCGCTGAGGTAACCACGAGTTTGATTATTTTTAAACTCAGGAGAGCTCTTGGAATGAACGTACCGTGGGACAGGGCCATTATTGTCATAGGTATCAAGGTTCAGTTTTGCATTTTACCCAAATAGATCTGATCAAACTTCACCTGAATACAGTCCAGCCAAACTCCAGTCGAGCAAAGGGGAAGTCCAACAGGTAGAGCAAAGGGGAAGTCCAACAGGTAGAGCAAAGGGGAAGTCCAACAGGTAGAGGAAAGGGGAAGTCCAACAGGTAGAGCAAAGGTGCAGAATATAGTTCTCAGCATTGTAGCGCATCAGTTCCAGAGACAGAGTCCAATGTCCGCAATGGGGTCGAGGTGAATCGGGCAGTACCCTAGCTTATGGAAGGGCCGTTCAGAAGCCTGATAACAGAGGGGAAGAAGCTGTTCCTGAGTCTGGTGGTGCGCGCTTTCAAGCTTCTGTACCTTCTGCCGGACGGGAGCGGGGAGAAGAAGGAATGACCGGGGTGGGACAGGGACAAGTCTTTGATTATGTCGGCTGAGAGACTTTTCAACATGTTCAAGAAGGAACTGCAGATGCTGGAAAATCGAAGGTAGACAAAAGTGCTGGAGAAACTCAGCGGGTGAGGCAGCATCTATGGAGCGAAGGAAATAGGCAACGTTTCGGGGCCGAAACCCTTCTTCAGACTGATGGAAGTCTAGCCGTAACAGATATCAAAGTGATGAAAACCAGAGGACGTAGGTTCAAGGTGAAGGGGAAAAGATTTAATAGGAATTTGAAAATGAAATGAAAATTAATAGGAATTTGAAAACTGATGGAAAAGTCTTTGACTTTTCAACATGAACAGAAATAAAAATGAGTGCATGGATGTTTGCTGGAATATGTTATGAATGAAAGGAGCGTGCTGCTTTACACCTGTAATCACCATCAACAGATGGGAACGGGGATAGAGGGAGCAGCAACGATTCTGAACTATTGTAAAACAACGTGAGACTGAACTACTTTGTATTTTATGATGAACAGCTGAATGTGCTTGTAAATATTTTACAGAATAATATCAGTGCCAGGAACAAAGAACTTCTGCCAACATCTGGTGAATTTCCTCAAACTGCATCCACATTGCACACGCACACACTCTCACGCCAAGCACCATAGAGTCATAGCGTGATACAGTGCGGAAACAGGCCCTTCAGCCCAACACCGGCCAACATGTCCCAGCTGCAATAGTCCCGCCTGCCCGAGTTTGCCCCATATCCCTCCAAACCTGTCCTATCCACGTACCTGTCCAACTGTTTCTTAAACTTTGTGATAGTCCCAGCCTCAACTACCTCGTTCCATGCACCCACCACCCTTTGTCACGCGTCAAATTCCTATTAAATCTTTTCCCCTTCACCTTGAACCTACATCCTCTGGTTTTCATCACTGTTTGGTATCTGTTACGGCTAGGAATCGTTGTCTGGTGTGTTGAAATGTTCTTGCTGGTAAATATCCTGATACAATGCTTGTTAGTCGCCTAGAGACCCAGACATTGGTTACATACATAGATACATAGAAAATAGGTGCAGGAGTAGGCCATTCGGCCCTTCGAGCCTGCACCACCATTCAATATGATCATGGCTGATCATCCAACTCAGTATCCCGTACCTGCCTTCTCTCCATACCCCCTGATCCCTTTAGCCACAAGGGCCACATCTAACTCCCTCTTAAATATAGCCAATGAACTGGCCTCAACTACCCTCTGTGGCAGAGAGTTCCAGAGATTCACCACTCTCTGTGTGAAAAGGTTTTTCCTCATCTCGGTCTTAAAGGATTTCCCCCCTTATCCTTAAGCTGTGACCCCTTGTCCTGGACCTTCCCCAACATCGGGAACAATCTTCCTGCATCTAGCCTGTCCAACCCCATAAGAATTTTGTACGTTTCTATAAGATCCCCTCTCAATCTCCTAAATTCTAGCGAGTATAAGCCAAGTCTATCCAGTCTTTCTTCATATGAAAGTCCTGACATCCCAGGAATCAGTCTGGTGAACCTTCTCTGCACTCCCTCTATGGCTATAATGTCCTTCCTCAGATTTGGAGACCAAAACTGTACGCAATACTCCAGGTGTGGTCTCACCAAGACCCTGTACAACTGCAGTAGAAGGTTTTGCACTATATTCTTATATTAAATCATTGAACTTCCTTTGGTTTATTGTAGGTAGACATAAATGCTGGAAAAACTCAGCGGGCGAGGCAGCATCTGTGGAGCGAAGGAATAGGCGACGTTTTGGGTCGAGACCCTTCTTCAGATGGAGGGTGATGGAGGGTTGTTGGTCCAGTCAAGGTGCTGGCGCTGTTTACTGCTGGCCACGGGAATGTTGTCCGTCAAGAGGCGGGGGGTGAAGTGTATTTAATTTTTTGTATGCACTGAAAACGGAACAATGAACCTGTTACTTGTAGCTGCCCAACTGAACAGTAAACGCAATACGCAAGAGTCAAGAGTGTTTTATTGTCACATGTCCCAGATAGATAATGAATTCATAGATACCACCATTAACCAAAGTGTTTAAGAAAGAACTGCAAATGCTGGAAAATCAAAGGTAGACAAAAATGCTGGAGAAACTCAGCGGGTGAGGCAGCATCTATGGAGCGAAGGAATAGGTGACGTTTCGGGTCGAGACCCGGAAGGGTCTCGACCCGAAACGTCACCTATTCCTTCGCTCCATAGATGCTTCCGGGTCTCGACCCAAAACGTCACCTATTCCTTCGCTCCATAGATGCTTCCGGGTCTCGACCTGAAACGTCGCCTATTCCTTCGCTCCATAGATGCTTCCGGGTCTCGACCCGAAACGTCACCTATTCCTTCGCTCCATAGATGCTGCCTCACCCGCTGAGTTTCTCCAGCATTTTTGTCAACCTGGGATTCTGGTTATCCTTGGTTTGGAGAGGTGGGATTGGATGTTTACAGGAATGAAGTTGAAAGGAGGTTCACACCTCCAGATTCAGGGACAGTTTCTTCCCAGCTGTCATCAGGCAACTGAACCATCCTACCACCAACTACTATCTACCTCATTGGAGATCCTCGGACCATCTTTGATCGGACTTTACTGGCTTTATCTTGCACTAAATGTTATTCCCTTATCATGTATCTGTTAGGGCCTGTCCCACTTGCCGATTTTTTCGCCGACTGCCGGCGTCATAGCAGGGTCGGCAAAAGATTTTGAACATTTCAAAATCCAGCGGCGACAAAAAACATGTTGAGACACTTGAAAAAACATCGCGCGTCAATACGTCATCACGCCGTGAATTTCACGGTGACCTGATACGTCAGTCAATGATGCCGGCAGTCGCCAAAAAAATCGCCAAGTGGGACGGGCCCTTTACACTGTGGACGGCTCGATTGTAATCATGTATTGTCTTTCCACTGACTCGATAGCATGCAACAAAAGCTTTTCACTGTACCTCTGAGCTGATGACGTGAGAAGTGTTTTTGAGGCAAGTACAAGCAGAACATTTTGAAGACATTTGGACAAGTACATGGATAGGAAAGGATTAGAGGGGTGAGGTCTAACCACTAGCAAATAGGATTAGCGTAGATGGGGCATCTTGGACGAGTTGGGCCGAAGAGCCTGTTTGTGTGGCCCTATGATTCTGCAACCAGTGACACTATCCACTCTCTTACTGGTCCTGACACCAGTGACTTTGGTTGGTTAAAAGCAGTCTTATTCCCACTTGCCAAAAATGTGGTGCGGCAGCAAACATAGAAACATAGAAGTAGGAGTAGGCCATTCAGCCCTTCGAGCCAGCACCGCCATTCAATGTGATCATGGCTGATCATCCCCAATCAGTACCCCGTTCCTGCTTTCTCCCCATATCCCCTGATTCCATTAGCCCCAAGAGCTAAATCTAACTCTCTCTTGAAAACATCCATTGAATTGGCCTCCACTGCCTTCTGTGGCAGAGAATTCCACAGATTCACAACTCTCTGGGTGAAAACATTTTTCCTCCTCTCAGTCCTAAACGGCCGACCCCTTATTCCTAAACTGTGACACCTGGTTCTAGACACCCCCAACATTGGGAACATTTTTCCTGCATCTAGCCTGTCAAATCCTTTAAGAATGTTATATGTTTCTATAAGATACCCTCTCATCCTTCTAAATTCCAGCGAATATAAGCCCAGTCGACCCAAACTAAAAAAAAGAGGATGCTCTGAATGATCATATAGTCTAAAAGATCATTGATCTGAAGAGTTAAGGGCCTATGATCGCCGGGGTGTCGCCTGTACGGTCGCGAGTCGTCTCCTCAGTCGCCCAAAGAGTCGTAGCGTTTTTCTGGTCGCCGCTGGATTTTTAAATGTTCAAAACTTTTCGGTGACAGTCGGCGGCAGTGGGTTTGACGCCAATGAGCGTAGCTTGACTTCTCCTGACGTAGGTGCTGTCGTAGGTTGTCGCCAGGTGATGTAGGTTGTCGCAGGTGCTGACTTCGGTGAATTCCATTGGCGACTACCTACGTCAACCTCCGTCAACCGGAGACTGAATTGTCTTCAGTTGTCGCCAACAGGGTCGTTGCTTGTCGTAGGTCGTCGCAGGTGGACGTAGGTCGTCGTAGGTGTGGTCGTAGATGGACGTCCTAATCGGTCGCTGGTCGTCGGTAGCTTGCCGTAGCTGGACGTCGACTAGGTGGTAGGTTGTTGTAGACATTGTCTACATTCGACGTTTATTCGCCGACCTGCTACGACTATGACAGTCGCCGGCATTCGCCGAATAAAATCGGCAAGTGGGACAGGCCCTTTACTTACTCATTTCCTCAGTGCCTGGTCTCTGCCCGCTCCATCACGGGTACTCACCTCCCCACCATCGAAGGGATCTACGGGAGGCGCTGCCTCAAAAAGGCAGCCAGCATCATCAGAGACCCACACCACCCTGGCCACAGTAGATCCCTGTGATGGTGGGGAGGTGAGTACCCGTGATGGAGCAGCCAGTGTCCACCACTCTCTGTAGATCCCTGTGATGGTGTTAAATTAGATGTGAAATTAGAGAGGACACATTAGAAGATGGTTTGATTTTGATTTTGTCATTGATCAGGTGGATTGTCACCTTGTGGTGGTGGAGAAGCTTGTGTGGACCTGAGATCCTGAGAGCGATGCCGTCTGGAGCTATGGTCCTGGTAGGGTCACCCATGGCGGTAAGGTCGAGGGGGAGGTCCCTGACAAAGAGCAATCCAACCAAGACCTCAACGGTGGAACAGGCGGAGGACGATGGCTGACCTTAGTGGAGCGTCACAACGGCTGGGAAGGCGGATGAAGGCTGCAGCAGAAAAGGGTCTCCGGTCGTCTTGGACTCCATGTCACTGGATCCTGACCCCGATCTGTCAAGGACCGTGGGGTGGCTGTCTGTGCACCAGTCTCCCCACGTTAAACAAAGTCACGCACAGGCGTCCTCCAACCCTGGAGACACCCATGGTCAGCCACGACCGAAGGGGGCCTAAGAAGAAGAAAATTGATCAGGAGGCTTATTCTTCTCACTGGATCAGGGTCTGTTTCATGTCTGTTTGTTATGTTTGTTCGTGTTTATTTTGGGGGGCCACTGCTTTTCAAGTGCATTTTCCTGAGCATTTGAGCTTATTTGAATTTTCATTGCACTATTGCTGACGAAAGATGGAGAGCAAGGCTCAGATTCAGAGCCTGATCCAAGGCTTGGATAGAGTAGATATGGAGAGGATGTTTCCACTAATGGGAGAGTCTAGGACCAGAGGTCACAGCCTCCGAATTAAAGGATATTCCTTTTGGAAGGATAGGAGGAATTTCTTTAGCCAGCGGGTGGTGAATCTGTGGAATTCTTTGCCACAGAAGGCTGCGGAGGCCAAGTCAGTGGATATTTTTAAGGCAGAGATAGATAGATTCTTGATTAGTACGGGTGTCAGGGGTTACGGGGAGAAGGCTGGAGAATGGGGTTAGGAGGGAGAGGTAGATCAGCCATGATTGAATGGCGGAGTAGATTGATGGGCCGAATTGCCTAATTCTGCTCCTGAAGATACTACCCCTGCTTGTTCCTCAACAGAATACATTTGCTGCCTAACTTCATAACAACAGAATACATTTGCGGCCTAACTTCATAATTGGTAACAATTTTTTAAACTTTGCTAAAAACCCAGACGTTACTATGGGAACTTGAAAGTGCAAGAAAAAAATACGAATGCTAATGCAATAATCTGCTTCATAAGGCAGGCCATGAAATATCAATAGCAAATTGATCAGCACAACATGGCAATTTTTAAGCACTGTTTAAAAAATCTTTCAGTGATGGACATGTTTGTGACCCTGCTGCATCTATTTAGAAAGTAATTTAACACAAGGTTAACTCTGCCTTCTGACTCGAAGCTGGGCAGAACTGAGAGACGTCTCCAATAAATTAGATTGAACGAAAAGCTGTGAGCCTGACGTGAAGCTTTTTAGCTAATTCACTTGCTTGAAGAGACAGGAGAACATTTAGATTTACAATGGATTCTTCAATCATTATTGGCCGCTCATACTGCCTTTCTTATGGTTTATATTTCCGTTGAGGTATCGGAAATCATACAACAATGATTTGGATGAAGGGATTCAAAGTAACATTAGCAAATTTGCAGATGACACAAAGCTGGGTGGCAGTGTGAACTGTGAGGAGGATGCTATGAGAATGCAGGGTGACTTGGACAGGTTGGGGGAGTGGGCAGATGCATGGCAGATGCAGTTTAATGTGGATAAATGTGACTTTATCCACTTTGGAAGCAAAAACAGGAAGGCAGATTATTATCTAAATGGTGTCAAGTTGGGAAAAGGGGAAGTACAACGGGATCTGGGGGTCCTTGTACATCAGTCTATGAAAGTAAGCATGTACGTACAGCAGGCAGTGAAGAAAGCGAATGGCATGTTGGCCTTTATAACAAGAGGAGTTGAGTATAGGAGCAAAGAGGTCCTTCTGCAGTTGTACAGGGCCCTAGTGAGACCACACCTGGAGTATTGAGTGCAGTTTTGGTCCCCTAAATTGAGGAAGGACATTCTTGCTATTGAGGGAGTGCAGAGTAGGTTTACAAGGTTAATTCCCGGGATGGCGGCACTGTCAAATGCTAAGGGAATGGAGCGGCTGGGCTTGTACACTCTGGAATTTAGAAGGATGAGAGGAAATCTTATTGAAACATATAAGATTATTAATGGTTTGGACAGGCTAGAGGCAGGAAACATGTTCCTGATGTTGGGGGAGTCCAGACCCAGGAGCCACAGTTTAAGAATAAGGGGTAAGCCATTTAGAACGAAGACGAGGAAACACTTTTTCACCCAGTTGTGAGTCTGTGGAATTCTCTGCCTCAGAGGGCGGTGGAGGCAGGTTCTCTGGATACTTTCAAGAGAGAGCTAGATAGGACTCTTAAAGATAGCGGAGTCAGGGGATATGGGGAGAAGGCAGGAACGGGGTACTGATTGTGGATGATCAGCCATGATCACATTGAATGGTGGTGCTGGCTCGAAGGGCCGAATGGCCTACTCCTGCACCATTGAGACTATATAATTGTTTGGTTCGTGTGCAAGACACAAGGTGCTAGAGGTACCGAGGCAGCGTACCTGTGCAGGTGATGGTCGCGACCCTTCTTCAGGTAAACTATTATATTCACCTGAATATGCCAAAATCTTCACTGCTAAGAATGTCACACAACCAGCTCCACATTTATGGATCGCACTGATCAACAATTCAACTTGGACACAAGGAATTGCGGGTGCTAGTTTACAAAAGAAGAGAAAAAGTGCTGGAGTACTCCTCCAGATTCAGGGGCAGTTTCTTCCCAGCTGTTATCAGGCAACTGAACCATCCTACCACAACCAGAGAGCAGTGCTGAACTACTATCTACCTCATTGGTGACCCTCGGACTATCCTTGATCAGACTTTGCTGGCTTTACCTTGCACTAAACGTTATTCCCTTATCATGTATGTGTACACTGTAAATGGCTCGATTGTAATCATGTATTGTCTTTCCGCTGACTGGATAGCACGCAACAAAAGCTTTTCACTGTACCTCGGTTACTAAACTGCAAAGGGCCTGTCCCACTATACGAGTTTACCCAAGAGCTCTCCTGAGTTAAAAAAAAAACTAACTCATGGTAAGTACGTAGAATGTACGTAGCGGGTACATCGGAGCTCGGGGACGTCTCTTAGCGGCTCGTAACGCTAACGGCAGGTACTCGGGAAACGCGGTAAGCTCGGGAAGTTTTTTCAACAGTGTCCACGAGAGTCCCCGAGTACCTACGAGCGGCTATTACCGTAATTCTCCGAGTTCGAATCAGGGGAAACTCGGGAGAACTCTTGAATTACCTCGTACAGTGGGACAGCCCCTTAACTCAGCAAGTCAGGCAGCATCTCTGGAGAACATGGCTAGATGA
Source organism: Malacoraja senta (assembly GCA_038087875.1). NCBI lineage: Eukaryota > Metazoa > Chordata > Chondrichthyes > Rajiformes > Rajidae > Malacoraja > Malacoraja senta. The sequence goes on along the minus strand of JAXLNO010002229.1, from coordinate 201,361 downwards.
TGTTTCAGCTCAGGACCCTTCTTCAGTCTGAAGAAACATCACCTATCCATGTTCTCCACAGATGCTGCCTGACCCGCTGAGTTACTCCAGCACTCTGTGAAACGTCACCTATCCATGTTCTCCACAGATGCTGCCTGACCCGCTGAGTTACTCTGGCACAGTGTACTTCTGTGCTTTGTAAGCTATACGGAACCACACTATAAATGATAAGGTAGACCAAAATGCTGGAGAAACTCAGCGGGTGCGGCAGCATCTATGGAGCGAAGGAAATAGGCAACGTTTCGGCCCGAAACCCTTCCGGGTTTCGGCCCGAAACGTTGCCTATTTCCTTCAGGGTTTCGGCCCGAAAGGTTGCCCATTTCCTTCGCTCCACAGATGCTGCCTGACCCGCTGAGTTACTCCAGCACTCTGTGAAACGTCACCTATCCATGTTCTCCACAGATGCTGCCTGACCCGCTGAGTTACTCCAGCACTCTGTGAAACGTCACCTATCCATGTTCTCCACAGATGCTGCCTGACCCGCTGAGTTACTCCAGCACTCTGTGAAACGTCACCTATCCATGTTCTCCACAGATGCTGCATTCATCCCCTTCCAATTCACTCGTCCAGAGAGGTTGTGTAACCCCAGTATCAGAAAGACTGCTGAATGGCTAAAAGCCCACCTCATAGAGTCATGGAGCAGTGCAGTATGGGCACAGGCCCTTCAACCCACATCATCCATGCTGACCAAGTTGGCATACAGGGCTTGTCTCATTTGGCCAATATCCCTCTAACTCTTTCCCATCCAATAATCTCATAGACTCATAGAGTGGTACAACATGGAAACAGGCCCTTCGGCCCAACCTGTCCACGCCCCATCTCCACTAGTCCAACCTGCCCACATTTGCTCCATATTCCTCTCAATCTTTCCTATCCATGTACCTGTCTAAATGTCTTTTAAATCTTGTGATAGTGCATGCCTCAACTACCCACTCTGGCTGATCCTTCCATATACCATAATATATGTGAGCTTTTGCTTCACAGGGACTCGAATATAAAAGCAGGGATGAAATGCTGACGCGCTGGTCAGACTGCGTTTTGGAGTATTGTTTGAATACAGTTTTGGGCCCCATATCTGAGGAGGGATGTGCTGGCTCTTGAGAGGGTCCAGAGGAGGTTTACGGGAATGATCCCAGGAATGAGTGGGCTAACATATGATTTGTTTAAGATGGAACTGCAGATGCTGGAAAAATCGAAGGTGGACAAAAATGCTGGAGAAACTCAGCGGGTGAGGCAGCATCTATGGAGCAAAGGAATAGGTGATGTTTCGGGTCGAGACCCTTCTTCAGACTGATGGTCTAACATATGATGAGCGTTTGACGGCACTGGGCCTGTACTCGCTGGAGTTGAGCAGGATGAGGGGGAATCTCATTGAAGGGCTCGAAGGGCCGAATGGCCTACTCCTACACCTATTGTCTCTTGAAACTTGCCGAGTAGTGAAAGACCTGGATAGGGTGGATGTGGGGACGACATTTCCACTATAGTGGGGGAGTCTAGGACACAATTTCTATTCCTCTCTGGACTAGTGAATTGGAAGGGGATGAATTCCCCATAGACTTAGTCTTGCCAAAAGCCTTCCTCGATCACCCTGACTACCTGTGACACCTCTTTCATGGAGCTCTGTACCTGCGCTCCTAGATCCCTCTCCTCTACAACACTCTACAGGGGCCCTACCATTGTAGATACACATCTGTAGCAGTTCCGAGCAACCTCCTTCTGCAGACAGTGTAAGAGACAATCCATCACTTAATGGAGGAGACTCAGCTGGTGTTATAAGGGTACAAGTCAAAGCAGTAAAACCCAGAAAAGCCAACTGATTATAACACAGGATATCCCAGTTAAGCTTAAAAGCTTCTTGCTAATAAGTTCTTGTCCCGGATATTTAACAGTCACAGAATATGTCAAAGACAAACACAACTTCAAAGTCATGTTCAATTGTCCGGTCATTCACTCCAACCTTTGAAATGTCTTTCACAATATTTAGGTTCGCAGTGTTTAATGTTCCCTATAAATCCTTTGAAATATGATCATTTAAAAGGGAAGGTATGGATATCAGTAGCTGAGTAAATCAGACTACAGTCAAAGCAAGCAGGGGATAGATTTCTCCACCTAGATGTCTACGTGGATGGCAGTACATGTGGAGATGGGTCCAGGTTAGTTCAGGTCACCTCGATGGGGAGAGGTGAAGCTTGTCCTGGTGGGAAGGCAGAGGGACATATATCAGAAACATAGACAATAGGTGCAAGAGTAGGCCATTCGGCCCTTCGAGCCAGCACTGCCATTCAATATGACCAGTACCCCGTTCCTGCTTTTTCCTCATATTCCTTGATTCCGTTAGCCCAAAGAGCTAAATCTAACTCTCTCTTGAAAACATTCAGTGAATTGGCCTCCACTGCCTTTTGCAGCAGAGAATTCCACAGATTCACAACTCTCTGGGTGAAAAATGTTTTTCCTCGTCTCAGTCCTAAATGGCCGACCCCTTATTCTTAAACTGTGACCCCTTGTTCTGGACTCCCCCAACATGGGGAATATTTTTCCTGCATCTAGCCTGTCCAATCCCTTAAGAATTTTACAAGTTTCTATAAGATCCCCACGGCATTTCCTTCCATTGCTACGCAGACGATACACAACTCTATCTCCCCCTGAAGCCCAAAAACCAATCAAATCTGCTTAACCTTACCCGCTGCCTCGAGGATATAAAGTGTTGGATGGCCCAGAACTTCCTCCAACTAAACGAGAGTAAGTTTGAGGTCATCCTTCTCGGCCCCTCGGACTCAATCAAAATGATAGCAGGCAACCTTGGAAGCCTTACCCCACTACTCACACCTCACGTCAAAAACCTTGGCGTAATATTTGACTCAGCACTGAAATTTGACAAACAAGTCAATGCCGTGGTAAAAGCTAGCTTCTTTCAGCTTCGGACGATAGCTAAAATAAAACAATTCCTCCACTTTGATGACCTCGAAAAGATCATCCACACATTTATCTCCTCCTGCCTAGATAACTTGGGGTTGCTGAATATCCCACGGTCTAGGCATAAGCTCAGGGGTGACCGGGCCTTTGCAGTTGCAGCTCCTAGACTGTGGAACAGCATCCCCCTTCCCATCAGAACTGCCCCCTCCATCAACTCCTTTAAGTCAAGACTAAAAACTTATCTATACTCCCAAGCCTTTCTTGACGTCCTCCGAGCGAGGCCTACATGTATATATGTATGTAGTTTGTTTGTTTATATTATTCTTAAAACAAATGTGAAGCACTTTGGCCAACGAGAGTTGTTTTTTAAATGTGCTATATAAATAAATGTGACTTGACTTGACTTGACTCATCCTTCTAAACTCCAGTGAATACAAGCCCAGCCGACCCATTCTTTAATTATATGTCAGTCCCGCCATCTCGGGAATTAACCTGGTGAACCAATGCTGCACTCCCTCAATAGCAAGAATGTCTTTCCTCAAATTAGGGGACCAAAACTGCACACAATACTCCAGGTGTGGTCTCACCAGGGCCCTGTACAACTGCAGTGGGACCTCCTTGCTCCTAAACTCAAATCCTCTTACAATAAAGGCCAGAATGCCATTAGCTGTCTTCACTGCCTGTTGTACCTGCACACTTACTTTTTCAGTGACTGATGTACAAGTACACCAGGTCTTGTTGCACCTCCTAATAGAAGCCCAGATCAGGACATCCCTGGGATTGGAGGACTTGAGCTGTGGGGTGAGATTGGACAGGCTGGGCTTATTTTCCCTGCAACGACAGAGGCTGAGAGGTGGAGTTGCTGCCTTACAGTGGCAGAGACCTGGGTTCGATCCTGGCCTCGGGTGCTGTCTGCGTGGAGTTTGTATGTTCTCCCTGTGGCCGCGTGAGTTTTCTCCAGGTCGTAGAGTGATACAGCGTGGAACAGGCCCTTCAGCCCAACTTGCCCACACCGGCCAACATGTCCCAGCTACACTAGTCATAGAGTGATACAGCGTGGAAACAGGCCCTTCGGCCCAACTTGCCCACACCGACCAACATGTCACATCTACACTAGTCATAGAGTGATACAGCGTGGAAACAGGCCCTTCAGCCCCACTTGCCCACACCGGCCAACATGTCCCAGCTACACTAGTCATAGAGTGATACAGCGTGGAAACAGGCCCTTCGGCCCAACTTGCCCACACCGACCAACATGTCACATCTACACTAGTCCCACCTGCCCGCATTTGGTCCATATCCCTCCAAACCTGTCCTATCCATGTACCTGTCTTACTGTTTCTTAAACGATAGGATAGTCCCAGCCTCAACTACCTCCTCTGGCAGCTCGTTCCATACACCCACCACCCTTTGTGTGAAAAAGTTATCCCTCAGATTCCTATTAAATCTTTTCCCCTTCACATTGAACCCATGTCCTCTGGTCCTCGATTCCCCCACTCTGGGCAACAGATCTATCCATTCTATTCAATAGAGAATAGACAATAGACAATAGGTGCAGGAGTAGGCCATTTGGCCCTTCGAGCCAGCACCGCCATTCAATGTGATCATGGCTGATCATCCCCAATCAGTACCCCGTTCCTGCCTTCTCCCCATATCCCCTGACTCCGCTACCTTTAAGAGCCCTATCTAGCTCTCTCTCTTGAAAGTATCCAGAGAACCTGCCTCCACCGCTCTCTGAGGCAGAGAATTCCACAGACTCACAGCTCTCTGTGTGAAAATGTGTTTCCTCGTCTCCGTTCTAAATGGCTTACTCCTTATTCTTAAACTGTGATTCCTCTCATGAATTTATACACCTTTAGAAGATCACCCCTCATCCTCCTGCGCTCCGGAATAGAGTCCCAGCCAACTCAACCTCTCCCTGTAGCTCACACCCTCTAGTCCTGGCAACATCCTTGTGCTCCCACATCCCAAAGACGCGCGGGTTTGTAGGTTAATCGTCCCCTCTGTAAATTGCCCCCTAGTGTGTCGGGAGTGGACGGGAAAGTGGGATAACACAGAACTAGACAATCCTAACATAAATATATGATTGGAAAATACTGTTTTATTCAGCGTAGCTTAGTTATTTTATTAATAACTGGGGGAACTCAGAAATGTTCAGCAACTCTGAATATACTTTAAGCCTCAATGATTAATATATTGCTATAATTTTAGTCATATTAATTTTAGATCTACCTTCAAGCAAGGTGCCGGTCCCCAAATTAATTATCATGTAATTATACTCCAGCAAATTATTTACTGAAGGTAGACACAGAATGCTGGAATAACTTCGCGGGTCAGGCAACATATCTGGAGAGAAGGAATGGGTGACGTTTCGGGTCGAGACCCTTCTTCAGACTGGGAGTCAGGGGAGAGGGAGACTAAAGATAAAGATGGGTAAAGTGTGAACAGGACAGATCAAAGCAGACGATGCTCAAGGAAATGTAAAATGGTTCATTGTTAAGTCTGAAGAAGGGTCTCGATGTGAAACGTCACCTATCCATGTTCTCCACAGATGCTGCCTAACCCGCTGAGTTACTCTGGCACAGTGTACTTCTTGTGCTTTGTAAGCTATACGGAACCACACTATAAATGATAAGGTAGACCAAAATGCTGGAGAAACTCAGCGGGTGCGGCAGCATCTATGGAGCGAAGGAAATAGGCAACGTTGCCTATTTCCTTCAGGGTTTCGGCCCGAAAGGTTGCCCAGTTCCTTCGCTCCACAGATGCTGCCTGACCCGCTGAGTTACTCCAGCACTCTGTGAAACGTCACCTATCCATGTTCTCCACAGATGCTGCCTGACCCGCTGAGTTACTCCAGATTTTTGTGTCTATCTTTGATTCTTTGTTAGCTGAGGGGAAGGTCAGAACACGGCATGCAAACAGTAAACTATCAGTAAAATTAATTAGGAGAACGGTGATTCTAGTGGGAGAACAGATTTCCTGATGTCAAACAATTCTCTGATCAGCATTAAATATATTAAATATATTGTATTGCTACAAGCATTAAATATATTGCTTGTGGCAATACTAGTACACACACACACAGACACACACAGA
>JAXLNO010002229.1:183478-192613 GCA_038087875.1 Malacoraja senta | reverse complement strand
ATAAGGGGTCGGCCATTTAGGACTGAGATGAGGAAAGACGTTTTCACCCAGAGAGTTGTGAATCTGTGGAATTCTCTGCCACAGAAGGCAGTGGAGGCCGATTCACTGGATGTTTTCAAGAGAGAGTTAGATTTAGCTCTTGGGGTTAAAGGAATCAAGGGATATGGGGAGAAAGCAGGAACGGGGAACTGATTTTCGATGATCATCCATGTTCATCAACCATATTGAATGGTGGTGCTGGCTCGAAGGGCCGAATGGCCTACTCCTGCACCTATTGCCTATTGTCTAAATGTTGGGATAGTCCCAGCCTCAACTGCCTCCTCTGGCAGCTTGTTCCATATACCCACCACCCTTTGCTACAAAAGTAGTTTCTCTTAAACTAATGGAAGGGTTTCAGTTGATGGTGTTCATTTAGCAAGCCTGTATTCAATTGAGCTGAGTGCGGGGGTAGGTAGGGACACTGTCCTTTCACCTTGAACGCCTACAGTTGGATCAAGGGCAGCTGAAAGTCCAATTCCTCTACCTGTCCGCTGCAGCGAGGCACTCAGTGAATGGACTACCAGTAAATTCATTCTTGCTTTCAGCTGATGAGCATTTACAGGGCAGATGTGCCTTCACAATTCCCAAGATCAAATCAATTTTAAAAGACCCACATTTATCTTAAAACTCTTTTGATTTTACATGTTGCCTAAATCACACAAGCTTTGACCTGTGGAACTGGGAGAATAGATTCAGGATAGTTTACTTTAGTTTAGAAATACAGCGCGGAAATAGGCCCTTCAGTCCGCGCCGACCAGCGATCCCCACACACTAACACTATCCTACACACACTGGGGACAATTTACATTTACAGAAGCCAATTATCCTACAAACCTGCACGTCTTTGGAGTGTGGGAGGAAACCGAAGATCTTGGAGAAAACGCATGCAGGTCATGGGGAGAACGTGCAAACTCCGTACAGACAGCGCCCGTAGTCAGGATCGAACCGTGACGCCCCAAATGTTATTGTTGTTGTGTTATTTTATTAACGGGGCTGTTAAGCTGTAGCCAGTAAGAATCTTTTGTTCCCGATGTTGGGGGAGTCCAGAACCAGGGGCGCCGGGGAGATGGCCAGCCCTGCCGGAAGTCCGTTCGTTTTTTCATCTTTTGTTATTTTTGGCGTTTGTTAAAAGTTTGCTTTAATGTACTTCGGTTTGTTTTATGTGGGGGAGGGGGGAGGGGGGAGGGGGGGAGGGGGAGGGGGAGGGGGAGGGGGAGGGGGGAGGGGGGAGGGGATCAGGACAACATTTTTTTCAAGTTCCTACCTTACCGGAGATGTGATCAAGTTTCGGATCACATTCTCCAGGCTCTGCGGTCTACCAACGCTGGAGCTGGGAGCCGCCTCGGACTGTCGTGGGCCCCACCGTGGGGCGCGGACTTAACATCGGACCAGATCCCTTGCCTGGGATCGCTCCCACCGCGGCCTGCAGACTTACCATCAAGGGCTCGCAGTCTCGGGTGAGGCCGAGTCGGGAGCTCCAACGTCGCGGAAGGTTCGACCAGCCCCGACGCGAGGTTCGATCGCCCGGCGCGGGGGAGCTGACATCCCCCCGATGCAGGAGCTGATCGCCTCGACGCGGAGGGCCCGAATGCCGCCGGCTACGGGAGTCAAGATCGTCCCATCAACGGGGGGCTCGAGGCCCACGACCGAGGAAGAACAAAAGGAAGGACTTGAACTTTATTTCGCCTTCCATCACAGTGAGGAATGTGGAGGAGTCACTGTGGTGGATGTTCATGTTTAAATGTGTTTTTGAGTGATTTGTTGCTTTGAATTGTATGACTGACCTGGCCAGTGAAATTCCTCATATGTTGCAAAAACATACTTGGCCAATAAAATCAGATTCTGATTCTGATTTCAACACGTTGACAATCCAGCGGTGACCAGAAAGACGCTACGACTCATTGGGCGACTGAGGAGATGACTCACGAACGTACAGGTGACATGTCGCAGGGTGAAGCCTGTACGGTCGTGAGTAGTCGCCCAAAGAGTCGTACCTTGTTCTGGTCGCCACTGGATGTTCAACACGTTGGAAAATTTTCGGCGACCTGCAACGACCTATGACGGGTGCCGGCAGTCGCCGAAAAAGTCGCGTAAATGGGACAGGCCCGTAAATCTTCTCACGGTGCTGTGGCTTTGCGAGGAAACATCGCACCATTCGGAAACAATAATGCAATTACCATGGAAATGTGGCGAATATTGCCTTTGGCTATTTCTCACCTCTACAATGAAATAGAACTTACACTCCATTTTAAGCTGAGTTGCTGGTTTTAATAGGAGAGGGGTCAGCAATGTGAACAGTCAACTCTTTTCCCATACATACTCTAATCCATCACTGCAATTAAAAACATTGAACAAAAAGTTCCATTAAAAGAGCAGGAGTGTTCAATAGCTCAGGTTGTCGTGAATTAGACTCTGCGAAGGATGTCGGGAATCTTAATCAGCGCTTGAATTAGTCAAGTGTGAAAATGGTGAAGCTGTAAGTTACGAAAGGAAGTGTTTATACATCCCTGATTTGAAATATCCTGTGGCTATGGGATCTGAGCAATCAATGATCACGCTAATAGTTTACCCCGACCAAGCCTGGCAATTGGAGAGGAATGAAAATAGGTGGCAATGGCATGAGAAAAGTCGACAGGAAAAATGATGAAGACATTACCGGGCATTTTATCATGCTCTTATTTTGTCATTTACATTCCAAGGGAAAGTCTAAAAGGATTGACTGCCAGTTAAATCCTAGAGGGTGATGCAGCGGTAGAGTTGCTGCCTCACAGCGCCAGAGACCCGGGTTCAATCCCCACTACGGGTGCTGTCTGTACGGAGTGTGTACGTTCTCCCGTGACCTGCGTGGGTTTTCTCCGGGTGCTCTGGTTTCCTCCCACACTCCAAGGTTTGCCGGTTATTGTCTTTGGCAAATTGTAATATTGTCCCCGGTGTGTGTAGCATGGTGTTAATGTACTGGGCGATCACTGGTCGGCGCGGACTCGGTGGGATGAAGGGCCTGTTTCCGCACTGTATCTCTAAAGCAAAGTCTGTAGGAAGAGCTTTGATGACATTGGGTGTGGCATTGATACGTGGAGACTGGGTGATTAGTGAGCTTTGCAGATCAATGATGCATGGACATAGAGACCATAATACAATCGAATGGATGGAGGTTGCAATGGTCACAAGCTGATGGGAGCTGACCTTCATATTCATACTATTTATTTTTACATCCTGAAATTTGAGAATATATTTGTGATCAATACAATGGAAGCTTTGAAATGGCATTTATACAGCAGTTCATATCATTCTCTGAAATAGTTCAGTTCAGACAATCTGTAGGAGCAGGCCATTCGGCCCTTCGAGCCAGCACCGCCATTCAATGTGATCATGGCTGATCATCCCCAATCAGTACCCCGTTCCTGCCTTCTCCCCATATCCCCTGACTCCGCTATTTTTAAGAGCTCTGTCTAGCTATCTCTTGAAATCATCCAGAGAACCTGCCTCCACTGCCCTCCGAGGCAAAGAATTCCACAGACTGCTACCAAAGTGGATAACCTCACATTTATCCGCATTAAACTTCATCTGCCATGCATCTTCCCACTCCCCCAACCTGTCCAAGTCACCCTGCAATCTCATAGCATCCTCCTCACAGGTCACACTGCCACCCAGCTTTGTGTCATTTGCAAATTTGCTAATGTTACTTTGAATCCCTTCATCCAAATATCGTAAATAGCTGCTGGTCCCAGCACCGAGCCTTGCGGTACCCCACTAGTCACTGCTACAAGGTGTTGGTGAGGCTGCACTTGGAGCATTGTGTTCAGATTTTGTCCTCCTATTAGACGAATTACGCCATTAACTGGAAATGGTGCAGAGAAGATTGATGAGGATGTCGCCAGGACTCGAGGGCCTGAGCAACAGGGAGAGGTTGAGCAGGCTGGGACTTTATTCCTTGGAGCGCAGGAAGCTGAGGGGTGATCTTACAGAGGTGTATAAAATCACGAAGGCAATGGATAGGGTGAATGACTGGAGTCTTTCCCCCATAGGGTGCGGAATCAAGAACCAGAGGTCGTGGGTTTAGAGTGAGAGGGGAAAGATTTAATAGGAAACTTGTTCACGCGGGGTTTGCTGGTGCATGGAACGAGCTGCCAGAGGAGGTCGTTGAGGCAGGCACTACAACAATCGTTAAAAGGCACTTTTTATTTTTCTTTTCCTCTCTTCTGTCTTTTATTTACTCACTCTGTGGCGACACCACTTTGGTAGTCTAGGCTTCTATCCTTGCACATTCCACTTTCTCTCTTTCTTGCTTTTTCTCCTTTCTTTTCTTCTAACTATAGCTAAAAGTTAAAGTGAAGCTGCACGATAACTGTATTATGTCATATGCCGTTGGTTAAATTTTTGTACATTTGCTTCTAATAAATAAAAATATATTTTTTTTAAAGGCACTTGGGCCAGTACATGGATAGGAAAGGGACAGCATGGCCCTGTGGGCCAAAGGGCCTGTTACCGTGCTGTACGTTCTTTGACTCGTGGACAAAGAAACCCTCGCTGAAAAGCTGCTTTTAAACGACTATTTCTTCTGACAGTGCGCTGCCACTTTAAGAAGCGCGTCTACTAAAATCGTGTGGCACCTGGACAAAATAATAAACACTTTCCAACAGGGCCCATCATTGTTATTTGGTCGAGAAGCTTCAAGAGCGAGATGTGGTGATAAAGGTTCCCTGCATGGTATCCTGTTGATTCACGGGACATCAGAAAGCACCATCAGGATCGCAACACTGGCACGGAGCATCATTAACAACAGAGGGAGGATACACATGTGATGGGAATGCACCTGGGCTGTAACACTGCACGATGCAGGCATGCCCGTGCATACAGCAGCACTAATCACCTGCTATTCCCTCCGCTCGCAAGATAATATCTCTCTGTGTGGATAGTTTGAAAAACAATATCTGGCATCGCATCTTGGTTTTAGAACACACGACACAGAACAGTACACCACAGTTTGGACAGAAACAGAGAAACATAGACAATAGGTGCAGGAGTAGGCCATTCAGCCTTTCGAGCCAGCACCGCCAGTCAATGTGATTATAGCTGATCATCCCCAATCAGTACCCCGTTCCTGCCTTCTCCCCATATCCCTTGATTCCGTTAGTCCCAAGAGCTAAATTTAACTCTCTCTTGAAAACATCCAGTGAAGGAACTGCAGATGTTGGTTTATGCCTAAGATAGACACAGAGTGCTGGAGTAACTCAGCGGGTCAGGCAGCATCTGTGGGGAACATGGATAGGTGACGTTTCACAGAGTGCTGGAGTAACTCAGCGGGTCAGGCAGCATCTGTGGAGCGAAGGAAATGGGCAACCTTTTGGGCCGAAACCCTGAAGGTAATAGGCAACGTTTCGGGCCGAAACCCGGAAGGGTTTCGGGCCGAAACGTTGCCTATTTCCTTCGCTCCATAGATGCTGCCGCACCCGCTGAGTTTCTCCAGCATTTTGGTCTACCTTATCATTTATAGTGTGGTTCCGTATAGCTTACAAAGCACAGAAGTACACTGTGCCAGAGTAACTCAGCGGGTCAGGCAGCATCTGTGGAGAACATGGATAGGTGACATTTTGGGTCAGAACCTTTCTTCAGACTGAGTGTAAAGGGGGGGGGGTGGTAGACTGACTCCCCAATCTTTGCACATCCCCCAATCCTTTCCACTCGTCACTTTAATTTCATGTTTCATGTATCTTGTGTTTTACGACTGTTGGCAGATCAATTTCCCTCCTGGGATCAATAAAGTTCTATCGTATTTTATCCTCTCGTACAAAGTCATGAGAGGAATGGATCAGGTAGACGCACAGAGTCTCTTGCCCAGAGTAGGGGAGTCGAGGACCAGATAGGTTTAAAGTGAAGAGGAAAAGATTTCATAGGAATCTGAGGGGTAACTTTTTCACACAAAGGGTGGTGGGTGTATGGAACGAGCTGCCAGAGGAGGTAGTTGAGGCTGGGACTATCCCAACGTTTAAGAAACAGTTAGACACGTACATGGATAGGACAGGTTTGGAGGGTGCGGCCAAGTTGGGCCAAATTTTCCACACAGTATGTCAAAGCATGGAAATAGGGTCCTCCACCCAACTTGTCCCTGTTGACCAAGATGTCCCATCTAAGCTAGTCCCACCTGCCCTTGCTTGGCCCATATCCTTCTATCCATCTCTGTCCTATCCATGTAGCTGTCCACATGCTGTTATAGTCCCTGCCTCAACTACCTCCTCTGGCAGCTGGTTCCATGTACCTACCGCAATCCTATATCTAATAACCATCTAAACCACCAAAGGAATCTAAAATGTAGGAAATGATATTAATAAGGGAACCTCATTCAGAGGATATTACCCATGGAATTGAATTGAATTGAAAGTCCCTTCCACCCACCGAGTCCAAACCGACCAGCTATCACCCTTTCACACTAGCTCCATGTTATCCCACTTTCTCATCCACTCCCTACACACTAGGGGACAATTTACAGAGGGGCCGATTAACCTACGAACCAGCACGTCATTGGAATGTGGGAGAAAACCGGAGCACCCAGAGGAAACCCACGCGGTCAGAGGGAGAGCGTGCAAACTCCACACAGACTGCACCAGAGGTCAGGATTGAACCTGGGTCTCTGGCACTGTAAGGCAGCAGCACTACCCCTTCGTCTACCTTTGTGTCTACCTTCCAGCACCTGCAGTTCTTTCATCAGCACTACCTGCTGTCATCGCGAGTGAAATATTGTTCGTCGGCTATTTTACTAAAATTCATTATTTGCCGCATTTTTGACCAGAGTAAAATTTAATTAGAAACGTAGAAACATAGAAACAGACAATAGGTGCAGGAAGAGGCCATTCGGCCCTTCGAGCCAGCACCGCCATTCATTGTGATCATGGCTGATCGTCCCCTATCAATAACCCGTGCCTGCCTTCTCCCCATATCCCTTGACTCCACTAGCCCCTAGAGCTCTATCTAACTCACTCTTAAATCCATCCAGTGATTTGGCCTCCACTGCCCTCTGTGGCAGGGAATTCCATAAATTTACAACTTTCTGGGTGAAAACGTTTTTTCTCACCTCAGTCTTAAATGACCTCCCCTTTATTTTAAGACTGTGGCCCCTGGTTCTGGACTCGCCCAACATTGGGAACATTTTTCCTGCATCTAGCTTGTCCAGTCCTTTTTAAATGTTATATGTTTCTATAAGATTCCCCCTCATCCTTCCAAACTCCAGTAAATACAAGCCTAGTCTTTTCAATCTTTCCTCATATGACAGTCCTGCCATCCCAGGGATCAATCTCGTGAACCTACGCTGCACTGCCTCAATCACAAGGATGTCCTTCCTCAAATTTGGAGACCAAAACTATACACAATACTCCAGATGTGGTCTCACCAGAGCCCTATACAACTGCAGAAGAACCTCTTTGCTCCTATACTGAAATCCCCTTGTTATGAAGGCCAACATTCCATTCGCTTTCTTCACTGCCTGCTGTACCTGCACGCCAACTTTCAGTGACCGGTGTACAAGGACACCCAGGTCTCACTGCACCTCCCCCTTACCTAACCCCATTGAGATAATTGATGAAATCATAGCTCTGGGAAACTGGCGAAGCGAATACATGATCTGTTCCCCGCGGATCTCATGCTGTGCCAGACTTACTTTCCAAAACTTTCCCATTTTCAGAAGTAGGATTTCAATTTGCCACACTGCGTAATTAATTGGGAAAACGTACTGCACAGAAATAGATGACACATTTAATTTCCAGGCAACCGCTGAGATAAATGGCCGCACTTGCTTGCCTTTAGTTCACAATACATTGACAAAACACGGATAGAAATGAGCCCAATAGTCTGGGGATTTAATTCCTCACGTTTCTGAATGAGAATACGATATTTTTTTTCCCCGTGCATTAGACGTTTCCAAGAGCATTATCTCTGTGAATGAGTTATCTGTCCCTGGGAGAATTGGAACATAACAGGTTTTACCTCTCCTGGATGAAACAGTTCACGGCTCTCAGCCCACATCATTCAATCGTTGAAACTTCTTTGCATTTTTAGTGTTTCGAGAAGTGATGGCGTGTGAATGTGTTATTATTCGCCAACATCTCATCTTCTTCATCTGCCAACAAGGGCTTCGTCAATTTTCTACAGGTGCGCGGTAGAGAGCATGCTGACTGGTTAAATCGTGGCCTGGTTCAGCAACTTGAACGTCCAGGAGCGGAAAAGATTGCAGAAAGTTGTGACCACTGCCCAGTCCATCACCTGTTCTGACCTCCCCACCGTCGAAGGGATCTATCGCAGTCGCTGCCTCAAAAAGGCTGCCAACATCATCAAAGACCCACACCATCCTGGCCACACACTCATCTCACCACTGCCATCGGGAAGAAGGTACAGGAGCCTGAAAACTGTAACGTCCAGGTTCAGGAACAGCTTCTTCCCCCACAGCCATCAGGCTATTAAACACCACAACAAATAAGCTCTGAACTACAACAGAGTATTATTATTAGAGACCACACCTGGAGCATAGTGTACAGTTTTGGTCCCCTAATTTGAGGAAGGACATTCTTGCTATTGAGGGAGTGCAGCGTAATTCCCTGGATGGCGGGACTGTCAAATGCTGAGAGAATGGAGCGGCTGGGCTTGTACATACTGGAGTTTAGGATGAGAGGGGATCTTACTGAAACATGTAAGATTATTAAAGGTTTGGACACGCTGCAGGCAGGAAACATGTTCCCGATGTTGGGGGAGTCCAGAACCAGGGGCCACAGTTTAAGAATAAGGGGTAAGCCATTTAGAACGGAGACGAGGAAACACTTTTTCACCCAGAGAGTTGTGAGTCTGTGGAATTCTCTGCCTCAGAGGGCGGTGGAGGCCGGTTCTCTGGATACTTTCAAGAGAGAGCTAGATAGGGCTCTTAAAGATAGCGGAGTCAGGGGATATGGGGAAAAGGCAGGAACGGAGTACTGATTGGGGATGATCAGCCATGATCACATTGGCTCGAAGGGCCGAATGGCCTACTCCTTGAAAGCATCCAGAGAACCTGCCTCCACCACCCTCTGAGGCAGAGAATTCCACAGACTCACCACTCTCTGTGAGAAAAAGTGT
>JAXLNO010002229.1:95978-178478 GCA_038087875.1 Malacoraja senta | reverse complement strand
AATCTGATATCGGCTGATCTACAATTCAATAGACAATTGACAATAGGTGCAGGAGTAGGCCATTCGGCCCTTCGAGCCAGCACCGCCATTCAATGTGATCATGGCTGATCATCCCCAATCAGTACCCCGTTCCTGCCTTCTCCCCATATCCCCTGACCACTATTATTAAGAGCTCTATCTAGGTCTCTCTTGAAAGCATCCAGTGAACCCACCTCCACCGCCCTCTGAGGCAGAGAATTCCACAGACTCACAACTCTCTGTGAGAAAAAGTGTTTCCTCGTCTCCGTTCTAAATGGCTTACTCCTTATTCTTAAATTCAGCTGAATATCCCCAACAATAATCCTTCCCAGACGCCAACTCTTCAGTAGAAGCATCTACTGTTTGTGGAGAGGGTTTGAACCGAAGATAGACACAAAATGGTGAGACCACACCTGGAGTATTGCGTACAGTTTTGGTCTCCAAATCTGAGGAAAGACATTCTTGCCATAGAGGGAGTACATAGAAGGTTCACCAGACTGATTCCTGGGATGTCAGGACTTTCATATGAAGAAAGACTGGATAGACTCGGCTTGTACACGCTAGAATTTAGAAGATTGAGGGGGGATCTTATAGAAACTTACAACATTCTTAAGGGGTTGGACAGGCTAGATGCAAGAAGATTGTTCCCGATGTTGGGGAAGTCCAGAACAAGGGGTCACAGTTTAAGGATAAGGGGGAAGTCTTTTAGGACCGAGATGAGAAAAAAAAAATTCACACAGAGAGTGGTGAATCTGTGGAATTCTCTGCCACAGAAAGTAGTTGAGGCCAGTTCATTGGCTATATTTAAGAGGGAGTTAGATGTGGCCCTTGTGGCTAAAGGGATCAGGGGGTATGGAGAGAAGGCAGGTACAGGATACTGAGTTGGATGATCAGCCATGATCATATTGAATGGCGGTGCAGGCTCGAAGGGCCGAATGGCCTACTCCTGCACCTATTTTCTATGTTTCTATGTTTCTAAAATGCTGGAAGGTGAAGTTGGAAATGACCATTGCTGCAATGGGCTCATGGACCCCGCCCCCCCCCCACCCCCACCCCTACGCAGTTCATGCTAAACCCTTCACTCACTTTGACAGCACCCCTCCACCAGAAACTGGTTTGAAACATTTGCTCTGGGATAAATCCGAGACAGCCCGGGCTCTGTGCTTCCAGCCATGCAGCAGCTACAGGTGGCAACCAATTATTTCAAACCTTACATAAGATCTTCAAACAGTACGTTCGACTGGGTAAGATCTCCCAAGACACTTGCAGCAAATGCAACATAGTGGTAAAGTGGTCACTGCATTCTATAAAAGTCACAATTACCAATGTGTCCTATTTGCACCTTTTAAATAAACAGCCAAGTTCCCTGATGTGGTATGAAATTCACCAATGAATGATTCACACCCTGCATTAAAATGTCTGCAGTGATTTGTGACACTTGGATTGTTACATTAAAAAAAATCCCTCAGGTCTTTTTGGTAAAATGTCGGTAATTTGAGAGAGGAAAGAAAAGCCTTCAGCATAAATTATGTTGCAGCAGTCTCTGCACAACTTCACATTACTTGGGTAGCGATGAAGAGTTCACCATCCTCACCATGACTTGCCTGAGAAGCATCTTTGCCACTTCCTCTCTCCGACAACATTTTATCTCTGTTTGCTTTATTGTTACCTTCTCCCAGCTAACAATTTTCCTTCATCTCCATCCCCTTTGTCTTTTTTTCACACCTTAAGCTTCCTTATCTATGTATCTCCCTCTCCCCTGACTCTAAGTCTGAAGAAGGGTCTCGACCCGAAAAGTCACCCATTCCTTTTATCCAGATATGCTGCCTGACCCGCTGAGTTACTCCGGCACTCTGTGAAACGTCACCTATCCATGTTCTCCACAGATGCTGCCTGACCCGCTGAGTTACTCCGGCACAGTGTACTTCTGTGCTTTGTAAGCTATACGGAACCACACTATAAATGATAAGGTAGACCAAAATGCTGGAGAAACTCAGCGGGTGCGGCAGCATCTATGGAGCGAAGGAAATAGGCAACGTTTCGGCCCGAAATCCTTCCGGGTTTCGGCCCGAAACGTTGCCTATTTCCTTCAGGGTTTCGGCCCGAAAGGTTGCCCATTTCCTTCGCTCCACAGATGCTGCCTGACCCGCTGAGTTACTCCAGCACTCTGTGAAACGTCACCTATCCATGTTCTCCACAGGTGCTGCCTGACCCGCTGAGTTACTCCAGCACTCTGTGAAACGTCACCTATCCATGTTCTCCACAGATGCTGCCTGACCCGCTGAGTTACTCCAGCATTTTGTGTCTATCTAGAGCTAAAGAACAGTTGCTTCAACGGCAGAATTCCAATCCTATCTACACCGGTCTCTCTTAGGCTCCTATAATTGGAGAATTCAATGTTCATACCGCTGGGTTGGAAGCTACCCAAGCAGAATAGAAGAAGCTGTTCCTCCAGTTTGCGTGTGGCCTCACTCTGACAACGGAGGAGGCCCAGGACAGAAAGGTCAGCGTGGGAATGGGAAGGGGAGTTCAAGTGTTGAGCAACCGGGAGATCCAGCAGGCCTTGGCGGACCGAGTGCAAGTGTTTAGCAAAACTGTTGAGTAATCCACCTCTGTGATGAAGAGGAGAAGTGGAGAATAAATTACAACAGCAATGCAGGAAGAGAATTATTGCCCAGTAACCAGTGTAATAAATGCTCAGTTCCAATTCAAAGAAATTCAAAACAGATTTAAGGGATTGTATGAAAACCTGGCAAAGTTTCCATAGTATCTGCTGCTAGCCATATATCTAAGGAAACTTGCTTTTGAAATTGTAAACTTTTGTTTTATGGAGCGACTCAGTGAGCAGGTTCTATACAATAGTGCGGTAAATTCTCATCTGGGGAAATTAATTCAACCAATTAAACCCCCTAAGGGTTTTTTTCCTGTTGCCCTAACTTGACCTCGAGTCAGTAAAACACTTTTCCTATTACAGCCGCAATGTAAACAGAGAGGCTGGAAAATGAAGCACATTTAAGGAACGATTTATGTACCATGTGTAAGTTTAAAAACGGTGATTTACAGTAAGTCTACGTTCTGCCCAGAGACGACCTCCAATGCTACTTTATATAGCAGGATCAACGTCCTTGCGGCCTCCTTTATAGGGTCAACCCAGTGCCAACAGCGGTGAATAATACCAGTTCTATGCAGACCACCATTGCCTGAGAAGCCTACTGAAACTGTCCAAACCTATTGCATTTATTGAATTTTTAAAGTATCATTTTTGAACAGGCCAGATCATTGTTCCTTGGTCTGCACGCCGCCAGGTCCAGAAAGGTGCTCCTTTTTAATGCAGCCCTTGTTTAAATTGGTGAATTGTATTTGGTTTTATATTAGTACATCATAAATCAATGTAGTGTGATCCGCTAAATGGATTTCAATGCTTTTTTTCAGGGTTGCCAGCAGAATATAATTTGATAATCAGGAACACCATGTAACAAGTTCCATTACTTACTAAACTTTCCACATTAATAAATAAAACTAACGGGAGAACCTGCGTCGCGATAGCATATTTCACCGGCTCAGGAAATCCCAACGCTCTTTAGAGGCAATGAACTATATGTCAATGTGGGGCAGTCACTTTAAAACATTCACACACCAAGTATTCGCAGGTTGACAAGCGGCAGCTACTGAGATAATGGCCAGGTGGTGAGGACTAAAGGGCCTGACCCACTTGGGCGTCATTTGCGCGTCATTTACGCGACAGGCCAGTAGTGACTGACGTGCGACTGTCGCGCGAAAATCGTCTAGTAGTACGACCGTGCTCTTGGTTCTTGGTTTCTTGGTCCTCCAAAATATTCCAAATGGAATTTAAACTGAGGGCCCCTGCGTCTTTTGGGAGCCATTCGCGATGTCGTTCGTACTTAGTCCGATCTCCGTGGCAAGGATTTTCCCAGTGAAAACCATAGATACAATGGTGAACATTTCAAAATTACGCGCGCTTTATACCCGGGTGTAACGTGGTGCGGCGCTCAAATGGCGCGCCAACAGCGTACGGGCGGCGCATGGTTGCGGACGTTGATGCACGGTGACGCATAATAAATTAGCATAGGCAATGTTCGTGCGTAACCATGCATCACCACGCGCTACACGTACGCCGTCAGCGTGCGTCGTCAGTACGTCAGCGTGCGCAAGGGATACGTCACGCAGGTGGCGCACGAGGATTTTGAGCATTGCAAAATCCTGTGGCGCTGCGTGTTACCGCGCGTCAATGCACACGCCACTACGCCTCACCGCGCGTCATGACGTGCCAACCAATTTTTAGGATGTGTGCAAATTACGCCCAAGTGGGACAGGCTCTTGTGAAGACATCAGGGAGAATTTCCACATTTTCGCTTTCCAATAAGGGATAAAGTCACCAGGTGTGTCATGCCATACCAGGTACGTTACATCAGAGACAGGTATGTTCCCGAGTCTGGAGGTGTGCGTTTTTCACATGTCTATACCTCTTGCATGATGGGAGAGGGGAGAAGAGGGATGAGACTAAAAGAGTTGTGGACGCAGCCCAGGACAACACGCAATCACTGGGATTTAGAAGGATGAGGGGGGATCTTATAGAAACGTATCAAATTATAAAAGGACTGGACAAGCTAGATGCAGGAAAAATGTTCCCAATGTTGGGAGAGTCCAGAACCAGGGTCACACAGTTTAAGAATAAAGGGGAGGACATTTAAAACAGAGATGAGAACAAAAACTTTTCACCCAGAGATTTGTGAATTTGTGGAATTCTCTGCCACAGAAGGCAGTGGGAGGCTAATTCACTGGATGAATCTAAAAGAGAGTTAGATAGAGCTCTAGGGGCTAACGGAATCAAGGGATATGGGGAGAAGGCAGGAACGGGGTACTGATTGTGGATGATCAGCCATGATCATATTGAATGGCGGTGCAGGCTCGAAGGGCCAAATGGCCTACTCCTGCATCTATTTTCTATGTTTCAATGTTTCTAATCCAACCTCCCTTCCATGCTGATTAAATATTAAATATCAAGCATTGACACATACTTCTTCTGTCAACTTGCTTTTCATTAACAATTTCTCCTGAGTATTTATAATGGAAATCATATTACCCTTGCAGCCCATCAGCCACACGGCAAGGCCAGCAGCATAGTCAAGGACGAGTCGCATCCCAGGTAGAGGTTGTTCCGGGACAAGTTCCTTCTGCAGATTCAAGGAGGATTCCAACTCAAAATGTCGTCGGTCCATTCCCTCCACGGTGACGCAGCGGTAGAGTTGCTGCCTCACAGCGCCAGAGACCCGTGTCCGATCCTGACTACGGGTGCTGTCTGTATGGAGTTTGTACGTTCTCCCCGTGACCAAGTGGGTTTCCTCCGGGTGCTCCGGTTTCCTCCTCACTCCAAAGACGTGCGGGCTCGTCAGTTAATTTGGCTTTGGGTAAAAATTGTAAATTGTCCCTGGTGTATGTGTAGGGTGGTGTTAGTGTGCCGGGTGGTCGCTGGTCGGCACGGACTCGGTGGGCCGAAGGGCCTGTTTCCTCGCTGTATCTCTGAAGTCCAAAGTTTAAAGATGCTGCCTGACCCATTGAATTTCTCCTGCACTTTGTGTTTTGCTTAGTCTTTTAGCTACCCACTGAAAAATAAGTCAGCTAATAACCGCAAGAAGATATTAGATGTTTGAGAAAGAACTGCAGATGCTGGAAAAATCGAAGGTAGACAAAAATGCTGGAGAAACTCAGCGGGTCAGGCAGCATCTATGGAGCGAAGGAATAGGTGACGTTTCGGGTCGAGACCCTTCTTCAGACTCAGATATTAGACGTTCTGATATACCTACAACAAGGAAATGGACCCCCAAGGAAAAAAGGAAAAGAGGTGACCTCAGGAACAGCTGGAGAAGAGGAGTCCCGACAGAAATGTCTGAGAGTGGGCTCAACCGGGGAGATCTCGAAAGAACAGCCAACAGCCGAGTGAGGTGGCCCTTGTCAATGGCCCTTGCTCCCTAGTGGAACAAAGGGCTTAAGAAGAGAAGAAGGTGCCTACACCTGCGCTCCTGACTTTGCAAACCAAGACTAATGACTTATGCAAAGCATTAAAGAAGGAACTGCAGATGCTGGAAAATCGAAGGTAGACAAAAGTGCTGGAGAAACTCAGCGGGTGCAGCAGCATCTATGGAGCGAAGGAAATAGGCAACATTTCAGGCCGAAACCTTTCTTCAGACTGATTTTATGCAAAGCATTCTATAATGCCTTCCAGCTTCTAGATCTAAAACCATACTTACGGGAAGTGGATGGAGATTGTGGAGGAGTGCTCAGGGTCTCAGCTGGTTAAGAGCAAGTAAATGCCTGTCTAATTTGTCTCTGCTTATGGAAACGCATGCATTCACAACATGCACTACAGGCACTTACATCTGTTGTTTGAACCTTGTGACAGATAGACTTGGGCAGATTTTAGAGCTAAAAGATTCTAGACCTGTGGCAGCATCTAATTCCCAGCTGATAGCTGGTTGCTCTTGAATGTACGAGGCGGTGAATGAAATTAGATTTTTCACAGAGGGTGGTGGGTGCCTGGAACGCGCTGCCAGGGGTGGTGGTGGAGGCAGATACGATAGTGGTGTGAGAGAGACTTTTGGATAGAATTATAGACAATAGGTGCCGGAGTAGGCCATTCGGGCCTTTGAACCAGCACCGCCATTCAATGTGATCATCCACAATCAGTACCCCGTTCCTGCCTTCTCCCCATATCCCCTGACTCCGCTATCTTCAAGAGCCCTATCTAGCTCTCTCTTGAAAGTATCCAGAGAACCGGCCTCCACCGCCCACTGAGGCAGAGAATTCCAGACTCACAACTCTCTGTGAGAAAAAGTGTTTCCTCGTCTCCGTTCTAAATGGCCTGAGTTTGATTGGATGGCACTTCAACCAGGATTCCTGCTATTAGTCAAGTCCCCTAGCTTATGGAAGGACCGTTCAGAAGCCTGATAACAGAGGGGAAGAAGCTGTTCCTGAGTCGGGTGATGCGCGCTTTCAAGCTTCTGTACCTTCTGCCCGACTTTTTCCTAAGTTCTTGCTCTGAGCCTTCATTACATGTTCACATGTGTTGCCTGTTTGTGCCTTCCACTGACACTCCATAGAAACACATGGTCACATCACAGCTTGGTTTGGGAACAGCTCTGCCCAAGACCACTAGAAATTGCAGACACTTGTGTATGTAGAGAGGTCTATCACACAGACCAGACTCATAAGATCATAAGTGATAGGAGCAGAATTAGGCCAATCGGCCCTTCAAGTCTACTCCGCCATTCAATCATGGCTGATCTACCTCTCCCTCCGAACCCCATTCTCCTGCCTTCTCCCCACAACCTCTGACACCCGTACTAATTAAGAATCTATCAAACTCTGCCTTAGAAATATCCACTGACTTGGCCTCCACAGCCGTCTGTGGCAAAGAATTCCACAGATTCACCACCCTCTGACTAAATAAATTCCTCTTCATCTCCTTCCTAAAAGAACGTCCTTTAATTCTGAGGCTGTGACCTCTAGTCCCAGACTCTCCCACTAGTGGAAACATCCTCTCCACATCCACTCTATCCAGGCCTTTGACTATTCTGTACATTTCAATGAGGTCCTCTCTCATTCTTCTAAACTCCAGCGAGTACAGGCCCAGTGCCGACAAACGCTCATCATATGTTAACCCACTCATTCCTGGGGTCATTCTTGTAAACCTCCTCTGGACCCTCTCCAGAGATGGTGCCCAGAATTGCTCACAATCCCCCCCATTGACTCCATCTACACTTCAGGCTTTCCCTGAAGAGCAGCCAACATAATCAAAGATGTCAGGAAGACCAAGGTCCTCTCTCCTGCTCCGCACATAACCTGCTGCTGAAAACCGTGACCTCCAGGTACAGGAGCAGCTTCTTCCCAGCAACCACCAGGCTCTTGAACACCGCACAACACTAACCTCAGCGACTGTGTCTTTGGTTGCATTCCCGGCTTGGCTTTTACATCACCAAGGTCATCTCTTGTTATGGTTATTAAAGGCAGCCAGCATCATCAGAGACCCACACCACCCTGGCCATGCTCTCATCTCGCTGCTACCATCGGGGAAGAAGGTACAGGAGCCTGAAAACCGTGACCTCCAGGTTCAAGAACAGCTTCTTCCCAACAACCATTAGGTTGCGAGGCTGTGGAATTCTCTGCCTCAGAGGGCGGTGGAGGCCGGTTCTCTGGATGCTTTCAAGAGAGAAAGCTAGATAGGGCTCTTAAAGATAGTGGAGTCAGGGGATATGGGGAGAATGCAGGAACGGGGTACTGATTGGGGATGATCAGCTGTGATCACTTTGAATGGCGGTGCTGGCTCGAAGGGCTGAATGGCCTACTCCTGCACCTAATGTCTATTGTTTCTTGAACACGGCACAACACTAACCTCAGCAACTGTGATCTTCTACAGACTGTGTCCTTGGTTGCAAGACCGACTGGGGTTCTTATATTATTATAGTTACCCAGTATTAAAGTTATTACTTTTTTTTATTTTAATGATCATATTTTATTTCTGTGTGTTATTTTGTTTCTGGACTTGTTAAAAGCTAAGCGTGACCAGGGTAGTGTGGGTCTCTGATGATGCTGGCTGCCTTTTAGAGGCAGCGCCTCCTGTAGATCCCTTCGATGGTGGGGAGGTGAGTACCCGTGATGGAGCGGGCAGAGACCAGGCACTGAGGAAAGGAGTAAAGGGCCTGTCCCAATTGCCGATTTTTTTCGTCGACTGCCGGCGACTGTCATAGTCGTAGCTGGTCGCCGAAAAAACGGCAAATGTAGACAATGTCTACAACAACCTACCACCAATCAGGCTCTTGAACACTGCACAACACTAACCTCAGCAACAATGATCTTCTACAGACTGTCTGTGGTTCACATACACTATTATGGTCATCTACAATTATTCATATTAATTTATTATACTGAGTATTACATATTTATGTGCCATTGAGTTATACATAGTGCAGTCTGATTTAATAGCATGCAGAGCAAACCTTTCAATTGTATCTTGGACAAAAATAATCCTACACGCTTTAAATTTTTGAGATGATTTGCTTATTATGCTATCTTGGAGTATTGTGTCTATGGACCTGTAAGGCTGCGGCAGGTAAGAATTTCATTGTTTTGTTGCCAGCACACATGACAATTAAACTCTCCTGGGCCAAAGGGCCTGAAATATTGTTCATAACTAATAGAACAAGGCAAGGACCTTGTACCTGTCCAAATGCCTGTCAAAAGTCATTATTGTACCTGCCTGCACTACCTCATCTGGCATCTTATTCCAAGCACCCACCACCCTCTGTGTGAACAAGTTGCCTCTCAGGTTCTAATAGAACAAGGCAAGGAACACGGCAAAAAAACATACATAAATTCTGGAAAGACGCTCCTATCCCAACGTTTAAAATGTGGATTACAAATATGTCGGGAATACTACATCTTGAGGAAATTAGACTTGTTCTAGCAGGAAAACAAGAGCAATTCTTAAGAATATGGTCAACTTTCATTGATTTGTTACGGATGTAATATGGTGCAACACAACCCTGGAAAATAATTCTTTTAGAACTAGTTGATGGGTATTAAAAGGATCGGCGATATGTATGAAATGGGAATTCTGTTATCATTCCAACAATTACAATTAAAATTTAAGCTGAAAAATAACCACTATTTTAAATACCTTCAGATCTGCGACTTCATGAAGAAATACGTACAAAGATATCAAACTATAACTTTAGACCCACTGGAAGAAGCAATGAATATTAAGGCTGACTCACAGAAATTAATATCATATTTATATAATAGTATTTTAAACATAGAACTACCATTGACAGAGGCACTTAGAGAAGATTGGGAACGAGAATTAATGATAAAAATCACGAAAGAAACATGGGAAAAGCATTTGATATATATACACAAATGTTCGATTAATGTAAGACATAACTTAATTCAATTTAAAATTCGACATAGATTATATTATTCAAAAACTAGACTGAATAAATTCTATCCAAATACTTATCCCGTGATAAATGTTTATCTCAAAATGCTACTATAACACTCTTTTGTTTCCTGCATAAAACTTCATAAATTCTGGAGTGATATCTTTGAAATATTTTCAAAATTATTCAAGATAAAAATGGAGCCTAACACTGAAGTGATTCTACTTGGAGTAACGGAAGACGGGAACAAATTGAACACATTTCAAAATTCATTTTTTAATTATGGGTTAATAACGGCAAAAAAACCTATACTTAAATTTTGGAAAAATACACCCATACCAACGCTTAAAATGTGGATCTCAAACATGTTGGACACTGCACATCTTGAAGAAATGCGATTCCTCCTAACAGACAAACCAGACCAATTCTTAACGAGTTGGTCTCCATTTATCGACTTCTGGCATCTTATTCCAAGCACCCACCACCCTCTGTGTGAACAAGTTGCCGCTCAGCTTCATAAGTGATAGGAACAGTATTAGGCCATTCGGCCCATCAGGTTTACTCCGTCATTCAATCAATAGACAATAGACAACAGGTGCAGGTGTAGGCCATTCGGTCCTTCGAGCCAGCACCGCCATTCTATGTGATCATGGCTGATCATCCCCAATCAGTACCCCGTTCCTGCCTTCTCCCCATATCCCCTGACTCCGCTATCTTTAAGAGCCCTATCTAACTCTCTCTTGAAAGCATCCAGAGAACCTGCCTCCACCGCCCTCTGAGGCAGAGAATTCCACAGACTCACAATCATGGCCGATCTATCGCACCCTCTCAACCCCATTCCCCTGCCTTCTCCCCATAACCTCTGACACCCGTATTAATCAAGAATCTATTTATCTCTGCCTTAAAAATACCCGTGTGGTACAACGCTATGAATCTACGAATGATATTGTAGGGTGATCCACATATAACACCGTGCATAACGCAGCAACCACAGCTAGATATTCCCCATGGAGTCAACAGCCACACGGATCAGTGATGAGAAAGCCCGGGCTGTAACATTGCCCGACAGCCGCTCAGCTCCTGAATCAGCTCAGAACGGAATCTCCACAACATGTCTCCACTCCATGGACATCATTGCAACAAAGTCTTCCTCTACTCCAAGTAAGGCATGGCAACAACCCAAGTCTTCTTCCCAACAACCCCTTGGCTTTGCAGGGGTGTCCACACCAATAACTTTCCATGGCTACATTCGCTCTGGGGGCAGGAGTAGCTTCTTGATAGAAACTATCTAAACTGCTAAACTCTTTGTACAACCAAAGACAGACACAAGAGTGCTGGAGTAACTCAGCGGGTCAGGCAGCATCTGTGGAGAACATGGATAGGTGACGTTTCACAGAGTGCTGGAGTAACTCAGCGGGTCAGGCAGCATCTGTGGAGCGAAGGAAATGGGCAACCTTTCGGGCCGAAACCCTGAAGGAAATAGGCAACGTTTCGGGCCGAAACCCGGAAGGGTTTCGGGCCGAAACGTTACCTATTTCCTTCGCTCCATAGATGCTGCCGCACCCGCTGAGTTTCTCCAGCATTTTGGTCTACCTTATCATTTATAGTGTGGTTCCGTATAGCTTACAAAGCACAGAAGTACACTGTGCCAGAGTAACTCAGCGGGTCAGGCAGCATCTGTGGAGAACATGGATAGGTGACGTTTCACAGAGTGCTGGAGTAACTCAGCGGGTCAGGCAGCATCTGTGGAGAAGAGGAATAGGTGATGGGATGCTTCTCCTGAAGAAGAGTCTCGACCCGAAATGTTACCTATTCCTTTTCCTCCAGTGATGCTGCCTGACCCACTGAATTATTTCCGCATTTTCTGTCAATCTTTGGCATAAACCAGCATTTGCAGTTCCTCCCTACACTGTATGTACATCTAACATCACGGTCAGATTCAATTAATGTCCAAAGAAGATAGGGCTGGACTTTCAGAGCAAGAGGTCCCTCGGTCAATGATCGAATGAACAATGTTGACCCCCCCATGAGATTGCACAGTTGGGATCAAGTCTCTGAGCTTGGAGACCAGCGCTCACAACACCTGAGTTTTAAATGAATGTATTTTATCAAAAATGATGGATCTAAACAACCTGTCTCTTGCAGAAGGTTTCTAAAACTAGAGCGCACGGGCTTACGGTGAGAGGAGAGAGATTGAAGAGGGACCTCGGGGGAAACTCTTTCACTCAGAGGGTATGTTCCCGATGTTGAGGGAGTCCAGAACCAGGGGCCGCAGTTTAAGAATAAGGGGTAAGCCATTTGGAACGGAGATGAGGAAACACTTTTTCACCCAGAGAGTGGTGAGTCTGTGGAATTCTCTGCCTCAGAGGGTGGTGGAGGCCGGTTCTCTGGATACTTTCAAGAGAGAGCTAGATAGGGCTCTTAAAGATAGCGGAGTCAGGGGATATGGGGAGAAGGCAGGAACGGGGTACTGATTGTGAATGATCAGCCATGATCACATTGAATGGCGGTGCTGGCTCGAAGGGCTGAATGGCCTACTCCTGCACCTTTTGTCTATTCTCTATTGTCCATATCGGAAATGAGCGGCCAGAGGAAGCTTTAGAGGCGGATACAGTTCTGACATTTTAAATACTTTTGGACAGGTATGTGGTCATGAATTTGCTGAGTTGTTTTGTTGAGCAACACCTCATATTTCGCTTGGGTAGTTTACACCCCAGCGGTATGAACATTGACTTCTCCAATTTCAGGTAGTCCTTGCTTTCTCCCTCATTCCCCTCCCCTTCCCAGCTCTCCCACAGCCCACTGTCTCCGCCTCTTCCTTTCTGCTTCCCGCCCCAACCCCCACATCAGTCTGAAGAAGGGTCTTGACCCGAAACGTCACCCTTCGCTCCATAGATGCTGCCTCACCCGCTGAGTTTCTCCAGCATTTTTGTCTACCTTCGATTATTCTAGCATCAGCAGTTCTTTCTTAATCATGTCATCTTTGAGTAGTGTGTTTACGAGCCCGTTATGCTGATGTAAGCAAGAATTCCTGATGGCACAGATGACAATTAAACTCTTTGACTCCTGATGGCAAGGGTTTAGAGGGCTATGGGGCAAATGGGCCGTTGCCCAGTTGGCATGGGCAAGATGGGCCTGGGCAAAATTGGTTGACATGGACAAGATGGGCCTGGGCAAGATTGGTTGACATGGGCAAGATGGGCCTGGGCAAGATTGGTTGGCATGGGCAAGATGGGCCTGAGCAAAATTGTTTGACATGGGTAAGATGGTCCTGGGCAAAAATGGTTGACATGGGCAAGATGGGCCTGGGCAAGATTGGTTGGCATGGGCAAGATGGGGCTGGGCAAGATTGGTTGCATTGGACATGATGGGTCTGTTTCCATGCTGTATTGCTGTATGACTTCATCAAGACTGATCAGTATTTTAATTACCGCCATTTCTCTTGGCTCCATATGCTGTTGCAGCTAAAGATATTGATCTCTTGTCACGAGGTTGTTGGATTATTTTCCATTCGGCTGTAACTGCGTGAAGCAAATACGAGTGATCCATGGTCAACTTGGTGAGTTGCTGACTCCTAATGGAATAATACATCTGTCAGACCAATTGCTTATTAAAACGGTGTTGGAACATGAATGGGAATGTAACGTGAAGAGGCATGGGTGGAGGAGAAAGCAAAAGCGTGTCGAGTTGAGAACAATATGTGAGAATCTGTAAATCATTTCAAACTCTTTAGGAGGCAGAATAGTTCACATAGAGCCCAACACAGTCTCCGGTATTCCCTTACAGAAAGTGATACACATTTCAGCAGCTGTTTTCTAGAATAAATCAGATGTTATAATGTTCCAAAGTGACGTCTGGCAGTGTAAATCTGACTGTTTCCAACGTTGAATAGCTGGATGCTTCCTCCATCTTGCAGTGACTGAGTGAGGCACAACATTTCCGGGTTTCATAGTCCCTCCCCTCTCCCACCAGCAGGGGCAGCAGAGAGAATCTCAACATTTTTTTAAACATTAATAACTTCACAGATCTGGGTCAGGATCCAGTGGCATGGAGTCCAAGACGACCGGAGACCCTTTTCTGCTGCAGCCTTCATCCGCCTTCCCAGCCGTTGTGACGCTCCACTAAGGTCAGCCATCGTCCTCCGCCTGTTCCACCGTTGAGGTCTTGGTTGGATTGCTCTTTGTCAGAGACCTCCCCCTCGACCTTACCGCCATGGGTGGTCCTACCAGGAGCATAGCTCCAGACGGCATCGTTCTCAGGATCTCAGGACCACACAAGCTTCTCCACCACGACAAGGTGACAATCCACGGCGAAGTAATCCACCTCCATTATTAAATTAATAATTAGTAATACTGGGTAACCAGAATGTAATTGGGCAAAACAAAGCCGGCAGTACAGCATAGTTGTTGAGATAGTGGGGAGCGTATACTTTAGTTTAGAGATACAGCACGGAAACAGGTCCTTTTGCCCACCAAGTCCATGCTGACCATCGATCGCCCATTCACACAAGGGTTCTATGCTATCCCACTATCTCATGCACTCCCTACACACTAGGGGGACAATTTACAGAGGGACGATTAATCTACAAACCCGCACGTCTTTGGGATGTGGGAGGAAACCGGAGCACCCGGAGAAAACCCACGCGGTCACAGGGAGAACGTACAAACTCCACACACACACACAGACAGACAGCACCCGTAGTCGGGATGGAACCCGGGTCTCTGGCGCTGTGAGGCAGCAGCTCTACCCGCTGCGCCACGCCTTAAGAACATTAACAGGAGCGGGCCGTAGGGCTATGTGAGTCCGCTCCAGCATCAGGGGTCATTGCGTTTGATCCTTTACTTCAAGTTTACTTCCTAGGTAAGGGGAGTATGAGGGCCAGGGCAGTTTACTGTTCTGGATGTCAGATGTGGGAAGTCATGGAGTCTGATAGCCCTCCAGACGTCCACATCTGCGCCAGGTGTATCGAGATGGGGCTCCTAAGGGACCGTATTAGGAACCTGGAGCAGCAGCTCGATGACCTCCGTCTGGTCAGGGAGAGCGAGGAAGTCATTGAGAGGAGTTACAGGGAGGTGGTCACTCCAACACCACAGGAGACAGGCAAGTGGATCACGGTTGGGAGAGGCAAGGGGCACAGGCAGGGACTAGAGAGTACCCCGGTGGCTGTACACCTTGACAATAAGTACTCCTGTTTGAGCACTGTTGGGGTGGACAGCCTACCTGGGGGTAGCGACAGCGGCCGGGCCTCCGGTACAGAGACCGGTCCTGTTGCTCAGAAGGGTAAGGAAAAGAAGACGAGGGCAATACTAATAGGGGACTCTATAGTTAGGGGGTCAGACAGGCGATTCTGTGGATGCAGTCGGGAGACCCGGATGGTAGTTTGCCTCCCTGGTGCCAGGGTCTGTGATGTGTCTCAACGTGTCCAAGATATCCTGAAAGGGGAGGGAGAGGAGCCCGAGGTCGTGGTACATATAGGTACCAATGACATAGGTAAAAAAAGAGAAGAGGTCCTGAAAGGAGAATTTAGGGAGTTAGGAGGGGAGTTAAAGAGTAGGACAGCAAAGGTAACAATCTCGGGATTACTGCCTGTGACACGCGACAGTGAGAGTAGGAATGGAGCGAGGTGGAGGATAAATGCGTGGCTGAAGGACTGGTGCAGAGGGCAGGGATTCAAATTTCTGGATCCTTGGGACCTCTTTTGTGGAAGGTGCAACCTGTACAAAAAGGATGGGTTGCACTTGAAACTGAGGGGAACCGATATCCTGGCGGGGAGATCTGCAAAGGCTACTGGGGAGACTTTCAACTAGAATGGTTGGGGGGAGGGACTCAAATAGAGAATGCTATTAGACAGTGTGTGAGGCAGGAGGCAGAGAAGGAAAGCACTCAGACCCAACATGTAGGGGGGAAAGAAGAAAACAATAATAAACAGAGAATAAGAGGTGGTGGGGTTCTTAAATGGGTGAGCAGAGAAACAGAGGGGTGTAAAATGCGGGCGGAAGCAATAGGTAGCAAGGTGAAAAGTAAAAGTGGCAGGCAGACAAATCCAGTGCAAAAATCAAAAAGGGCCACTTTTCAACATAATTGTATAAGGGGTAAGAGCGTTGTAAAAACAAGCCTGAAGGCTTTGTGTCTCAATGCAAGGAGCATTCGTAATAAGGTGGATGAGTTGAACGTGCAGATAGCTATTAATGATTATGATATAGTTGGGATCACGGAGACATGGCTCCAGGGTGACCAAGGCTGGGAGCTGAACATCCAGGGATATTCAATATTCAGGAGGGATAGAGAGAAAGGAAAAGGAGGTGGGGTAGCGTTGCTGGTTAGAGAGGAGATTAACGCAGTGGAAAGGAAGGACATTAGCTTGGAGGATGTGGAATCGGTATGGGTAGAGTTGCGAAACACTAAGGGGCAGAAAACGCTGGTGGGTGTTGTGTACAGGCCACCTAGCAGTAGTAGTGAAGTTGGGGATGGCATCAAACAGGAAATTAGAAATGCGTGCAACAAAGGCAAAACAGTTATAATGGGTGACTTCAATCTACATATAGATTGGCGTGAATGAAATTGGCAGGGGTGCTGAGGAAGAGGATTTCTTGGAATGTATGCGGGATAGTTATCTAAACCAACATGTAGAGGAACCAACGAGAGAGAAGGCTATTCTAGACTGGGTATTGAGTAATGAGGAAGGGTTAGTTAGCAGTCTTGTTGTGCGTGCCCCCTTGGGCAAGAGTGACCATAATATGGTTGAGTTCTTCATTAGGATGGAGAGTGACATTGTTAATTCAGAAACAACGGTTCTGAACTTAAAGAAAGGTAACTTTGAGGGTATGAGACGTGAATTGGCCAAGATTGACTGGCAATTAGTTCTAAAAGGGTTGACGGTGGATATGCAATGGAAGGCATTTAAAGACTGCATGGATGAACTACAAAAATTGTTCATCCCAGTTTGGCAAAAGAATAAATCAGGGAAGGTAGTGCATCCGTGGATAACAAGGGAAATCAGGGATAGTGTCAAAGCAAAAGATGATGCGTACAAATTAGCCAGAAAAAGCAGCATACCAGAGGACTAGGAGAAATTCAGAGACCAGCAGAGGAGGACAAAGGGCTTAATTAGGAAAGGGAAAATAGATTATGAAAAAAAACTGGCAGGGAACATAAAAACTGACTGCAAAAGTTTTTATAGATATGTGAAGAGAAAGAGATTAGTTAAAACAAATGTAGGTCCCTTGCAGTCAGAAACAGGTGAATTGGTCATGGGGAACAAGGATATGGCAGACCAATTGAATAACTACTTTGGTTCCGTCTTCACTAAGGAAGACATAAATAATCTGCCGGAAATAGCAGGGGACCGCGGGTCAAAGGAGTTGGAGGAACTGAGTGAAATCCAGGTTAGTCGGGAAGTGGTGTTGGGTAAATTGAATAGATTAAAGGCCGATAAATCACCAGGGCCAGATAGGCTGCATCCCAGAGTACTTAAGGAAGTAGCTCCAAAAAGAGTGGATGCATTAGTGATAATTTTTCAAAACTCTTTAGATTCTGGAGTAGTTCCTGAGGGTTGGAGGGTAGCAAACGTAACCCCACTTTTTAAGAAGGGAGGGAGAGAGAAAACGGGGAATTACAGACCAGTTAGTCTAACATCGGTAGTGGGGAAACTGCTGGAGTCAGTTATTAAAGATGGGATAGCAGCACATTTGGAAAGTGGTGACATCATTGGACAAAGTCAGCATGGATTTACGAAAGGTAAATCATGTCTGACGAATATTATAGAATTTTTCGAGGATGTAACTAGTAGAGTGGATAGGGGAGAACCAGTGGATGTGTTGTATCTGGACTTTCAGAAGGCTTTCGACAAGGTACCACATAAGAGATTAGTATACAAACTTAAAGCACATGGTATTGGGGGTTCAGTATTGATGTGGATAGAGAACTGGCTGGCAAACAGGAAGCAAAGAGTAGGAGTAAACGGGTCCTTTTCACAATGGCAGGCAGTGACTAGTGGGGTACGGCAAGGCTCAGTGCTGGGAGCCCAGCTATTTACAATTTATATTAATGAACTGGATGAGGGAATTGAAGGCAACATCTCCAAGTTTGCGGATGACACTAAGCTGGGGGGCAGTGTTAGCTGTGAGGAGGATGCTAGGAGACTGCAAGGTGACTTGGATAGGCTGGGTGAGTGGGCAAATGTTTGGCAGATGCAGTATAATGTGGATAAATGTGAGGTTATCCACTTTGGTGGCAAAAACAGGAAAGCAGACTATTATCTAAATGGTGGCCGATTAGGAAAAGGGGAGATGCAGTGAGACCTGGGTGTCATGGTACACCAGTCATTGAAAGTAGGCATGGGGTTGGACAGGCTAGATGCAGGAAGATTGTTCCCGATGTTGGGGAAGTCCAGGACAAGGGGTCACAGCTTAAGGATAAGGGGGAAATCCTTTAAGACCGAGATGAGAAGAACATTTTTCACACAGAGAGTGGTGAATCTGTGGAATTCTCTGCCACAGAGGGTAGTTGAGGCCAGTTCATTGGCTATATTTAAGAGGGTGTTAGATGTGGCCCTTGTGGCTAAGGGGATCAGGGGGTATGGAGAGAAGGCAGGTACGGGATACTGAGTTGGATGATCAGCCATGATCATATTGAATGGCGGTGCAGGCTCGAAGGGCCGAATGGTCTACTCCTGCACCTATTTTCTATGTATCTATGTATCTATGTATCTAAGTTCCCATTCCTTCCTGATCCACATTTCTTCTCGTTCGCGAGTTCTGAAAATACTCAAAGGCTGAGCTCACACGTCCCTGGTGAGGTGGAGAATTCCAAAGATCACCAACACTCGCCATAAAATATCTTCTCGCCAGAGTTCTGAGCTGATAAGACGTTATCCTCAGATTATCTTGCACTGATCCACAATCTCCAGCGGGGGGGAACAGGCTCCAGTTATTCTGTATGGAGGGACTGCAGATGTTGGTTTAAACTGAAGATAGACACAAAAAGCTTACAGCCCAGTGGTACGAATATTGATTGCTCTCACTTCAGGTAGGCCCCAGCATTCCCTCTCTCTCTATCCCTCCCCCACCCAAGACGCACCAGCTTCTCGTTCTCACCCAGCAAACAGCCAACAATGGCCTGTTCTTTTATCATCGCTACTTTTTTGCATATCTTTCATTCATTGTTCTTTAACTCTCTCCATCATCGTCTATTCCCTCTCCCATGGCCAGTCTGGAGAAGGATCTCGACCCAAACGCACTCATTCTCCAAATTTGAGGAAGGACATTCTTGCTCTTGAGCGAGTGCTGCGTAGGTTCACCAGGTTATATCCCGGGATGGCGGGACTGTCATGTGCTGAGAGAATGGAGCGGCTGGGCTTGTACACTCTGGAGTTTAGAAGGATGAGAGGGAATTTTATTGAAACATATAAGATTATTAAGGGATTGGACACGCTAGAGGCAGGAAACATGTTCCCGATGTTGGGGGAGTCCAGAACCAGGGACCACAGTTTAAGAATAAGGAGTAAGCCATTTAGAGTGGAGATGAGGAAACACTTTTTCACACAGAGAGTTGTGAGTCTGTGGAATTCTCTGCCTCAGAGGACGGTGGAGGCCGGTTCTCTGGATTTTTTCAAGAGAGAGCTAGATAGGGCTCTTGAAGATAGCGGAGTCAGGGGAAATGGGGAGAAGGCAGGAACGGGGTGCTGATTGTGGATGATCAGCCATGATCACATTGAATGGCAGTGCTGGCTCGAAGGGTCGAATGGCCTACTCCTGCACCTATTGTCTATTCCTTCTCTCCAGAGATGCTGCCTGTCCCGCTGAGTTACTCCAACATTTTGTGTCTATCTTAGGCATTTTGTGTCTATCAATCTCTCCAAGACTCCTGTGCACCTAAATGCCTTATCACAAGCTCCATTTCACTCCTTATCCAAATTCCACTTTGCTCCAATGATCAACTCTTGATTGAGATTTACATTGTGAAGGATAATGTACAGGTCAGCATGGGCAAGTTGGGCAGAAGGGGCTTTCCCTGCTGTACGACTATGTAAGTTCATAAGTGATAGGAGCACAACTAGGCCATTTGGCCCATCAAGTCAAGTCAAGTCAAGTCAAGTGAGTTTATTGTCATGTGTCCCTGATAGGACAATGAAATTCTTGCTTGCTGTAGCACAACAGAACATAGTAGGCATTGACTACAAAACAGATCAGTGTGTCCATATACCATTATATAAATATATACACACATGAATAAATAAACTGATAAAGTGCAAATAACAGTTAATTGGCTAATAAATTTCAGTGTTTGTCCGAGCCAAGTTTAATAGCCTGATGGCTGTGGGGAAGTAGGTATTCCTGAACCTGGTCGTTGCAGTCTTCAGGCTCCTGTACCTTCTACCTGAAGGTAGCGGGGAGATGAGTGTGTGGCCAGGATGGTGTGGGTCCTTGATGATACTGCCAGCCTTTTTGAGGCAACGACTGTGATAGATCCCCTCGATGGAAGGGAGGTCAGAGCCGATGATGGACTGGGCAGTGTTTACTACTTTATGTAGTCTTTTCCTCTCCAGGGCGATCAAGTTGCCGAACCAAGCCTCGATGCAACCGGTCAGCATGCTCTCTACTGTCAAGTCTACTCCGCCATTCAATCATGGCTGATCTATCTCTCCCTCCTAACCCCGTTCTCTTGCCTTCTCCCCATAACCCCTGACGCCCGTACTCATCAATATGAAGTCTGAAGAAGGATCTTGACCTGAAATGTCACCTATTCCTTCTCTCCAGAGATGCTGCCTGTCCCGTTGAGTTACTCCAGCTGTACAGTGTATATCTTTGGTTTAAACCAACATCTGCAGTTCCTAGTTTAGTTTAGAGATACAGCACGGAAACAAGCCCACCAGGTCCGCGCCAACCAGCGATCCCCACACACTAACACTATCCGACTCATTACCCACCGACTCATTACCCACACCAACTCCTGGCACCACATCACCCCAGTTCTCAAAGAACTTCACTGGCTTCCCATTTCCCACCGGATCACCTACAAAATCCTGGTCCTCACCTACAAAGCCCTCAACAACCTGGCCCCCCCTTATCTCATTGACCTCCTCTCCCCCTACCAACCCTCACGGTCCCTCAGATCCACATCAGCTGGTCTCCTCTCCACTCCGAATTCAAACCTCTGCACTTTTGGAGGCAGAGCCTTCTCCAGGGCAGCACCCAGGCTCTGGAATTCCCTCCCACAACCGGTCCGA
This sequence comes from Malacoraja senta, assembly GCA_038087875.1. Taxonomy (NCBI): domain Eukaryota; kingdom Metazoa; phylum Chordata; class Chondrichthyes; order Rajiformes; family Rajidae; genus Malacoraja; species Malacoraja senta. The sequence goes on along the minus strand of JAXLNO010002229.1, from coordinate 157,280 downwards.
AATTCTGAGTCCCTCACCATCTTCCAGTCCCGCCTCAAGACCCATCTCTTCACATCTGCATACCCTTAGTCCCATGTTCCCCTCCCCTCTGTCTTACTGCTCTATTTTGTTTTGTTTATTCCTGACTCTCAATTGTAAAGCGACTTTGAGTCCTGAAAAGCGCTATATAAAATAAATCTATTATTATTATTATTATTATTATTATCCTATACACACTAGGGACAATTTTTACATTTACCAAGCCAATTAACCTACAAACCTGCACGTCTTTGGAGGTAGACAAAAGTGTTGGAGAAACTCAGCGGGTGAGGCAGCATCTATGGAGCGAAGGAAATAGGCAACGTTTTGGGCCGAAACCCTTCTTCAGACTGATGTAGGGTGGGGGGGGGGGGGGGTGGCGGGAAGAAGAAAGGAAGAGAAGGAGCCAGAGGACTGAGGGAGAGCTGAGAAGGGGAGGAGACAGTGAGGGCTACCGGAAATTGGAGAAGTCAATGTTCATGCCCAACCAAAATATGAGGTGCTGCTCCTCCAATTTACGGTGGTCCTTTGGAGTGCGGGAGGAAACCGAAGATCTCGGAGAAAACCCACGCAGGTCACAGGGAGAAGGTGCAAACTCCGTACAGACAGCACCCGTAGTCGGGATCGAACCCTGATCTCCATTCGCTGCAAGGCAGCAACTCTACCGCTGTGCCACCGTGACTGCCCAAAATACTAATATTCTATACTAACCAATATGTTATTCAGTTTGTAGTTATAAGTGCAACAGCTATTTTACAAACGTATAGATTGATATTAATTCAATCAAGAAAGTCAAATATCATCAATCATTGCTAACAGTTGGTCAGATACACTACTAAACAGTTTGTCTAATACAAGTCCAGTGACTGAACCCCACAGACCACAGTGGCTTGTTCTCCAACTGTGGTTTTGCACTACGTCCTTGCTTTATTTATTTTTGTAAGATGGTTTTGTGTGTTAGTGTGTGTCTGTCTGTCTGCCTGCCTGTGGTGTTGCCTGACCCTCTGAGTTGCTCCAGCATTTTGTGTCCTTTTATGTAAACCAGCATTCGCAGTTCCTTGCTTGATCCATTGCCGCAATGTTGTTGTAGTAGCACCCAATGTTCCAGGGCTGCGATCCGACTACACCCCTGATGCAGGACACACACTCACCATGACATTTGCACCATGCCCACTGCCCAACGAGCTCACCAATTAACTTTACTTCACAGATACAGCACAGATACAGCACAGGAACCTGACTAACACTCGGGCTAAAGAATGGATGAAATGCTATATTCTGAAATGTACGAATATATCTCGAATGAAGTTTTTTATTTTAATAAATTTTCCCATTCTTCTTTAACTATCTTTTTCTTTTCTGTTTTGTTTTTTGTTTTTTGTTTTTGTTTTTTGTTTTTTTCTTTCTCTCTCTTTTCTTCTCTCTCTTTTCTTTCTTTACTTCATCCATCTTTTTAGTTCTATCTAGTTTAAAAAAAACAAAAAAAGGCAAAAGGTATTGGAGACAATGTAATGATAATTGACAATATTATCAATTCAAAAATGTAAGACTGGTAATGATGTTAACAGGTTGTGTACTTATCTCCAATAAAAAATATTTTCAAAAAAAAAAAAAAAAAAAGAGATACAGTGTGGAGGACAGGCCCTTCGGCCCACCGAGTCCGTGCCGACCAGCGATCCCCCCGTACACCAACACTATCCTACGCACACACTAGGGACAATTCACAATTTACAGAAACCAATTAACCTGCAAACCCGCACGTCTTTGGGATGTGGGAGGAAACCGGAGCACCAAGAGGAAGCCTGAATGGTGTCAGGGAGAACGTGCAAACTCCGTACAGACAGCACCCGAGGTCAGGATGGAACCCGGGTCTCTGGCGCCGTGAGGCAGCAGCTCTACCCGCTGCGCCACTGCACCGCCATTTTTATAGAGGTGAGAATGTTGTACAAATGTTCAGGATGTCACAGGACTTGTTGAAGCTCCATTCCTTGATCTACTGTACACTCAACCTTCAAAAATACCAGTTAGGTCAAATTAAAAAGGTGTCAGATTTAGCTCTTAGGGCTAACGCAATCAAGGGATATGGGGTGAAGGCAGGAACGGTGTACTGAGAATGGCCATGCTGGCTCGAAGGGCCGAATGGCCTACTCCTGCACCTATTGTCTATGTTTCTACGTGTTTGACATTTAATTGATTGTGCAGAGAAGATTGCAGGAAATTGCAATTAACAAAACACAAAGCGCTGGAAGAACTCAGCGGGTCAGGCAGCATCTGTGGAGAACATGGATAGGTGACGTTTCACAGAGTGCTGCAGTAACTCAGCGGGTCAGGCAGCATCTGTGGAGAACATGGATAGGTGACGTTTCACAGAGTGCTGGAGTAACTCAGCGGGTCAGGCAGCATCTGTGGAGAACATGGATAAGTGACGTTTCACAGAGTGCTGGAGTAACTCAGCGGGTCAGGCAGCATCTGTGGAGAACATGGATAGGTGACGTTTCACAGAGTGCTGGAGTAACTCAGCGGGTCAGGCAGCATCTGTGGAGCGAAGGAAATGGGCAACCTTTCGGGCCGAAACCCTGAAGGAAATAGGCAACGTTTCGGGCCGAAACCCGGAAGGGTTTCGGGCCGAAACGTTGCCTATTTCCTTCGCTCCATAGATGCTGCCGCACCCGCTGAGTTTCTCCAGCATTTTGGTCTACCTTATCATTTATAGTGTGGTTCCGTATAGCTTACAAAGCACAGAAGTACACTGTGCCAGAGTAACTCAGCGGGTCAGGCAGCATCTGTGGAGAACATGGATAGGTGACGTTTCACAGAGTGCCGGAGTAACTCAGCGGGTCAGGCAGCATCTGTGGAGGGAATGGACAGACAACGTTTCAGGTCGGGTCTTGATTGGAAATGTTGTCTATCACTCCCTACACAAGTGTTACCTGAGCCACTGAGTTCCTCCAGCTCTTGAATGAATGAATGAATGAATGAATGAATAAGTTTATTGGCCAAGTATTCACATACAAGGAATTTGTCTTGGTGCTGCGCCCGCAAGTGACAACGACACACAGTGACAGTTACGAATGACACATAAAACATTAATAATAAAACATTATTGATTAAACATGTGAATTAATTAAAATACCAGAGCAAAAGGAGGCTACAGATTTTGGGCTGTTGAGTAGAGCAACTATTCGTGGAAAAAAACTGTTTTTTATGTCTGGCTGTGGCAGCTTTGACAGTCCGGAGTCGCTTCCAGAGGGAAGTGATTCAAAGAGTTTTTTTGTGTTTACATTTAATTGGCTGCAACTATTTAGATTTTCTCTTTACATGGAAGCTTGATGTAAAAACTCTGCTGGGAACACCACAGGCAAGTTACAGCAAGTGTAAATGACATTGGCTGAAAGGGATGGTTTCGGCATGGCGAACCTATGGAGAATTGCTTCATTGATTTACTGGAACAGGCCGTGATATTCAGCTTGCAAAGAGTTAAATGCTGATTTCTTCCCTCCGTGGACATGCTGGATAGAGTTTTAGTGAGTCCACCTGCAAGCGGTTGAGGGGGAAGTTAATCACCAGCAAGGAACCAGTCCAGAAATTACCTTCCATTTAATGTTTTTTATTTTAATTTGTTCCTTTAAAACAAAAGATGAATTGCTTCTTGGAGGCCAGAGGCTGCAACGAGAGTTGCCTACAATGGCTGCTATTATTAGACAGCTGCTTGGCTAATTTACTGGGATTATTGGAACCAATGACCAAGCGACAGCACAATAACTCATTGCAGTTTTCAGAATCCTTTCAGACTTGACTTCTGGACGCGGGCAGCAAATGAACGACTCCGTGGATTTAGGCAAATGTAACAAAGCTGCATTCTGCTGGAAAAGTAAATACCCGCACAAACAGATACAATCTCTGGAGGACCTAATGAGCTAACGTCTTCCAGTGAAGGTGAAAACGCTCCCGCATTGATGTGTGTGAGAATAGCTGCCGTCACGATAGACCCCAAATGGAAACTTTGAAAGCTGCCAAGGACCACCTTTGATGGGTCCAGTTAAGTCATTCTTAAGCTGAGCGAGACTCGGTTGAAATGTTATTTAAACTTTCTTTGAAGAACTTCCTTTGAATATCAATTATAGTGATGGATGTCAGAACCTTTCCTACACACATCAGTGTAAGAGCATCAAAGAGCTTCAAAACAGACAGGGCTTGCTGCTATAAAATGCTCCCTGAAAATACATTACAGACAGGAGTTGGTGCATCGTTGTGTTATTAAAGCCGAGCACTAACGTACAAAATGTTGGGTATCATCGAAAATCCATTTTAAGGCCTTTTGCGTTAACTGGATCATGTCTCACATTTAAATCCGTCAACTATTTGTTATCTTTATGGGCCTGTCCCACTTAGGCGATTTCTCAGCGGACTGCCGCTGACTGTCAAGTTGCCAGCAGTTGCCTGAAAAACAGGCAACTGGAACGGCGACTGTCAGAGTGGAACACACACGTGCACGCACACACAGAGACACACACACATCGCAAAGGCGGGGGACAGGGCAAGCGGGGGGAGCGCTGTCTGAGTGAAATTCACACGGTGCAAAGCCAAGGTGATACAGACACACACCGCGATGAACAGGAAGGTTGGCGCTGTAATTAAGACGGTGAAAGCGCAGTGTACGGTAAGTCCTTTAAAAGAGGGGGGGGAGAAAGGGGGGAGAAGGGGGGGAGAGACAACTTTTAATAAGCCAGAGATACACAGCTGTGAAGCTCGGCGGACATTTAACATTACCGGTCGGTTCTCCTTGGTTCTGAAAACTCGTGCTTACGGTTTTTTTCCCCAATGAGCCAATGAAAATGCCCGGTCAGCAAAGGTGATGAACTAAAACTACCTACGACTACCTCGACTACCCATAACTACATGGTGACCCCACTACAACTGCACCTACGACTACACGATTAGCGATTTTCTCCATGACGACCAATTTTTGGTCGCAGAAAAGTTTTCAACATTTTGAAAAATTCGCGGCGACCATATTGAGGCCGCGACTGGTTCCCAGAATGCGGGAACTCCTCGCGACCATGAAGGGGACTCACCGGAGACCACCAGCGAACATGTGGCGGCCATGTGGTTAGCGCTGAGTCTCCTGCACTCGCCTAAAAAGTCACCTAAGTGGGACAGGACCATTATTCTAGCCAGATCTTTCTAGAAGACAGACAATACTCAGAGCAACATCAGGCAAGCATTAGGTGGAGGAGTTATTAACGTACAACACATTACTACAGGAGGAAGTTTTGCTGTAACATTACATTCTACACTCTGGCATTTTTCTTACTTTAGTTTAGTTTAGAGATACAGCGTGGAAACAGGCCCTTTGGCCCAACGAGTCCGCGCCGACCAGTGATCGCACGTTCACACTAGTTCTACGTTATCACGGGTTAATTCCCGGGATGGCGGGACTGTCATATGCTGAGAGAATGGAGCGGCTGGGCTTGTATACTCTGGAGTTTAGAAGGATGAGAGGGGATCTTATTGAAACATATGAGATTATTAAGGGTTTGGACACACTAGAGGCAGGAAACATGTTCCCGATGTTGGGGGAGTCCAGAACCAGGGGCCACAGTTTAAGAATAAGGGGTAAGCCATTTAGAACGGAGACGAGAAAACACTTTTTCTCACAGAGAGTGGTGAGTCTGTGGAATTCTCTGCCTCAGAGGGGGGTGGAGGCCGGTTCTCTGGATACTTTCAAGAGAGAGCTAGATCGGGCTCTTAAAGATAGCGGAGTCAGGGGATATGGGGAGAAGGCAGGAACGGGGTACTGATTGGGGATGATCAGCCATGATCACATTGAATGGTGGTGCTAGCTCGAAGGGCCGAATGGCATACTCCTGCACCTTTTGTCTATTGTCCCAGCCTGCCTGACCTCTCCCTGTAGCTCAGCCCCTCGAGTCCTGGCAACGTCCTTGTAAATGTTCCCTGCACTCGTTCCAGCTTAACGACATCCTTCCTATAGCAGGGTGTAGCTGGATTCACAAGTTACAGGTTTCTGTAACTAAGTCCAGACAACTAGTTCAGAATAAAGCTCGACAACAAATAAAGAAATAAAGGGTGGCATGGTGGTGCAGCGGTAGAGTTGCTGCCACACAGCGCCAGAGACCCGGGTTCAATCCTGACTACGGGTGCTGTCTGTACGGAGTTTGTACCTTCTCCCCGTGACCTGCGTGGGTTTTCACCGGGTGCTCCGGTTTCCTCCCACACTCCAAAGACGTGCAGGTTTGTAGGTTAATTGGCTTGGTGTAAATGTAAATTGTCCCTAGTGTGTGCAGGATAGTGCTAGTGTGCGGGGATCGCTGGCCAGCGAGGACTCGGTGGGCCGAAGGGCCTGTTTCCGCGCTGTATCTCTAAACTAAACTAAACTAAACTACGCATCTCTGGAGAAGCATGGAGAGGTGGCGTTTTGGGTTGGGACCCTTCTTCAGACTTTCTCACTGCATTGCCTGCACTTTATAGGATGATAGAGTCATACAGCGTAGAAACTGGCCCTTCGGCCCAACTTGCCCATGCTAACCAAGATGTCCCATCTACACTAGTCCCACCTGCCTGCGTTTGACCCATACCCCTCTAAACGTTTCCTGTCCAGGCACTACAGTTCAATGGTTCTGGGTGTGATCGCACTGTGACAACACCATTGATGTTCGATTATTATTGTCACAGACACTGAGATGAGGGAAGCCTTTGTTTTGCGTGCCATCCGGGCAAATCATACCATACACTATGTGAGGAGGAACTTCTTTAGTCAGAGGGTAGTTCATCTGTGGAACTCATCGCCACTGAGGATATTTTTAAGACAGAGATAGACAAATTCTTGATTAGAACGGGTGTCAAGGGTTATGGGGAGAAGGCTGGAAAATGGGATTACGAGGCAGAGATCAGCCATGATTGAATTGACGGTGTAGACTCGATGGGCCAAATGGCCTTATTCTACTCCTCTCACTTGTGAACTTTTGAACTGCCTCTCATGGCAAGTTCTGACAGCAATCAGAACAATAGTCTAACTTAGATGTCAAATTGAGTATTGTAAGACCCGTCGGTATTACAAGGACCTGTAAACATGGTTATTATTGTTTGTTGATACAGCGCACAGCCTTTCATCATTACTCATTGATTAACAAGGCATCCACTGATATAAAACTATTTCCATCTCATTGTTTACAGCATAAGTCAAGGTTCTGTGGGGACTCAGCTGAATTTGAGCGTACGCAAATGATCTACAAATGGTGATCATTTCACAAAATGTGCTTAGGGCCCACAGACTCCAGTTATCTTAGATTGAACACCCACAGATATAAGAGCTGATTATAACTCCGTCAGATTGGTGCAAGTTAGTTGGCAAATCCCCTCCTAGCCTCTGCACCTGCCCGCTGTCCATCACTCGTAGTCATCGAGCTGTATAGCACGGAAACAGACCCTTCAGCCCACCCGCCCCACCTGCCCCACCTGGCTCACCTGCCCCACCTGCCCCACCTGCCCCACCTGCCCCACCTGCCCCACCTGCCCCACCTGGCTCACCTGCCCCACCTGCCCCACCTGTCCCACCTGCCCTACCTGCCCCACCTGCCCCACCTGCCCCACCTGGCTCAACCTGCCCCACCTACCCCACCTGCCCCACCTGTCCCACCTGCCCCACCTGCCCCACCTGCACCACCTGCCCCACCTGGCTCACCTGCCCCACCTACCCCACCTGGCTCACCTGCCCCACCTGCCCCACCTGCCCCACATGCCCCACCTGCCCCACCTGGCTCACCTGCCCCACCTGGCTCACCTGGCTCACCTGCTCCACCTGCCCCACCTGGCTCACCTGCCCCACCTGGCTCACCTGCTCCACCTGCCCCACCTGCCCCACCTGGCTCACCTGGCTCACCTGCTCCACCTGCCCCACCTGCCCCACCTGGCTCACCTGCCCCACCTGCCCCACCTGGCTCACCTGCCCCACCTGGCTCACCTGCTCCACCTGCCCCACCTGCCCCACCTGGCTCACCTGCCCCACCTGCCCCACCTGCCCCACCTGCCCCACCTGCCCATGCCATTTGGCACACTGTGCTAGTCCTATCTGCCTACAATTGGAGCATTGCTCATTGTCCAATGTCCGCAATGGGGTAGAGGTGAATCGGACTGTCCCCTAGCTTATGGAAGGACCGTTCAGAAGCCTGATAACAGAGGGGAAGAAGCTGTTCCTGAGTCTGGTGGTGGGCGCTTTCATGCTTCTGTACCTTCTGCCGGACTGGAGCGGGGAGAAGTAGGAATGACCGGGGTGGGACTGGGTCAAGTCTTTGATGATGTCGGCTGCTTTCCCGAGGCAGCGTGAAGTGTAGATGGAGTCGATGGTGGGGAGTGTGGTGTGTGTGATGGACTAGGCTACATCTACAATGGTGGGGAGTGTGGGACTGGGCCACATCTACAATGGTGGGGAGTGTGGTGTGTGTGATGGACTGGTGATGTAACCTGACAGTGTTCTTTCTATAGAGCATCTGTAGACGTTGGTATTGGGCAGAGGGATGGACAGATGACGATTCTTCAGACTTGAGAAGGGTCCCAAATTGAAACATCATCTGTTATTCCCTGGCAGACAAAAATGCTGGAGAAACTCAGCGGGTGAGGCAGCAGCTATGGAGTGAAGGAATAGGTAACGTTTCAGGTCGAGACCCTTCTTCAGACTCCACAGATGCTGTCTGACCCAGAGTTCCTCCGGCACTTTGTGCTTTGCTCAAGGTCCCAGCATCTGCAGTTCCTTGTGCCTCCACTTTAGTTTCTAGAAGTTTGATGAAAGTGAACTAATCCAGGCCAGTAAGTGCACGCCATGGACTTGGCAGCGATCCCTGCCGTCAGAGGTCTGCTTTTAAAAAATCAACGAGCTGCCATCAGGAACTCTTCACTTCTGCCTGTTCCTGGCAATCGCCTCTTCACAAGCAGCCAGCTGAAGAACTGGCCCCAGTTCAATCAAATCTCATCTGGAACATTACATTGACAAATCCACCGGTCGATCGCAGCCGGTGAGAACTGTGAAAAGGATATTGAGAAATGTGGAGGAACAAAGTGACCTTGGAGTGTTGGTGCTGCAATCCTAAAGCCCAGTGCATGAGTTCATCAAGTAATTAGAAAGCCACGGGACAGATTGGTTTGTTAGACGTTAAGAGAAGCAAAGTGATGAGAGAATGGAGCGGCTGGGCTTGTACACTCTGGAGTTTAGAAGGATGAGAGGGAATCTTATTGAAACATATAAGATTATTAAGGGTTTGGACACGCGAGAGGCAGGAAACATGTTCCCGATGTTGGGGGAGTCCAGAACCAGGGGCCACAGTTTAAGAATAAGGGGTAAGCCATTTAGAACGGAGACGAGGAAACACTTTTCACACAAAGAATTGTGAGTCGGTGGAGGCCGGTTCTCTGGATACTTTCAAGAGAGAGCTAGATAGGGCTCTTAAATATGGCGGTCAGGGGATAAGGGGAGAAACATAGAAACATAGAAAATAGGTGCAGTAGGAGGTCATTCGGCCCTTCGAGCCAGCACCGCCATTCATTGTGATCATGGCTGATCGTCCCCAATCAATAACCCGTGCCTGCCTTCTCCCCATATCCCTTGACTCCCCTAGCCCCTAGAGCTCTATCTAACTCTCTCTTAAATCCATCCAGTGATTTGGCCTCCACTGCCCTCTGTGGCAGGGAATTCCACAAATTCACAACACTCTGGGTGAAAACGTTTTTTTCTCACCTCAGTCTTAAATGACCTCCCCTTTATTCTAAGACTGTGGCCCCTGGTTCTGGACTCGCCCAACATTGGGAACATTTTTCCTGCATCTGGCTTGTCCAGTCCTTTTACAATTTTATATGTTTCTATAAGATCCCCCCTCATCCTTCTAAACTCCAGTGAATACAAGGCTAGTCTTTTCAATCTTTCCTCATATGACAGTCCCGCCATCCCAGGGATCAATCTCGTGAACCTACGCTGCACTGCCTCAATCACAAGGATGTCCTTCCTCAAATTAGGAGACCAAAACTGTACACAATACTCCAGATGTGGTCTCACCAGAGCCCTATACAACTGCAGAAGAACCTCTTTACTCCTATACTGAAATCCTCTTGTTATGAAGGCCAACATTCCATTAGCTTTCTTCACTGCCTGCTGTACCTGCATGCCAACTTTCAGTGACCGGTGTACAAGGACACCCAGGTCTCGCTGTACCTCCCCCTTACCTAACCTAACCCCATTGAGACAATAATCTGCTGCTTTGTTTTTGCCGCCAAAGTGGATAACCTCACATTTATCTATATTATACTGCATCTGCCACGCATCTGCCCACTCCCTCAACCTGTCCAGGTCACCCTGCAACCTCCTAACATCCTCTTCACAGTTCACACTTCCACCCAGCTTTGTGTCATCTGCAAACTTGCTAGTGTTGTTCCTAATTCCCTCTTCCAAATCATTAATATATATGGTAAACAGTTGCGGCCCCAACACCGAGCCTTGCGGCACTCCACTCGCCACTGCCTGCCATTCTGAAAAGGACCCGTTCACTCCTACTCTTTGCTTCCTGTCTGCCAACCAATTTTCTATCCATGTCAACACTCTACCCCCAATACCATGTGCTCTAATTTTAGTCACCAGTCTCCCGTGCGGGACCTTATCAAAGGCTTTCTGAAAGTCTAGATACACTACATCCACTGGCACCCCTTCATCCATTTTACTTGTCACATCCTCAAAAAATTCCAGAAGATTAGTCAAACATGATTTCCCTTTCATAAATCCATGTTGAATTGGACTAATCCTTTTACTACTATCCAAATGCCCCATTATTACCTCTTTAATAATTGACTCCAGCATCTTTCCCACCACCGAAGTCAGGCTAACTGGTCTGTAATTCCCCGTTTTCTCTCTCGCTCCTTTCTTGAAAAGTGGGATAACATTAGCTATCCTCCAATACACAGGAACTGATCCTGAATCTATTGAACATTGGAAAATAATCACCAATGCGTCCACTATTTCTAGAGCCACCTCCCTGAGGACCCTGGGATGCAGACCATCAGGCCCTGGGGATTTATCATCCTTCAGTCCCATTGGCCTACCCAATACTATTTCTCGCCTAATGAAAATTTCTTCTCTGTCCTCTGTCCTCCAGTACTTCTGGGAGATTATTTGTGTCTTCCTTAGTGAAGACAGATCCGAAGTACCTATTCAAATCTTCTGCCATTTCCTTGTTCCCCATAATAATTTCACCCGTGTCTGCCTTCAAGGGACCCACATTTGACTTTGCTACTCTTTTTCCCTTAACATATCTAAAGAAGCTTTTACTGTCCTTCTTTACATTCCTGGCCAGCTTCCCTTCGAGAAGGCAGGAACGGGGTACTGATTGTGGATGATCAGCCATGATCACATTGAATGGCGGTGCTGGCTCGTAGGGCCGAATGGCCTACTCCTGCACCTATTGTCTATTGTCTATTGTCTATTGAAACTGCACACATAGTTTGGATTGCTTCTTCTTCTTGCGAATGAAACATAAACCAATGAATAGTTAGATCTCGCGCCGGGTGTTGAGCAGCCAGGTTGTTGTCTCTGTTGGTGTCAATGTCTGCCAGGCCCTGACACAGCTCCATTTGGTGGGTGGTAGAGCGGGCACCCAGAGATGACATGGTTGGCTGTCTGTTGTTCTGCTCCACATACATTCACAGGCTGGGCTCTGGCGGAGGGAGCCCCCATCTCCACACGCTGGCGTTGAAACGTCCAACTCCAGTACCAAGTCTGTTGAGCTGCACCCACGCTCCTCTGGGGAGGTCAGACCCTGGACAGCTTTTATCTGGTGAAGAGATGTAGCTGTGTAATGGAGATGAGGTTGCCTTCCACTCCTCTGACCACACGGTAGCTATCCAGTGTGCTTTTGTCTCAGTTGGCTGGATGGATGGATGCTAGGAGATGTTTTTCATGTAGAGCAAAGGGGTGATGGGATTTCAGTCGGGGTGGCCTCTGCTCTCTGCTGATTGCCTGATGGAGGAGGTGATCTGGGTCCATGGCACGACGAGATAGGGCCAGAGTTGCTGCTTGCCTTCAGATCCCTGCTGGCAGAATGCCTGCAAGTACAGGGAGCTGCTCAACTGGAGTAGGTTGAAGGCACCCAATGATGGTTCACAAGGTGCTGTTCAGGCTCGTGTCTACCAGGCTTGGATTGCTGCTTTACAGTCAGAAGATGGTAAGGGGCCTGGAACTAACTCACGGAGAGCTTGCTACAGGCGTACACCTTCACTCTATACAGAACAGTACAGCCAGAATGGGCACATGCAGTTAAAGATGACCGTGTAAACGCATTACTGTCAGAATACCTGGTCTCAAATCTATAGAGGACAAAAATAAAAGGCCCAAAGTTTAAAGGAGATGTTGATACAAGGAGCTGCAGAAATTGGTTTATAAAAGAATGAATGAATGAATGAATGAAAACATTGTTGTTACATGTGAGAAGTCACAGTGAGATTCTTGGCTTGCGTACCTTGCCAAGGTATGTAAATAGTGGCCACACAAGGGGCGCTGTCAAGTGGCAAATTCCCCGCCCCCCCCCCCTCACAGAGCTCCCCACGCCGGCTCCTCCTTTGTTCCATCCATCCTCACTTCCACGTGTCCGTCCTCATCCGCCGGTCAGCGCCCTCATCGACCGCCGCACCGACCTCTCCACTATCGCCGCCGGCTTCTCTCCGGACGCCTCTGTGGCCCCAACACAGGCTTCTCCGCGGCCATCCGGGAGGCATCGAGACTCGAGCGTAGGTTTACAAGGTTAGTTCCCGGGATGGCGGGACTGTCATATGCTGAGAGAATGGAGCAGCTGGGCTTGTACACTCTGGAGTTTAGAAGGATGAGAGGGCTTGTACACTCTGGATACTTTCAAGAGAGAGCTAGATAGGGCTCTTAAAGATAGCGGAGTCAGGGGATATGGGGAGAAGGCAGGAACGGGGTACTGATTGGGGATGATCAGCCATGATCACATTGAATGGCGATGCTGGCACGAAGGGCCGAATGGCCTACTCCTGCACCTATTGTCTATTGTCTATTGACAGGCCAGGCTATTTGCGAGGCATTGTTATGGGGAAGCTAATGACCACATGGTGTAGATGGGGCAGTAGATTTGGGGAAGTTCAGCTACTGATGAGCCCCTTGCCTGAAGCTGCGATGGCGTTAGTGAATATGGAATAGCGGGCCGTAAGCTTCACTGTTCACAAAATAACAAGGTCTTTGTCTGAAGATGTGTCTCGGCCCGAAACGTCACCTATTCCTTCGCTCCATAGATGCTGCCTCACCCACTGAGTTTCTCCAGGATTTTTGTCTACCTTCGAATTTCCAGCATCTGCAGTTAATTCTTGAATAAGGTCTTTGTCATTACATGTCCAGGAAGGAACTGCAGATGCTGGTTTAAACCGAAGATAGATGCAAATGGCCGGAGTAACTCAGCGGGACAGGCAGCGTCCCTGGAGAGAGGAATGGGTGACATTTCCGGTCGAGACCCTTCTGAAAAGGAATAGGTGATGTTTCAGGTTGACATCCTCCTTCAGAAGGGTCTCGACTCAAATCATCACCAATTCCTTTTCTCCAGAGATGCTGCCTGACCCGCTGAGTTACTCCAGCACTCTGTGAAACGTCACCTATCCATGTTCTCCACAGATGCTGCCTGACCTGCTGAGTTACTCCAGCACTCTGTGAAACGTCACCTATCCATGTTCTCCACAGATGCTGCCTGACCTGCTGAGTTACTCCAGCACTCTGTGAAACGTCACCTATCCATGTTCTCCACAGATGCTGCCTGACCTGCTGAGTTACTCCAGCACTCTGTGAAACGTCACCTATCCATGTTCTCCACAGATGCTGCCTGACCCGCTGAGTTACTCTGGCACAGTGTACTTCTGTGCTTTGTAAGCTATACGGAACCACACTATAAATGATAAGGTAGACCAAAATGCTGGAGAAACTCAGCGGGTGCGGCAGCATCTATGGAGCGAAGGAAATAGGCAACGTTTCGGCCCGAAACCCTTCCGGGTTTCGGCCCGAAACGTTGCCTATTTCCTTCAGGGTTTCGGCCCGAAAGGTTGCCCATTTCCTTCGCTCCACAGATGCTGCCTGACCCGCTGAGTTACTCCAGCACTCTGTGAAACGTCACCTATCCATGTTCTCCACAGATGCTGCCTGACCCGCTGAGTTACTCCAGCACTCTGTGAAACGTCACCTATCCATGTTCTCCACAGATGCTGCCTGACCCGCTGAGTTACTCCAGCACTCTGCGAAACGTCACCTATCCATGTTCTCCACAGATGCTGCCTGACCCGCTGAGTTACTAAACTGCAGCAAATAAGAAGTCCAACCCCATTGTCGGTACAGATGACAATTAACGCACAATTTTCAACATCTGTATAATTTGGGCACAAGTTCCTAAATAGTTCTCATTCTTTGAATTGTTCAAGTCAAATCCATTTAAATTAATTTTATCTTCATCGAATCAAACTGAAAAAAAAATCACCGGAGTTTGGAGATAGAGGTTGAGGTTGAGGATGTACACATTGGGTGGAAGGACAAAAGACAGTGCTTGAATAACACGCCAGATATGTTCCGTTGTCACCAACCCTGTCTCTGTTACACACATGGTAATATTATTTAGAAAGTCATTAAACAAGCTATTTCACGCAAATTGACCTTTAAATTCTTAAACAGTTGGAGCCCGTGATTGCAGCAAGTGGAGCATAAACCGTATAATCACGGGCGCACGATCAGTTCCTCGATTTGACGCACATCATTCTTGTAGCTAACAGCCCCGCAGCATGCCAAGTCTTGCTACTTACACATGAAGTATAGGAATAGTACATGATGGAGGAGTGACAGACCTGGACAGTATGGAAACAGGCCCTTCGGCCCACCTTGCTCATGCCGACCAAATTGGCATACTGGGCTAGTCCCATCCGCCTGCATTTGACCCATATTCTGTCCGCTGACTGGTTTGCGCGCAACAAAAGCTTTTCACTGTACCTTGGTATACGTGACGATAAACTCAATGTCACTGTAAACCCGCGCTATCCATATATCAGTCCAAATGGCTTCAAAAAGTCATAATTGTGTGTGTGTGTGTGTGTGTGTGTGTGTGTGTGCGTGTGTGTGTGTGTGTGTGTGTGCGCGTGTGCGTGTGTGTGTGTGTGTGTGTGTGTGTGTGTGTGTGTGTGTGTGTGTGTGTGTTCCACTCTGACAGTCACCTACATGGGACAGGCCCATTAGCTTCCTCCAGCAGCACCTTCTAAAAGCCTCTTAGAGATAGCGGAGTCAGTGGATATGGGGAGAAGGCAGGAACGGGGTACTGATTGTGGATGATCAGCCATGATCACATTGAATGGCGGTGCTGCCTCGAAGGGCCGAATGGCCTACTCCTGCACCTATTGTCTATTTTCTATAACATCACTATCGTATCTACACCCACCACCACCCCTGGCAGCGTGTTCCAGGCTCCCACCACCCTCTGTGTAAACAAACTGTTGGATTCTATCCATCAGTTGATCAGGACAACTTAGTACCACGCTACTAGCCATTGCCAGCAAGTCTGCATACGTCAATGCAAGAAAATCAAGAAAATGAGAAGTTGCCAAAGACCATTTAAACAATATGAAGTCACAGGGAGACCATGCAAACTCCACACAGGCAGAACCCGAGGTTGCGATTGAACCAGGGTCTCGGGAGCGGTGAGGCAGCGGTTCTACCAGCTGCACCACTGGGCTGCCCAGATGTGTGTCTATTTGTACAGGTTAGCAATGGATCCTCATCCTGATGGTAATTCTGTGCTGTTATTTCATTTAACACGTTTAGTTTTGCTTCGAGATACAGGGCGGAAACAGGCCCTTCTGCCCACCGACTCCACGCCGACCAGCGATCCCCGCACACTAACACTATCCTACACACACACTGGGGACAATTTACAATTTTACCCAAGCCAATTAACCAACAAACCTGTACGTCTTTGGAGTGCGGGAGGAAACCGGAGCACCCGGAGAAAACCCACGCAGGTCACGGGGAGAAGGTACAAACTCCGTACAGACAGCACCCATAGTCGGGATGGAACCCGGGTCTCTGGCGCTGTGAGGCAGCAACTCTACCGCTGCGCCACAGTGCCGGCCACGTTCTAGCTGTGTGGTTCTGTGGATGGCGGTGTGAGGTGTTGGTTGCATTAACAAGGTACAACTTTGGCAGAAACTGTCACCAACCCAACATTTAACCCGGAGGCATCCTTGTGAAGGAATTATATTTTGTTGAAGAATCGCCACATTTATCTGGAGCATTCTCTGTCGTTTCCCTGCAAGATATGAATGATGACCAAACTACAGACTGGTTGAGGAATCTGTCCCTGGACACGTATAAAGAGACACAGCCCTGAATTATCGTTGCCCTTGGTTTCCTCCACCTCCGTTTGTTTGAAGCAAGGTGCTCGTCCCTGTAAAGCCCAACAACTCCCACCGCCCGCTGAGGTAGAATTCATCACACAGACACACCCAGCGGTTCTCCGTGCAATCAAAGAGGGTGGCCTTTTCCAGAAAAATAACCCATTTCACAAACATCTCAGAGCCCCGCTGAGCGAAGCAAAAGGCCAAATATAAAAATACTCCTGCCTTGTGAATTGACAAAATGAAACTGTACCTGCCTTGCCCCTGCTGGGGCACCTTTAACAACAGATAGCTCAATACCAAGCTCCCCGCCGTGCCAACTGAATCATTCATCACGTTAGCCAGTTCTGTAGACCCAGTCTCTGTGCGAGCTATTAAAGCAGCAACAGGGGGCCGTGTGTACAACACATCGTTGCACAAAATACTGCCTCCATTTCTAACTCTGACTTTATGCCATGCTGCCAAGCAGACATTATTAGTTCAAGTACCCGTGATATATAACTGCTCCAGCTCATTTCCGTTGAAGTCAGAAGGGATGCCCCACAAGCGATCATTTGATACCACTGCTCCAAGTGAAAATTGCTCCTGCATTTATTGAAATACCCTTTCCAATCAAGCAGTGAAAAAAACTTGAAGGCCATCTTGACAGTTCAGGTGTTGCTTCATGAAGAAGGGTCCCGACCCAAAACGTCACCTATCCATGTTCTCCACAGATGCTGCCTGTCCCGCTGAGTTACTCCAGCACTCTGTGAAACGTCACCTATCCATGTTCTCCACAGATGCTGCCTGTCCCGCTGAGTTACTCCGGCACTTTGTGAAACGTCACCTATCCATGTTCTCCACAGATGCTGCCTGACCCGCTGAGTTACTCCGGCACTCTGTGAAACGTCACCTATCCATGTTCTCCACAGATGCTGCCTGACCCGCTGAGTTACTCTGGCACAGTGTACTTCTGTGCTTTGTAAGCTATACGGAACCACACTATAAATGATAAGGTAGACCAAAATGCTGGAGAAACTCAGCGGGTGCGGCAGCATCTATGGAGCGAAGGAAATAGGCAACGTTTCGGCCCGAAACCCTTCCGGGTTTCGGCCCGAAACGTTGCCTATTTCCTTCAGGGTTTCGGCCCGAAAGGTTGCCCATTTCCTTCGCTCCACAGATGCTGCCTGACCCGCTGAGTTACTCCAGCACTCTGTGAAACGTCACCTATCCACGTTCTCCACAGATGCTGCCTGACCCGCTGAGTTACTCCAGCACTCTGTGAAACGTCACCTATCCATGTTCTCCACAGATGCTGCCCGACCCGCTGAGTTACTCCAGCACTCTGTGAAACGTCACCTATCCATGTTCTCCACAGATGCTGCCTGACCCGCTGAGTTACTCCAGCACTCTGTGAAACGTCACCTATCCATGTTCTCCACAGATGCTGCCTGACCCGCTGAGTTACTCCAGCACTCTGTGAAACGTCACCTATCCATGTTCTCCACAGATGCTGCCTGACCCGCTGAGTTACTCCAGCACTCTGTGAAACGTCACCTATCCATGTTCTCCACAGATGCTGCCTGTCCCGCTGAGTTACTCCAGCTATTTGTGTCTATCTTCGGTTTAAACCAGCATCTGCAGTTCCTTCCCACATATTAAAATGTTGTCACGATAAAAGTGGAATTCATAGCAGGAATACTAAATGGAAGGCTTTCACTTCTCTTCTGAGCTGCCTAGAACAGGTGGTAAGTGAGTAGGTTTGGGTGTATTACTGTCACAGGTATCAAGGTTCAGTTTTGCATTTTACCCAAATAGATCCGATCAAACTGCACCTGAATACAGTCCAGCCAAACTCCAGTCCAACAGGTAGAGCAAAGGGGAAGATACAGAATGTAGAATATAGTTCTCAGCATTGTAGCGCATCAGTTCCAGAGACAGAGTCCAATGTCCGCAATGGGGTAGAGGTGAATCGGACAGTACCCTAGCTTATGGAAGGACCGTTCAGAAGCCTGATAACAGAGGGGAAGAAGCTGTTCCTGAGTCTGGTGGTGCGCGCTTTTAAGCTCCTGTACCTTCTGCCGGACGGGAGCGGGGAGAAGCAGGAATGAATAGTTTGATGATGAATGTAGTGCCGAAGAATAAAGGAAAACAAAATGAACCAACGTTACTGGAGGTTTAGTGATGCATACTGGTGGATGTAACCGCAGCTCCGGTTCTCCTGGTGGGTTTGAGGTAGGGGTTTACAGCAGGAAGTGCTGGTGATTGGTTTCAACCTGAGGAATTCAGATTGTGGTTGACCTGAACTGGGCAGGGAACTGCACGCAAAGGAAATGATAGGGACCTAATGACAGGAGAATTTTCCTTCTATGCGTGGGAAAAAATCTGGGCAAACTACAGCTTGTTGAAGTCACTTGGGCCAAGCTTGGCCGCCCGCGTCTGTTTGTGGAGAGGCAGCTCCTGTTTGAGCCGTCATCCACAGCCATGGGAAGTGCATGCACAATCTCCCCTAATGATCTCACTCTATGAACAGGAAAGAAATATATCTTCTGTATTTAGAGCTGGAGTTTAGAAGAATGAGGGGGGGACCTCATCTAAACATACAGAATGGTGAAAGGCCTGGATAGAGTGGATGTGGAGAGGATGTTTCCACTGGTGGGAGAGTCTAGGACCAGAGGGCACGGCCTCAGAATTAATGGACTTTCTTCTAGGAAAGAGATGAGGAGAAATTTCTTCAGTCAGAGGGTGGTGAATCTGTGGGATTCTCTGCCACAGACGGCTGTGGAGGCCAAGTCAATGGATATATTTAAGGTGGAGATGGATAGATTATTGATTAGTACGGGTGTTAGGGGTTATGGGGAGAAGGCAGGAGAATGGGGTCAGGAGGGAGAGATAGAAAACATAGATAACATAGAAAATAGGTGCAGGAGGAGGCCATTCAGCCCTTCGAGCCAGCACCGCCATTCATTGTGATGATGGCTGATCGTCCCCTATCAATAACCCGTGCCTGCCTTCTCCCCAAATCCCTTGACACCACTAGCCCCTAGAGCTCTATCTAACTCTCTCTTAAATCCATCCAGTGACTTGGCCTCCACTGCCCTCTGTGGCAGGGAATTTGCATAAATTCACAACTCTCTGGGTGAAAAAGTTTTTTCTCACCTCAGTCTTAAATGGCCTCCCCTTTATTCTAAGCCATAGATCAGCCATGATTGAATGGTGGAGTAGACTTGATGGGCCGAATGGCCTAATTCTGCTCCTACCACATGACCTTACCACATGAAATCATCCCATGAAACTGTCCAATTGTGATGCAGCTCCAGTCAGACAGCCACAACACAAAAGACATTGTGGCCTTAAAAAACCCTTCCCGTATAAAAGCCACCTCGTTATGTCGGAATAAGCTTTTTACTTTCAACACTTAATATTGAATTTCATGATGTTATTACTGTTTTGGAATTGCCTTCCACGATTCATGTTTGTCTTTGAAAGTTGATAGCCATCGGCCTTGCCGGTGACATGCTGAAAGTAGCCTTAATGGATGCCTTGCTCAGACCGCCTGTCGTGACCCAAGCTGCAGTTGTACAACATTATACTGCTCATATTATCGTGGGGGGATGGGGGGGGGGGGTACAACTGAAGACAAATATGTTTTTGTACGGGGGGAGAGCTTGGGTGTGATGGCGCCACCCTTATCAGCCGTAGTATGAGATGGATTTTAATCACCAGCTCAGCAGATTTTTAACTGTACAAGTATCACTTATGTCACCACACTGTGTAAAGGAAGGAACTGCAGATGCTGGCTTACACCGAAGGCAGACACAAAGTGCTGGAGTAACCCAGCGGGTCGGGCAGCATCTCTGGAGAGAAGGAATGGGTGACGTTTCGGGTCGAGACCCTTCTTGAGACTGATGTCAGGGGAGAGGGAGATAAGGAAGAGAAAGGTGTGAAAGCATGATAAAGGGAATGGAAGGACCGCGAGCCCCCGGCGGGACAAAGAAACGCTTCAAGGACAACATCAAGAACAGTCTGGAGAAATTCCACATCACATCGAGCAACTGGGAGCACATTGCACTGGACAGGAGCTCCTGGAGGAAATCCATGCAGGAAGGAGCTGCACGTCACGAAATGGAACTACGCCGTGTCGCAGAGACAAAGCGACAGCACTGTAAGGAGAGAGAGAGAAGGGGGCTCGACGACTACCAACCACCGCCAGTCTCCACTGCCCACGTTGCACCAAGGTGTGCGGATCATGGATCAGCCTCTACAGACATCTGCAGACCCACAAGTAGACGACCCTATGGAGAGGAGAGGACAGTCATACTCGTTACCAGTGACCACCGATGATGATGTTTCCTACACAGATGTAAACATAGGACTCGGTAAACACCATAAAAAACAAAAAAAAGTTCAGTATATCTATTTTATGAACATTTATATTTTGTTGTTGCAGGAATGTTTGAGCCATGGACATGATGGGCTGAAGGTCCTGTTTCCATGTTGTATGTCTCTGTGAATCTACAGTCACAATTCCTGGAAGATTTCAGCTGAATTAATTGAGACAGACAACGTGGCTGTTCTCATCTGCGACCATCCTGTGATCTCTCTAGATGCTGGCAATGCCCTGGGTAATTCAGCTGCCAATATGTACTGGCCATGAAACATAGATGCCTCCATTCCCTGCATCCGTGCCGCCAGGCTGCAGTCCCCCAAGTTTTAAAGTTCAACCAAGGCCTTTGAAGAAACTTTAGTTTGAATATCAGCAGCTCATCTCCTAATCCACCTTGTTGTGCAGCAAGACGTTATTAATGCAGTTATTGATCAGCTGAGAAGGTTATTGGCTGCAACCTTCCCTCCATTGATGAACTGTACACTGCAAGGGCCAGGAAGCGAGCGGGCAAGATCATCTCTGACCCCTCTCACCCTGGCCACAAACTCTTTGAATCACTTCCCTCTGGAAGGCGACTCCGGACTGTCAAAGCTGCCACAGCCAGACATAAAAACAGTTTTTTTCCACGAGTAGTTGCTCTACTCAATAACCAAAAGCCTGTAGCCTCCTTTTGCTCTGGTATTTTATTTAATTCACATGTTTAATCGATAATGTTTTATTATTAATGTTTAATGTTTTATGTGTCATTCCTAACTGTCACTGTATGTCATGTTGTCACTTGCGGGCGGAGCACCAAGGCAAATTCCTTGTATGTGAATACTTGGCCAATAAACGTATTCATTCATTGTTCTGCAGGTGAGTTCATGATTGCATTCCACTGGAAAGGATTGAGGGACAGGTGGGAAAAATAAAGAGATACATCTCTCCCTGGTTGTATCCACGTGTTTTGCTGAAGATTCCACCATCAGCTGTATCTTGCATCTTCAAGTTAAGCTGACCTCACAGAGAGTGGTAAGTCTGTGGAATTCTCTGCCTCAGAGAGCGGTGGAGGCCGGTTCTCTGGATACTTTCAAGAGAGAGCTAGATAGGGCTCTTAAAGATAGCGGAGTCAGGGGATATGGGGAGAAGGCAGGAACGGGGTACTGATTGTGGATGATCAGCCATGATCACATTGAATGGCGGTGCTGGCTCAAAGGGCCGAATGACCTACTCCTGCACCTATTGTCTATTGTCTATTGACCTGTTCAGCCTGGCACGCGATGTGTAGAGATGTAATGCTGAGGCTCTACAAGGCGCTGGGCAGGCCACATTTGGAATATTGTGAGCAGTTTTGGGCCCCATATCTGAGGAAGGATGTGCTGGCTCTGGAGAGGGTCCAGAGGAGGTTTACAAGAACGATCCCAGGAATGAGTGGGTTAACATATGATGAGCGTTTGTCGGCACTGGGCCTGTACTCGCTGGAGTTTAGAAGGTTGAGGGGGACCTCATTGAAACTTACAGAATAGTGAAAGGCCTGGATAGAGTGGATGTGGGGAGGATGTTTCCACCAGTGGGAGAGTCTAGGACCAGAGGGCACAGCCTCTGAATTAAAGGGCGCTCTTTTAGAAAGGAGATGAGGAGGAACGTCTTTAGTCAGAGGGTGGTGAATCTGTGGAACTCATTGCCACGGAGGGCTGTGGAGGCCAAGTCAGTGGATATTTTTAAGTCACAGATAGACAAATTCTTGATTAAAACGGATGTCAATGGTTATGGTTGAAGGCAGTAAAATGGGATTAGGAGGGAGAGATCACCCATGATTGAATGGCGGAGTGCACTCGATGGGCCGAATGGCCTAACTACTTTAAATTGTGAGCTTGTGGAAGGAACTGCAGATGCTGGTTTACACCAAAGATAAACAGAAAATGCTGGAGTAACTCAGCGGGACAGGCAGCGTCTCTGGAGGGAAGGAATGGATGACGTTTCGAGTCGAGACCCTTCTTCAGACTGTCTGACACTGAAGAAGGGTCTCGACCCGAAACATCCTTCCATCCCCCACAACCAAAGCAACACATCAGCCTCCATTATCAACAGACACGAGCCCCGATCTCAGACCCACAGCAGTTCCTTAGCTTAGTTTAGAGATACAGCGCGGAAACAAGCCCTTCGGCCCACCGAGTCCGTGCCGACCAGCGATCCCCACACACTAACACTATCCTACACACACTAGGGACAATTTACATTTACACCAAGCCAATTAACCTGCAAACCTGTACGTCTTTGGAACGTGGGAGCAAACCGGAGCACCTGGAGAAAACCCACGTGGGTCACGGGGAGAGCGTACAAACTCCGTACAGACAGCACCCTTAGTCAGGATGGAACCCGGGTCTCTGGCGCTGTGAGGCAGCAACTCTACCGCTGCGCCACCGTGCCGCCCTCAGTTCCTGTGATGACGTCTCTGTTTCTGATCACAACATCTGTCTAACCACAGTAAGAGACAAAAAGCCCGCATTCCGAGCTATATTGGTGCAGAAAACCACATAAATATCAGCTAATTGTCCCCGAGCGTTCCATCTGTGCCTGCCCTCTGTGTGTCCGTGTCGGCTTGCCTCGAGGTTGGTCCCATGGTCAAACCGTGCCAAGGGGCAGGGTGCTGGCATTCAGCCATGGAGAGATAAGACCCATAAGACATAGGAGCAGAATTAGGCCATTTGGCCCATCGAGTCTACTCCACCATTCAATCATGGCTGATCTATCTCTCCCTCCTAACCCCATTCTCCTGCCTTCTCCCCATAACCCCTGACACCCGTACTAATCGAGAACCTGTCAATCTTCCATTCGGCCCATCTATCTATCTCCACCATTCTATCATGGCCGATTGAAGTGTCCTTTCTAAAGTATCATTCATTCATCCAACTATCTTTCCCTCTCAACCCCATTCTCCTGCCTTCTCCCCATAACCTTTAACGCCCATACGAATCGAGAATCCGACAATTTTCATCAAAAAAATATCCATTGACGGTCTCCACAGACGTTTGAGTCAGCAAATTCAACAGATTCACCACCCTCTGACTAAAGAAATACCACCTCATCTATATTCTAAAAGTACGTCCTTTAATTCTGAGGCTGTGCCCTCTGGTCCTAGACTCTCCCACCAGTGGAAATATCCTCTCCACATCCACTCTATCCAGGCCTTTCATTATTCTGCAAGTTTCAATGAGGTCCCCCCCTCAACCTTCTAAACTCCAGCGAGTACAGGCCCAGTGCCGACAAACGCTCATCATATGTTAACCCACTCATTCCTGGGATCGTTCTCGTAAACCTCCTCTGGACCCTCTCCAGAGCCAGCACATCCTTCCTCAGATATGGGGCCCAAAACTGCTCACAAAACTGTTGACATGCTACATATTTAGCGATGGAGGATTGCCTTGAAAAAAAATAGTAAATTGTCCCTCGTGTGTGTAGGACTGAAAACAAAACTCAAACTTAGTTGTAAGATGATGGGAGTGAGGTCGGTTAATTCCATATGTGCAATTTCTAAAATGTTTCACCTCTACCTTTTAATGGGCTCTTTATTTAATGTACTTTTTCTTGTTGATTAATTTATTACATTATCTTTGGATACTGTGTTTACAAGCCTGTTATGCTGCGGTAAGTAAGAATGTCTTTCTACCGTGTCGGTACATATGGCAATAAAACACTCTGGACTCTGTGCAAAATAACACTGACAGGTTTTCAGCATAAATCAATATAAAGTTAGTGAAAAGCACAATTTGTGCTGCTTACCTTAAAAAAAGGTAACCTCAAAGAGACTGGAGCTGATATAGACACAAAATACTGGAGTAACTCTGGGTCAGGCAGCATCCCTGGAGAACATTTGATAGGTTCTTAGGAGATATTGGAACATCATTGCCACATTATTCCACTTTCTTATTCAGTTCAACAAATGCTGCAAAGAACCAGATTCCGGGACTCTGATTCTGGGAACCTGTCCCTAGTGGGTGTAGGATAGTGTTAGTGTGCGGACTCGGTGGGCCGAAGGGCCTGTTTCGGTGTTGTATCTCTAAACCAAACTAAAAGGACTAAACTGAAGGCAGGATAAAGACTGACAATTGATAGGTGGATACAGATGAGGGGGGGGGGGTCTTATTTGGCAGCTGGTTGGACAAATGTCAGAGGTGAAAAGACAAGAGGTTTGAGAAGGAGAGAATTCGTAACCACTCAAGTTCAAGGCTGCCAGCATCATCAAGGACCAGTCGCACCCCGGCCACTCCCTCTTCTCCCCTCTACCATCGGGCAAGAGGTACAGAAGTGTGAAAACGCACACACCTCCAGATTCAGGGACAGTTTCTTCCCAGCTGTTATCAGGCAACTGAACCATCCTACCACAACCAGAGAGCGGTCCTGAACTACTATCTACCTCATTGGTGACCCTCGGACTATCCTTGATCAGACTTTGCTGGCTTTACCTTGCACTAAACGTTATTCCCCTATCATGTATCTGTACACTGTGGATGGATCGATTGTAATCATGTATTGTCTTTGCGCTGACTGGTTAGCACGCAACAAAAGCTTTTCACTGTACCTCGGTACACGTGACAATAAACTAAACTGAAAGTCTATTCCATAGATCCATGTTATAGTGAGTTACTGCTGCTCAGTATGTCCTGATCTGGGCTCATGATATACTCGATTTCTGGGATCAATACAGATAATGATTGGATGATTGGAAACTCAGATCCAAATTCAGGCAACTGAGATTGTAAGCACAACGCTACATGTATATGATCAGTACGGGTGACAGGGGTCATGGGGAGAAGGCAGGAGAATGCGGTTAGGAGAGAGAGATAGATCAGCCATGATTGAATGGAAGAGTACACTTGATGGGCCGAATGTCCTAATTCTACTCCTATCACTTACGATCTTATTTACATCCCTGTACCACCTTAACAAAACATTCATCAGGGATGAAGATAGACACAAAAAGCCAGAGTAACTCAGCGGGACAGGCAGCATCTGTGGAGAAAAGGAATGGGTAACATTTCGGGTGGAGACCCTTCTTTAGGGACATAGTTTCACACCCCCAACACACCAGCCAATGAATGGTAAATTTGAATGTATATTCTGCTGCTTCCTGCCATGCTGTTGGCTGTCGTACATAGAAACATAGAATATAGGTGCAGGAGTAGGCCATTCGGCCCTTCCAGCCAGCACCATTCAATATGATCATGGCTGATCATCCACAATCAGTATCCCGTTCCTGCTTTCTCCCCATCTCCCTTGATTCCGTTAGCCCCAAAGAGCTAAATCTAACTTGCTAATTTGCTAAAGTTGTACTTCATCTTCACTGCTCTGAATAAATCAAACAGGTTGTCTAAGCAAACCGTTTTGCATCATAAGCACTCAATAAATAGTTTGTGCAGGAAGGATCTGCAGATGCCTGTTGAAACCGAAGATAGACACAAAAAGCTGGAGTAACTCAGCGAGACAGGCGGCATCTCTGGAGAAAAGGAATGGGTGACGATTCGGGTCGAGACCCTTCTTCAGACCTGAGAAATGGTTTTATTATTGTAAACAAAGGGCCACGGTGGCGCAGCGGTAGAGTTGCTGCCTCACAGCGTCAGAGACCCGGGTTCTATCCTGACTACGGGTGCTGTCAGTACGGAGTTTGTACCTTCTCCCTGTGGGATCCTGTGGGTTTTCTCTGCGTGCTCCGGTTTCCTCCCACATGCCAAAGACGTGCGGGTTTGCAGGTTAATTGGCCCTCTGTAAATGCCCCCCTAGTGTGTCGGGAGTGGATGAAAGTGGGATAACATAGAACTAGTGTGAATGGGTGATCGATGGTCGGCATGGACTAGAAGGGCCGAAGGGCTATATCTAAATTAAACCATTTTGAAATGTTGAAATATGTTTACGACTGCATTATATGTTACGTCGGTGCTGATATTTTTATAAGATTTTTCATAAATTTTAAATATATACAATGCTTAAACAAAGAGCAGAAATATTATTTTGGAAAAGATTAATAAAGGTTTTATATGACCAGAACAGTTTAAAACTAGGCAGACATTTTTGTCTACCTTCGATTTCCCAGCATCTGCAGTTCCTTCTTAATCATTTCTCATCATTACTTCTTTGCATATCTTTCATTCATTGTTCTTTATCTCTCCACATCACCGTCTATATCTCTCGTTTCCCTTATCCCTAACCAGTCTGAAGAAGGGTCTCGACCCGAAACGTTGCCTATTTCCTTCGCTCCATAGATGCTGCCTCACCCGCTGAGTTTCTCCAGCATTTTTGTCTACCTTCGATTTTCCAGCATCTGCAGTTCTTTCTTAAACAGTTTAAAACTAGATTGTTGTAGAGCATCCCATACCCCTGTGTACCACTGTCCACGTCCTGGTCATTCCTACTTCTCCCCGCTCCCGTCCGGCAGAAGGTACAGGAGCTTGAAAGCCCGCACCACCAGACTCAGGAACAGCTTCTTCCCCTCTGTTATCAGGCTTCTGAACGGTCCTTCCATAAGCTAGGGTACTGTCCGATTCACCTCTACCCCATTGCGGACATTGGACTTTGTCTGTGGAACTGATGCGCTACAATGCTGAGAACTATATTCTGCATTCTGTATCTTCCCCTTTGCTCTACCTATTGGACTTCAGTTTGCCGATTGCATTTAGACTATAAACTTTAGAGATACAGCGCAGAAACAGGCCCTCTGGCCCACCGAGTCCGTGCCAACCAGCGATGTCCCTGTACACCAGCACACTAGGGACAGCAACAACTACCGCTGCCCAATATGTGTGAACTTGAAGTATTATCTGACCTGTTCATACAAAGCTTTTCACTTAGCTCGGTACACGTGACAAAAATCAACCCGAAGGTCAGCAATATCTTTGTGCAAATTGTCACATGTACACTGGCATCTTATTGTCTACGACACGGGTGTCACGGAGGCGCAGCGGTAGAGTTGCTGCCTCACAGCGCCGGAGACCCGGGTTCCATCCTGATGCTGTCGGTACGGAGTTTGTACGTTCTCCCTGTGACCTGCGTGGGTTTTCTCCAGGATCTCCGTTTTCCTCCCACGTCTCAAAGACAATAGACAATAGGTGCAGGAGTAGGCCATTTGGCCCTTCGAGCCAGCACCGCCATTCAATGTGATCACAGCTGATCATCCCCAATCAGTACCCCGTTCCTGCCTTCTCCCCATATCCCCTGACTCCGCTATCCCTAAGAGCCCTATCTAACTCCCTCTTGAAAGTATCCAGAGAACCGGCCTCCACCGCCCTCTGTGGCAGAGAATTCCACAGACTCACCACTCTGTGTGAAAAAGTGTTTCCTCATCTCCGTTCTAAATGGCTTACCCCTTATTCTTAAACTGTGGCTCCTGGTTCTGGACTCCCCCAACATCGGGAACATGTTTCCTGCCTCTAGCGTATCCAATCCCTTAATAATCTTATATGTTTCAATAAGATCCCGTCTCATCCTTCTAAGTGCCAGAGTGTACAAGCCCAGCCGCTCCATTCTCTCAGCATATGACAGTCCCGCCATCCAGGTACATGTTTGTATGTTAATTGGCTTGGTGCAAGTGTAAATTGGCCCTAGTATGTGTAGGATGGTGTTAGTGTGCGGGGATCGCTGGTCGGCGCAGACACGGTGGGCCTGTTTCCACGCTGTATCTCTAAACTAAACTAATAACCGAGTAAAGCCCGTGGCCCTTGTTGGAAGGGGAAGTGGAAAGCAGCTTAATTAGTAACTCCGGCCCGTGTCCTTCATCTGATCTCAGCGCAAGTTACCTAATGTAGGCTGAGGCCAATGTGATGACAGGTTCATGGCTTCCCCTAATGTGATGAGAGCATTGTATATCAGACTGCTATCGCCGTGTTTGTGACTTCCCTTTCCATTCACCCTCCCCAAAGACCGAGTCACCCCCTCCCAATCCCCCCCACCGCCGCCAACCCACACACGTCAGCACGCATTAGTCACAGACACAATGTCGCTCGCACAGAGAGAGTCGTGGACGCAGCCCAGACCGGCACACAAACCAACCTCCCTTTCATTGACTCCATCTACACCTCACGCTGCCTCAGCAAGGCCAGCAGCATCATCAAGGACCAGTCTCACCCCCGGCCACTCCCTCTTCTCCCCTCTCCCATCGGGCAAAAGGTACAGAAGTGTGAAAACGCACATCTCCAGATTCAGGGACAGTTTCTTCCCAGCTGTTATCAAGCAACTGAACAGTTTTCCCGATGTTGGGGGGGTCCAGAACCAGGAGCCACAGTTTAAGAATAAGGGGTAAGCCATTTAGAACGGAGACGAGGAAACACTTCTTCACACAGAGAGTTGTGAGTCTGTGGAATTCTCTGCCTCAGAGGGCGGTGGAGGCCGGCTCTCTGGATACTTTCAAGAGAGAGCTCGATAGGGCTCTTAAAGATAGCGGAGTTAGGGGATATGGGGAGAAGGCAGGAATGGGGTACTGATTGGGGATGATCAGCCATGATCACATTGAATGGCAGTGCTGGCTTGAAGGGCCGAATGGCCTACTCCTGCATCTATTGTCTACTAGACTAAGTGGGACCCGTTGGGTCCCATGTTCACAAGGGAGGGCTGGTCCCCCAACGCAATATTCCACCTCTCCACCAATTCCAATATTGGTGGATAGTGGGGGGGGGGGGGCGCTTTCTGGAGCGCTAGTAAGGGTGTTGTGGGTCGATGGGGCTGGTTTCCAGAGGGTTAGTATGGACATTGTGGGCCAAATGGATTCTTGGGCTGGCAGCTCAGTCACTCAGGCCTGGTGAGCTGGCAGCTCAGTCACTCAGGCCCGGTGGGCTGGCAGCTCAGAAACTGCCAGAAATTCTGCCCAAAACAGGTGAGAGACTCTGTGAGAGAGAGAAGGGGGAGAGGGTGGAGAATCAATTTTAGACATTTTTCATATTTTTCTACAGATCACAGCAATGAAGGAGGAAAGTCTATCCTGGCCTGGATGTCACAGGGAGCCAATGAAGGGAGGGAGAAAATACTGGGGTGAGGTTTAATACTTGCAGGGGGAATACTTACTGATGAGCCAAGGGGACTCCTCCTGGGCCAGTACAGGCCTGATGGGCCGAAGGGGCTCTTTAAAAAATAAACAGAGAGAAATATCAGCAAAAGGAACTTTTCTGGACTTTTCCTGGCCTGGCAGGGGCCTTTTGGGCCAAAATGCTTCTCCTGGGCTAATACGGGCTTTGGGGGCATTAGGGACTGGTTTCTAGGCTAATAGGGGCCTTGTGGGCCAAAATTAGTGGTTTCAGGCAGGCCAAACAACTCATTTGATTTCAATTTCAAGCACAGAGCAGGCCGATCAGCTCATTGCATTTTCATTTCACTTCCATTGCAATTGCAGTTTCAAGCACAGGGCAGGCTGAACAGCTCATTGCATTTTCATTTCACTTCCATTGCCAATGCAGTTTCAAGCACAGGGCAGGCCGAACAGCTCATTGCATTTTCATTTCACTTCCATTGCCATTGCAGTTTCAAGCAGAGGGCAGGCCAAACAGCTCATTGCATTATCGTTTCACTTCCATTGACATTGCAGTTTGAAGCACAGGGCAGGCCAAACAACTCATTTCATTTTCATTAAGGGCTAACAAATCATTTATTACAAGTACATTGCAGACTCACAGTTCAGTTGATTCACAGCTTAGAATGAGAGTCGTGGCCGCTCCCTCGCGATCTTGCAGTGTGACTGAGTCACTTCCAGGCATCCGGGGTTTTATAGTCCTTCCCCCCCCCCCCCCCACGGAAGGGGCATTACCTTCATCGCGGTGATTGACAGGCGAGAGGATCTCAAGGTTTTTTAAACACTCATAGCTTTTTTTATTTTTCATCGATGGGAAAAATCCTTGGGGCTTGCTCAGCGGAGGAGGACTGTGAGTAAGATAGCCAAAAATCATAGCGATATATGGTTTTGTTTTTTCTAAAATCAATATACAGCGCAGACAGGAAGTGGTCAAGACACTTTTATTTATATAGATTGTCTATTGTCCTCTCACCAACTGTAGTGGGGTCCTGAGCTAATATCTACCTCATTGGAGACCCACGGACTATCATTAATCAGACAAAACCTTATACTAAACATTATTGCCTTTATCCTGTATGTGTACACTGTGGACGGCTCGATTGTAATCTTACATAGATTTTCCGCTGCCTGGTTAGCACGCAACAAATGTTTTTCACTCTACTTTGGTACTCATGATAATAAACTAAATCATGAAATAATTTGAACCATCAGCTCCCACTGAACGGCAACTCGACTAATTGCCAGATGATCCTGTATCAGGATAAAAAGACCCGACACTAAACGTCACCGATCCATGTTCTCCACAGATGCTGCCTGACCCGCTGAGTTACTCCAGCACTCTGTGAAACATCACCTATCCATGTTCTCCACAGATGCTGCCTGACCCGCTGAGTTACTCCAGCACTCTGTGAAACGTCACCTATCCATGTTCTCCACAGATGCTGCCTGACCCGCTGAGTTACTCTGGCACAGTGTACTTCTGTGCTTTGTAAGCTATATGGAACCACACTATAAATGATAAGGTAGACCAAAATGCTGGAGAAACTCAGCGGGTGCGGCAGCATCTATGGAGCGAAGGAAATAGGCAACGTTTCGGCCCGAAACCCTTCCGGGTTTCGGCCCGAAACGTTGCCTATTTCCTTCAGGGTTTCGGCCCGAAAGGTTGCCCATTTCCTTCGCTCCACAGATGCTGCCTGACCCGCTGAGTTACTCCAGCACTCTGTGAAACGTCACCTATCCATGTTCTCCACAGATGCTGCCTGACCCACTGAGTTACTCCAGCACCCTGTGTCATTCTCTACAGCATCGTACACTTTCCCTTTCGAGTATCTAGACCAGTACAGCATGGAAACAGGCCCTTCAGCCCACATTGTCCATTCCAACCAAGTTCTGTTGGGCTAGTACCATCTGCCTACATTTGTCTATCTTCGGTTTAAATCAGCATCTGCAGTTCCTTCCTACTCAGTTTGTCCGGATGACTGTTGCTCCGCTATATTTCGGATGGATAGTAGACAATCTCTGAGCGGAGTCAGGGGATATGGGGAGAAGGCAGGAACGGGGCACTGATTGGGGATGATCAGCCATGATCACATTGAATGGCGGTGCTGGCTCGAAGGGCCGAATGGCCTACTCCTGCACCTATTGTCTTTTGCCTGAGCTCCATTTTGGAGCAGGTTGTTTGGAGGGGTGTGAGGAGAGGGGGAAGGTTTATTCCATGGTCGTGCGTGTGCACAGGAGAGGGCCTGAAGAAGGGTCTCGACACGAAACGTCACCCATCCCTTCTCTCCAGAGATGCTGCCTGTCCCGCTGAGTTACTCCAGCATTTTGATGTCTATTATTAGTGCCTATCATTTTGTCTCCAGCATCTGCACTTGCTTCCTCCGCGGGGGCATTTTATACTTGTCTGTGGTGGACGCAGGCCCAAAGGAGAAAATGCCGTGGATATTTTGGGACTTCATTGCCATCTAGTGGAAGATCGACCCATTAATGTCGGAACAAAATCTTGGGGCAGGACATCAGCTGCACACAAAACACACTGCAGGAGGAACTCGGTGGGTCGTGTGGTGGGAGTGGACAAAGACAATAGGTGCAGCAGTAGGCCATTCGGCCCTTCGAGCCAGCACCGCCATTCAATGTGATCATGGCTGATCATCCACAATCAGTACCCCGTTCCTGCCTTCTCCCCATATCCCCTGACTCCGCTATCTTTAAGAGCCCTATCTAGCTCTCTATTGAAAGTTTCCAGAGAACCGGCCTCCACCGCCCTCTGAGGCAGAGAATTCCACAGACTCACAACTCTCTGTGAGAAAAAGTGTTTCCTCATCTCCATTCTAAATGGCTTACCCCATATTCTTAAACTGTGGCCCCTGGTTCTGGACTCCCCCAACATCGGGAGCGTTTCGGGTCGGGACCCTTCCTCAGACTGCTGGAGTCTAGGGAGGGAGGGGGTGGTGGAAACGAGAGGTCAGGGTGTAGTGAGACCCTTGGTACTCCTACTAATCAAGAATCTGTCCTTGTTGATCACAGACATGATGGGCCGAAGGGCCTGTTCCTGTGCTGTACTGTTCCGGTGTACTTTATAAAGGTGGTATGTCTGAATCTGTATATGGTTTGCGGCAGCACGGTGGTGCAGCGGTAGAGTTGCTGCCTCATAGCTCCAGAGACCCGGGTTCGATCCTGACTACGGGTGCTGTCTGTACGGAGTTTGTACGTTCTCTCCACGACCTGCGTGGGTTTTCTCCAAGATCTTCGCTTTCCTCCCACACTCCAAAGACGTGCAGGTTTGTAGGTTAATTGGCTTGGTGTAAAATTGTCCCATGTCTGTGTAGGGTAGTGTTGGAGTGTGTGTAGGGTAGTGTTGGTGTGTGTAGGATAGTGTTAGTGTGCGGGGATCGCTGGTCGGCGCGGACTCGGTGGGCCGAAGGGCCTGTTTCCGCATTGTATCTCTAAACTATACTAAACATGGTGACGTATGAATGAACATTTTAGGGTGTAGTGTTTAAGAAAGAGAAGCAATGCTGGAAAAATCAAAGGTAGACAAAAATGCTGGAGAAACTCAGTGTTTAAACCGAGTCCGCACCGACCAACGATCCCGCACGTTAACACTATCCTACACACACTATGGACGATTTACAATTTTACCGAAGCCAATTAACCTACAAACTTGTACGTCTTTGGAGTGTGGGAGGAAACATGAGAAAACCCACGCAGGTCACGGGGAGAAGGTACAAACTCTGTCCAGACAGCACCCGTAGTCAGGATCGAACCCGGGTCTAAATTCCTTCCATTTGGCCTATAAATTAATGACAATGAGATATAAAAATAATGTTATATTGTGAATTCTTGTGTGAATGTTATTTGGACACTTAGGCTTTTTAAAAATGTTAACTTTTTCGAGTTTAAACCAGCATCTGCAGTTCCTTCCTGCACATCTCATCACACAT
The DNA here is from genome assembly GCA_038087875.1 of Malacoraja senta. Classification (NCBI taxonomy): domain Eukaryota; kingdom Metazoa; phylum Chordata; class Chondrichthyes; order Rajiformes; family Rajidae; genus Malacoraja; species Malacoraja senta. The sequence continues at coordinate 123,496 of JAXLNO010002229.1, read as the reverse complement.
ACTGTTGCAATAGGGTTTTTTAAGCATACACTTCAATCTACCATGCAGTAGCTACCTGTACAGCTGTAAAATAGAATCGCTAAACTAAAAATAACCTATTTTACAGGTGTACAGCAAAGTTAACATTTTTAAAAAGCCTAAGTGTCCAAATAACATTCACACAAGAATTCACAATATAACATTATTTTTAAATCTCATTGTCATTAATTTATAGGCCAAATGGAAGGAATTTAGTGTTTAATTCCTGTAAATTAATGGCCATTTAAATCACCTTGCGAGTGGGATTTTGTGGAACGCGCTGGTTTGGAACGTTGCGGTTGCGGTTGCAGTGAATTAAACCCCAATATCGGCAGGAAAAATACTGCCGGTTGGTATATTTAAATAATCACATTTTCGCAACTTGAAATTGTTATTAAAGGCATCCTAAGAAGCAAGTTTATATGAAAAAATAAACTTCATACCTTGCCTTGTCCCGTGCGTGAAATCCATCCCGTTGTCGGCGTTGACGGCATTGGAAGATGAGTTTAATTTTACTCCAACAATTTAATTATCCAGCGCTAATTTGAATAAACTTAATAAAACGGCAGTCGAAGCGATTTTTCTTTAGCAGCTTATTTACCTGACAGACATCGATTTGAAGAGGCTGCCGAAATATCGCATTTTAAACCCGCCCCCCCCCTCAAAGGCTCCAAAGTCGCGCACACGGGCAGTGACAGAACTGCAGCGCCGCTGAAGGTAAGTTTTGTAACATACCTAAACAATGGCCTGTTTCCTTTATCATCGTTACGTTTTTGCATCCCTTTCATTCATTGTTCTTTGTCTCTGTACGTGGGGTCAAGGAAAGAGCGTTCACGGCTCGGCCCTGTTTCCACCAATCGTTCCACCACCACGCATAAGAAGCGCAAGGCACCATTGTACGCAGATGCCCGAGAAGTGCGTTCAACTGTGGCTGAGCAACTTCTAAACTTGTGGTGTGGACTCGATAGGAAGAAGACCTCTCTACATCATCGACTATCTCTCTCGTTTCCCTTATCTCCTAACCAGTCTGAAGAAGGGTCTCGACCCGAAACGTCACCCATTCCTTCTCTCCAGAGACGCTGCCTGTCCCGCTGAGTTACTCCAGGATTTTGTGTCTATGTGCTGTGAGATATTGACACCAGCATGACGACTGATTACAGAGACGTTCCCATACAAATCATTGTAAAATTGGCCAAGAACAGCAATAAGTTTACGGGAAGACAGCACCTTCAACCAAAGATCCTATAGCAAGCAAGATAGACCACTCAACGAAAAAGACGTAGTACGGTCATGGGCAGATTCATGGGTCATTTTCGGCCCCATTTCCTTAACCGGCTTCCGTCTCCGCACCAAAGATCCCGTCATAGCGGAGCAGAGATACTAGTGCAGAGACGGAAGCTGGTTACGGAAACATCCTCGTAAAAATCAAAGATCTTTGATAAAAATCTTCTCGTTTTCAGAATTATATTTTATTAACACAAACTGTTCCCCCGCAACATTGATTACACTGCTGGTCGGGTCAGGTCACTGAAATGGATGAAAAAAAGGCCCACGTTCAGCTCCGTTGCGTACTACACGTCAGCCCATTGCATTTAGAATGAGTGGTCTATCTTGCTACGCTATAGGATCTTTGCCTTCAACTCTTTAATGGCCATTAGTGTAAGGACACGATGGCCTGTGTTTAGCATGGGCGCTACGAGTGTCTAATCAGTGTGAACAGGGAGATGAAACGTGTATATTTGGGATAGTTTTGCCGTTTACAACATGGAACATTTAGCTGAGCAGTCTTTCCCACTTAAACACAACTGCAAACAACACACTTCACTGTGGACAAACTAATGGGATGTAACGACATGAAGACCACAAATACCTTCATCATTATTTCTCGTGCCATTGACAGTCACACAAAGTGCTGTTGCTTCATTCCGATTTGCAACATATAGCACAGTACAGAGCAGGAAACGGCCCTTCGGCCCACAATGTCTGTGCTGGCCATGGTGCCAAGTTAAACTGATCCCCTCTGCCTGCACGTGATCCATATCCCTGTATATCCACGTGCCTATCCAAAAGCCTCTTGAACGCCACTATCGTATCTGCCTCCACCACCACCCCTGGCAGCGAGTTCCAGGCACCCACCCCTCGATGTGTAAAGAAAACCTGCCCCGCACCTCTTGTTTAAACTTTGCCCCTCTCACCTTAAAGCCGTGCCGTCTAGTCCGTGACATTTCCATCCTGGGGAAAAGGTTGTGACTGTCTACCCTGTCTATGCCTCTCATAAACTGTATATGCTTCCATCGTGTTCCCTCAACCTCCGACGTTCCAGAAACAGCGATCATGATTTGCTTGCATCGACGTAAGCAGAGCTGCTGGCAATGGCGACTAGTGAGGTACCAAGTTGTCCTGATTGAGCTAATCCAACAGTTTGTTTTACACATAGGGTGGTGGGTGCCTGGAACGCGCTGCCACGCGTGGTGGTGGAGGCAGATACGACAGTGGTGTTTAAGAGGCTTTTAGAAGGTACTGCTGGAGGAAGCTAATGGGCCTGTCCCACGTGGGTGACTGTCAAGTTGCCAGCAGCCGCCTGAAAATCCGGCAACTGGAACGGCGACTGTCAGAGTGGAACACACACACACGCACGCACGCGCACGCACGTTTAACATTACCGGTCGGTTATCCTTGGTTCTGAAAACTACTGTTTACGTTTTTTTTCCCCAATCAGCCAATGAAATTCACCGGTCAGCACCGGCTACAACCTACGACAACCTACGAGAACCTACGACCACCTGGCGACCCACTAGGACCTCCTGGCGACCCACCTACGGCACGGGAATTCTCGCTACTCTCCATGGAGGCTTCATTCTGGTCGCCGCCAACATGTTTCAACACGTTGAAAAATTCACGACAACCATAATGAGGTCGCGACTAGTTCCCAGAATGCGGGATCTCCTCACGACCATGAAGGCGACTCCCCGGCAACCACCCGCGAACATGTGGCGGCCATGTGGCCACCGCATAGTCTCCTGCAGTCGCCTAAAGAGTCGCCTAAGTGGGGCAGGCCCATTATATATTAAAGTAAACATTATTTTGGACTCAAAACCTTTCATTCTGTTCCCATATTCAAACTCCAAATGACCTGGGTCACAAACAGAAGCATCTACTCTTCATTATAAAGAAGATTGTAATCTTATAATGTAATCTTTCAACAGTCAGCAAGCACGATGCAATTTGATGGGGAGGGGGCGTGGGGGGACAGTGGTGCAGTGGGTAGAGCTGCTGCCTCACAGCGCCAGAGACCCAGGTAAGAGTCTAACCTCGGGCGCTGTCTGTGTGGAGTTTGCACGTTCTCCCTGAGACCGGGTGGGTTTTCTCCCACATCCCAAAGACGTGCGGGTTTGTAGGTTAATCAGCCCCTCTGTAAATCGCCCCCCTAGTGTGTAGGGAGCGGATGAGAAAGTGGGATAACGTGGAACTGGTGACCGATGGTCGGCCTGGTCTGGGTGGGCCGAAGGGCCTGTTTCCACGCTGCATCTCTAAACTAAACTGATGTAGTGTGTTCACCAAGTTATGAACCACAAGAAGGCAGACTTCTGCATAATGCGTTAGAACCCCTAAGACCTTAATCACTGCAGTTCACAGTCTTGCCCGACTGCATTCCACAGCTGACATCTCTGTGATGTTAACAGCACCTGAACTATTATCTTTAATAGAGTATTTAACCATTTGACTCATTCTTATCCCTGTAAGCATTGGGTTTATTTTTATCTACTTTTCAATTTCCTCTGCCATTGCAGGTGTTATGATAATAGAATCACAGAGTGATACAGTGTGGAAACAGGCCCTTCAGCCCAACTTGCCCACACCGACCAACAATGTCCCAGCTACACTAGTCCCACCTGCTTGCGTTTGGCCCATATCCCTCCAAATCTGTCCTATCCATGTAACTATTTCTTAAACGATGGGATAGTCCCAGCCTCAACTACCTCCTCTGGCAGCTTGTTCCATACACCCATCACCCTTTGTGTGACAAAGTTACCCGAAAGGTTCCCATAACCCATGTCCTCTGGTCCACGATTCAACTTCTCTGGGCCAAACACAAACTTAGTTTATCATGCTATTGTCACGTGTACTGAGATACAGTGAATAGACCTTATAATTAAGCTGTCCACAGTGTACAGATACAGGATAAAGGGAATGACATTTAGTGCTCTTCAAGCAGGAGTCAGGGGATATGGGGAGAAGGCAGGAACGGGGTACTGATTGGGGATGATCAGCCATGATCACATTGAATGGCGGTGCTGGCTCGAAATCAGTAAAATCTGATTATGATAGTCTGAGGGTCTCCAATGAGGTAGATGGGAGGTCAGGACTACTCTCTAGTTGGTGAGAGGACGTCAGCGTCTCTGGAGAACATGGACAGGTGATGTTTCGGGTTAGGACCATGCCTCAGACTGATCGAGTAGGCGGGAGGAAGCGAGGTGGGGGCAGGACAAAGCCTGGCGAGTGATAGGTGGATACAGGTGGAGGGTTTCGATTGGCAGGTGTGTGGAGAATGTGACAAAGGCTGGAGGTGAAAGGGAGGCAAAAGGTGAGTCAGATAAGGAGAGGAGATTTGATAAAGATATGGACTCGACAAACCTTGTCCTCTGAGCCTGAAGGAGGCTCCATTTACCCAATCATCTACCCATCCATAAACACTCCTCACCTTTATCAACCTGTTATATGTCACGCTTTGTCCTGTCCCTCTTCCAGCTTGCTTTCCATCCACCCCCACAACCAGTCTGAAGAGTGGTCCTGACCCGAAACGTCACCTATCCATGTTCTCCACAGATGCTGTCTGACCCACTGAGTTACTCCAGCACTCTGTGAAACGTCACCTATCCATGTTCTCCACAGGTGCTGCCTGACCCACTGAGTTACTCCAGCACTCTGTGAAACGTCACCTATCCATGTTCTCCACAGATGCTGCCTGACCCACTGAGTTACTCCAGCACTCTGTGAAACGTCACCTATCCATGTTCTCCACAGATGCTGCCTGACCCGCTGAGTTACTCCAGCACTTTGCGTTGATGGCTCAAGATTGCAGCTTCTGCAGTTCCTTGTGTCTACTTGTCCTATCCTCTCTCAGTGACTCTGGTCAGATGAAGAGCAACGCATTGCAGGAAGCCCTATGTAATAGATTCATTCTTTATACAGGAGATGCCAAGACTCATTGATAATTGGTCCCTCTACTGAGATGAGCCAATGGAACATGGAGCAGTGATTCCTCCACTGTCTCTACCTGATTATCTATACCTGGCCCATCACAGCAGCCTGACCCACCTTGGTGCTCAGCTCATTTTTAAATGGACTTACAATTTCATCAGAAGTATTTGCTGCAAATCTAGTTCTCATTTTAATCCCCCCTCGAAGAAAAAAAGTCCAATTTGTTAATTTGGATTTTACCTCAGCTCTGCGCATGCAGTCAGATTTCAATAACTTACAAGTATCCCTCAAAGTCTTTTCGCCAGTGAATGGGTATTAATTCCTACAAAGGCTTCAAGTTCCAGACGTTTCCTGGCTCTTGTTCTGCAGACTTTTTCTTTAATTAATCAACCTGATTTTAAGATGCAGGGTGCCAAAATGCATGGATTAAAAGCTGACCGTTTCTGCAGCTTGTTGATGGATTAATGCTTCAATGCTCTGCCTCGCACAGCTCTGGACTTCCGACGTCAACGGAATGTTTAATCGGGAGAGAGAGAGAGAGAGAGAAATCGTCCTGCCAAATGCTCTCAGCTCATCACACATAATCGAGGCAAGTCGAGGACTATCCCAGTGACTGTCCGTTGATACAACGCCTGCAATCAGGCACTGGCCCTGCCAACTATCCAAGGCATGAACAATAACCCCATTCCATTCAAGAGGATATCTGATTGGAGATGCTTTTGGAATTTAATCAGGGCTTATTTAAATTAGCACGGCCTAGGCGGTTGTTTGGATATAATTCCTTGGCAATGCCCGTCTTAGGTTGGAGAGCTCGACTGATGTCCTTGGAGAAAGACAGTCAGAGCCCAGAGTTCCTGTGGATCAGCTGAAAAATAAAATCCAGGCCTCATAAGAATACAGTTTCCAGCATAGTTTAACGCAGCGGGCTGGAGAGCGTGTCAGTTCAGCCAACATCTGCAGTAAGCAGTTCTGCTGTTCACTTGCTGGCACGTTGCAAGGAGGTGTTAATTCTGCAAAGTCAAGGAAGGGCAAGTGACAGGACTAGTCAAACTACAGCCAACTAGAGATGTTCCGACGTGAGAAGATGCTCGCTCCCAGCCACCTGGGACTTTCCAGAACTGACAGGGCAGGAATTTACCAGCAGGTCCCTCCAGACAAGACGCAAGAGTGTTTGATTGTCATTTGTACCGACTGTGGAAGAATGACTTTCTTAAAGCTCCAGCTGATGATTTCAAGAGTTAGTTAGATTTAGCTCTTAGGGCTAACGGAATCAAGGGATATGGGGAGAAAGCAGGAACGGGGTACGGATTTTGGATGATCAGCCATGATCATATTGAAAGGCGGTACTGGATCGAAGGGCCGAATGGCCTACTCCTGCACCTATTTTCTATGCTTCTATGTTAACAGGCCTGTAAACAGATGTGTACATGTAATATGTTTACCACTAATGAGATTGTGTTATTTATTATGTATCATATTTATTATGGTGTATAAATACTGCAGATAAAGTAATGAGATTGGAGCAGAATGAGTCCATTCAGCCCATCAAGTCTACTCTACCATTCAATCATGGCTGATCTATCTCTCCCCATTCTCCTGCCTTCTCCCCATAACCCTGACACCCGCACTAATCAAGAATCTATCTATCTCTGCCTTAAATATATCCACTGACTTGGCCTCCACAGCCGTCTGTGGCAAAGAATTCCTCAGATTCACCACCATTTAAGGATAAATAATAAACAAAATAATCCAATAGTAACTATCCTGTCCTCTGCTGGATTATCAGCAATACCAGGCAATCATAACAGGGCAAAACCAGAGTGGTTATGGCAACCTGGTATTGATTGGGGATGATCAGCTATGATCACATTGAATGGTGGTGCTGGCTCGAAGGGCCGAATGGACTACTCCTGCACCGATGTAGTGCAGCAGCGCGGATTACTGCAGCGGCCCCTACAGCCTGTCTGTCTTTTTTAATTTTTGTCTAGTTAAATGTAGTTGTTTGTGTTTTTTATACTGTTTTAACTGTGTATATGTGGGGGGCGGGGGGGGGGGGGGGGGAGGGGGAAACTTCCCTGCACGGGAGACCCGACCTTTTCCCTGTCGGGTCTCCGTTGTCGTTGGGGCCTAGCTGCATGGAGCGGCCTCCGACCTGGACGACCTGGGGGCTCCAGTCGCGGAGCCCTGTGGAGCTGCGGACTCACCATCGTGGGGCTGGCCGGCCTCGGAGCGTGAGGAGCGGTGGTGGCTTGTTGCTGCGGCCCGACTCCGGAGCTCCAGCTCCAGCTGCAGACCCGTGGACTGTGATATCGGGAGCTCGCGGGTCCGGGTGAGAGACCGCTTTCCGGAGCTCCCACAACGCAACTTCTCCCACCCGTGTCGCGGGGTTGGAACGACCCGGAGCGGGGCTGTAAATCGCCCGTGCGGCTTTAATGGCCGCGGGACATTCCAGCACCCGCCGGGGGCTCCAACTTGGTGACGTTTGGGCCCGGAGCGAGGCAATACACCGCCCGGCGCGGCCTCAACGGCCGTGGGGCTTAACATTACCCGCCTGGGGCTTCAACATCGGGAGAAGGATGGTGCAGGGGAGAGGAAAAGACTTTGCCTTCCATCACAGTGAGGAGGAGATTCACTGTGATGGATGTTTTCTGTAAATTGAATTGTTTGTGTGTCGTTTAGGAATTGTTTTCTTTGTATGGCTGTGGAAACGGAGTTTCGTTTGAGCCTCTCTGAGGTTCAAATGACAAGAAATAAAATCTAATCTAATCTAATCTATTGTCAAAGACAGTCGGGTGTCAGGGGTTATGGGGATAAGGCAGGAGAATGGGTTAGGAGGGAGAGATAGATCGGCCATGATTTAATGGCGGAGTAGACTTGATGGGCCAAAGATCACAGTCGCTGAGGTTAGTGTTGTGCGGTGTTCAAGAGCATGATGGTTGTTGGGAAGAAGCTGATCTTGAACCTGGAGGTCACGGTTTTCAGGCTCCTGTACCTTCTTCCCGATGGTAGCAAAGAGACGAAACCCAGTATGAACATGTTTGGACTTATTCCCACTCTGGGAATCCGTGGCAAGGCAACCAATTATACAATGAAGGAAAACATCCTGCATAAAACCACACGTCGTCCAAGATGGGAAATTCCAAATCGATTCATGGGATTAGATTAGATTAGATTCCTTTATTTGTCATTCAGACCTTTCGGTCTGAACGAAATGTCGTTGCCTGCAGTCATACATATAATAATAAATGACAAAATACACAATACACACAAATTAACATCCACCACAGTGAGTTCACCAGGCACCTCCTCACTGTGATGGAGGCAAAAGTCTTAAAGTCTCTGTCTCTTCCCGCTTTGTTCTCCCTCTGCGCTGAGGCGATCCAGGCTTCTGATGTTGTGGCCCCACCGGGTGATGGTAAGTCGGTCCCACGGCTGAATCCGTGCTCCGTCCGCGACGGGCTGGTTCAAACTCCGCGGCTCGGGGTGGCCGAAGCTGCCGAAGCTGCCGCCCTCCAGTCCAGCGGACGCAGCTGTAGTTGCGGGAACTCCAGAAAAACAGGTCACCCAACTGTGACCTGCGATGAGCTGATGGACAAGCTATCAGTGACTCCCCTCACTCCCGCCTTGATGAGACCTCCACCCAACTCTGCGCTCTCTCTCTCTCTCTCTCTCTCTGCGAGGACTATGGTCCCAACGCTGACTGTGTTCTGGAGGTTCCTTGTCCTCCAGCAGAGACAGAGCCGATCGACATGCAAACTACTTCCAGCCTTGCCTTTCCAACTGCAGATGGACGTTTGTGTCCAGTGGAGTAACGGTTTGCAATGGGCCATTTTTTAATAAAAAATATTTGTTCAAGTATTAAAATAATATATACAGTAAAAAACGAAATAGACCCCACCAACACAATACACGACAAACAATAAACTATTATACAACTATCTTACACACCTTGTCAAGGATTCATTCCACCCCCCGCGGTGCCCAGCGGTCCCGGAAATCCCCGGGATGCCCGTGGACTGCGCGTACTCCTTCTCTAACCCCACCCGGGCGCGGACGTAACCCCAGGAAAGGGGCAGGCAGCCGGCTCGGGCAGAGCCCTCTTCCGCCTGGCGCCGTGACTCACTGATGGCCAGCTTGGCCAGGCCCAGGAGCAACCCAACCAGGACATCTTCGGCCCTACCCTCTACCCAACGCCCAGGGGGTCAGCATTGCCTGGAACATCCCCGTTCTCCTCTCCGATGTGTCCAAACCACTTGAGATTGGCCGGCCAAGACCCACCTCCTCCACTCAATGTCCCTGGCTTCCACCGACCGCACGACAAGTTCCCAGCACACCAACAGCAGCTCCACCATCACCGGCTGGTGGCAAATGCACGCGTGTAATAGCCCTATGGTTAGCTTGAAAGGCACATGTTTCTTCAAACATGGAGCAGTGCAGCACAGGAGCAGGCCCTGCTGCCCACACGCAACATGGCACCAGGTTAAACCAATCCCCTCTGCATGCAAGTGATCCATATCCCTCCATTCCCTGCATATCCATGCGCCTGTCTAAAAGCCTCTTAAAGAGGTCCTTCTGCAGTTGTACAGGGATTCAAAGTAACATTAACAAATTTGCAGATGACACTAAGCTGGGTGGCTGTGTGAACTGTGAGGAGGATGCTATGAGGATGCAGGGTGACTTGGACAGGTTGGGGGAGTGGGCAGATGCATGGCAGATGCAGTTTAATGTGGATAAATGTGAGGTTATCCACTTTGGTAGCAAAAACAGGAAGGCAGATTATTATCTAAATAGCGTCGTTGGGAAAAGGGGAAGTACAACGGGATCTGAGGGTCCTTGTACATCAGTCAATGAAAGTAAGCATGTAGGTACAGCAGGCAGTGAAGAAAGCGAATGGCATGTTGGCCTTTATAACAAGAGGACGAGTACAGGAGCAAAGTGGTCCTTCTGCAGTTGTACAGGGCCCTAGTGGGACCACACCTGGAGCATTGTGTGCAGTTTTGGTCCCCTAATTTGAGGAAGGACATTCTTGCTATTGAGGGAGTGCAGCGTAGGTTTACAAGGTTAATTCCCGGGATGGCGGGACTGTCATATGTTGATAGAATGGAGTGACTGGGCTTGTACACTCTGGAGTTTAGAAAGATGAGAGGATATATTATTGAAACATAAGATTATTAAGGGTCTGGACACGCTTTTTCACACAGAGTTGTGAGTCTGTGGAATTCTCTGCCTCAGAGGGCGGTGGAGGCCGGTTCTCTGGAGACTTTCAAGACAGAGCTAGATAGGGATCTTAAAGATAGGGGATATGGGGAGAAGGTTAGAACGGGGTACTGATTGGGGATGATCAGCCATGATCACATTGAATGGCGGTGCTGGCTCAAAGGGCCGAATGGCCTACTCCTATTGTCTATAAACACCACTACCATATCTGCCTCCACCACCAGCCCGGTGCAGGCACCCACCACCCTCTGTGTACAAAAATTGCCCCGCTCATCTCCTTTAACCTTTGCCCCTCTCACCTTGAAGCTGTGCCCTCTAGTTTTTGACCCTGGTTTCCACCCAGGGGGGGAGGGGGAGGGGAAATATGTTACGACTGTCTACCTCATCTATGCCTCTCCTCATGTCATAAACTTCTGTCAGTTCTCCCCTCATCCTCCAAAGTTCCCGAGAAAAGGACCTCTCCTTGTAGCGACGTCCTGTTCAACCTCCTCTTGCATCTTTGCCAACAGAGCAACAAGATGATCAGTGGGGGAGGCACAGCGAGGAAACGGAGACAGCTGATGAAAGGGAATTGAGTTTGATGTCATCTGAATGGTCTTTGAATTAGCTCCTCACATCTCAGGGGCCAGGCAAGTCGATTCCCTCTCTCTGTAAGGTGCAGACCGAGTCCTTTGATACGGAGAAAGAGGCACAGTAAATGTCTGGTGTATAATAGATCGAATCCTATAGCGATTCCACAGATGCCCAGTCCATCACCGGCTCTGACCTCCCCACAGTCTAAGGGGTTTATCGCAGTCGCTGCCTCAAAAAGGCAGCCAACATCATCAGAGACCCACCACCATCCTCCTACCTCAAAGGTGGGAGTTTCTCGACTAACATAGGCAAATCTTTCTCCTCCCCAGCTAATCTCTGCTGTGGGGTTCCACAAGGTTCCATCCTTGGCCCCATTCTCTTCTCCCTGTATATGCTCCCCTTAGGCCATTGAAAGGCACGGCATTTCCTTCCATTGCTACGCAGACGATACACAACTCTATCTCCCCCTGAAGCCCCAAAACCAATCAAATCTGTTTAACCTTACCCACTGCCTCGAGGATATAAAGTGTTGGATGGCCCAGAACTTCCTCCAACTAAACCAGAGTAAGTCTGAGGTCATCCTTCTCGGCCCCTCGGACTCAATCAAAATGATAGCAGGCAGCCTTGGAAGCCTTACCCCACTACTCACACCTCACGTCAAAAACCTTGGCATGATATTTGACTCAGCACTGAAATTTGACAAACAAGTCAATGCCGTGGTAAAAGCTAGCTTCTTTCATTTTCGGACGATAGCTAAAATAAAACAATTCCTTCACTTTGATGACCTCGAAAAGATCATCCACACATTCATCTCCTCCCGCCTAGATTACTGCAACTCCCTCTACACTGGCATCAGCCAATCTTCCCTGTCCCGCCTGCAACTGGTCCAAAACACCGCAGCGAGACTCCTGACGGGCACCCGAAAAAGGGACCACATCACCCCGATCCTGGCCACTCTCCACTGGCTCCCTGTGTGGTTCCGTATACATTTCAAGATCCTCCTCTATGTCTACAAAGCCCTCAATGGGCTTGCCCCCACCTACATCAAAAGTCTTCTTACCCACCACTCCACCTCCAGGTCCCTCAGATCGTCCAACTTGGGGTTGCTGAATATCCCGCGGTCTAGGCATAAGCTCAGGGGTGACCGCGCCTTTGCGGTTGCAGCTCCTGGACTGTGGAACAGCATCCCCCTTCCCATCAGAACTGCCCCCTCCATCGACTCCTTTAAGTCAAGACTAAAAACGTATCTATACTCCCAAGCCTTTCTTGACGTCCTCCGAGTGAGGGCTATATGTATATATGTATGTAGTTTGTTTGTTTATATTATTCTTATAACAAATGTAAAGCACTTTGGCCAACGAGAGTTGTTTTTTAAATGTGCTATATAAATATATATATATGTGACTTGACATCCTGGCCACACACTCATCTCTCTGTTGCCATCGGGAAGAAGGTACAGGAGCTTGAAAACTGTAACGTCCAGGTTCAGGAATAGCTACTTCCCCACAGTCATCAGACTATTAAACACCACAACAAATAAGCTCTGAACAACAACAGTCTATTATTATTATTGGACTATATCTGTTTATTTATTGTGTATATATATGGTCTACGGTCTATAGACACACTGAACTTTTATCTTCCGTTCTGTATTATGTTTACATATTGTGTTGTGCTGCAGCAAGTAAGAATGTCATGGTCCTATCTGGGACACATGACAATAAAACTCTCTCTCTACAGAAAGCTTCGGATGTTGTGTAATGTCAAGTGGAATGTGCTTGAAGGTTGAATGCAGTGTTGGGCCTTTCCTCCACTGGCCATTGGCAGTGGACATTGCCATTGTGCTCGGGTAGTGGCTGGGGGACTGGGGTTCGCGACAGGTAGCGAGGGGATGTGGGGGTGACATGCTGAGCTGGTGGAGATGATGAATGAATGGTCACAGGGAGAGCTGCCACATTAGCTCCAAAAATATACTCCAGCGGCATGGACATTGACTTCTCCAATTTAAACGGTAGTCCCTGCTTTCTCCCTCTTTCCCCTCCCCTTCACAGCTCTCCCACAGCCCACTGTCTCCGCCTCATCCCTTCTTCTTCCCTACACCCCCCCCATCAGTCTGAAGAAGGGTCTCGACCCAAAGTGTCACCTATTCCTTCGCTCCATAGATGCTGCCTCACCCGCTGAGTTTCTCCACCATTTTTGTCTACCTTCGATTTTTCCAGCATTGCATCTCTTTCTTAAACACTACACCCTAAAATGTTCATTCATATGTCACCATGTTTAGTATAGTTTAGAGATACAATGCGGAAACAGGCCCTTCGGCCCACCGAGTCCGCGCCGACCAGCGATCCCCGCATACTAACCCTATCCTACACACCAACACTACCCTACACAGACATGGGACAATTTTACACCAAGCCAATTAACCTACAAACCTGCACGTCTTTGGAGTGCGGGAGGAAACCGAAAATCTTGGAGAAAACCCACGCAAGTCACGGGGAGAACGTACAAACTCCGTACAGACAGCACCCGTAGTCAGGATCGAACCCGGGTCTCTGGTGCTGTGAGGCAGCAACTCTACCGCTGCTCCACCGCGCTGCTCTGTGCCAGATACACTTACAAGATTTATCAAATATCAGCACATCAATTTTTTCTTCCCAATTATTCCATGAATGATAAGTTCAAGGGTCATGAAGGCGGACACACACCACTGTTTATTCGTTCAAGATCCCAGCATCTCTACAAATCTCCAACACATATTTTATAGCAGAGTCGAAGATGATTGCCAACACAAATCATTAAGCTATGAAAACCAATCTTTCTGAAAATATATTATTTACCAAAATTCAGAGCATAAAAATGCTGAAAGTAAAACTGGAAATATATACAGTAACATAAGATGTGTTTCTGTTCAAAACAGTCATTGAAGAAACTTGGCAAACTCTGCACATCTTTTTCTAGAATATTTTATTTCAGATATACATCAAATATCCTGAAAAAAAGTCTGAAGAAGGGTCTCGACCCAAAACGTCACCTAATCCTTCGCTCCATAGATGCTGCCTCACCCGCTGAGTTTTTCCAGCATCTGCAGTTCTTCCTTAAACATCAAATATCCTGAATCATTGAGGTTTTTTTGTAGTACAGTAGTTTTTGAATGCCCAAGGCCAGTTTTCCCATGTCGCCTCTCTCGCGGCCTAACAACATGGGTTGGTGCGGCCTTTCCCGGAGTCGGGCCCGGAGTTTCAGCAGCGGGCGCAGCGTGGCCTTTTCATCGCGGAGCGGGCGAGCCCTTGCCGGGAGTTGCCAGAAGGGAGTGCTCCGATCGCGGGCCCACAGACTGTTACATCCTGAAGCCGCGGTCAGTGGGGCCTGGGACCCCTCGCTAGGGACCCCTCGCTGGAGACGAGCTCCCACCTACTGGCCTGCGGCCTACAACATCCTGAAGCCACGGTCTCCGGTAGGGAAGTGCCGATTCGGGACTTACCTTCCCGACGAGAGGCCCTGTACATCTGGCCGCCCGCAGCGTCGACTGCGGAGGTTTATGGACCCGACCACGGTGGAACAAGGAGGACCGACTGTACTTTGTTGCCTTCCACCACAGTGAAGACTGATGTGGTGGATGTTTGTGTTAAATCTTATTGTGTATTGTGTGTTCTTTTTTGATTGTACACTGCTGGCAAATTCATTTCACTTGCACCTTATTGTGTATGTGATGAATAAAACTGATTGATTGATGAGTTGACAACAGCCTGCAGGATACCAGGGGTTCCCTGATTAAAGATGAAAGTTAGCCCATATCACTCCAGACTTTTCACATCCATGTACCTGTCCAAGTGTCTCTTAAATGTTGTAATAATATGACACATGATATGTATGCAAATGATATAAAATAATAAAGCTTCACAACTACAATAGAATTGGGATAAGTGGCATATTATTCCCTTTAAATTGTCCATCCTAAACCCAGCCCTAGAGGAACAGCATCTCATATTTCGCTTGGGCAGCTTACAGCCCAGTGGTATGAGTATTGATTTCTCTAAGTTCAGGTAGCCCCGGCATTCCCTCTCTCTCTATCCCTCCCCCAACCCAAGTCGCACCAGCTTCTCGTTCTCACCCAACAAACAGCTAACAATGGCCCGTTTCCTTTATCATCGTTACTTTGTTGCATATCTTTCATTCATTGTCCTTTATCTCTCTACATCACCGCCTATATCTCTCGTTTCCCCAATCCCTAACCAGTCTGAAGATGGGTCTTGACCCGAAACGTCACCCATTCCTTCTCTCCACAGATGCTGTCTGACCCGCTGAGTTACTCCAGCACTCTGTGAAACGTCACCTATCCATGTTCTCCACAGATGCTGCCTGACCCGCTGAGTTACTCCAGCACTCTGTGAAACGTCACCTATCCATGTTCTCCACAGATGCTGCCTGACCCGCTGAGTTACTCCAGCACTCTGTGTCCATCTTCGGTTTTAACCAGCATCTGTAGTTCCTTCTTACACAACTAGACTAGCTCTTATGTATTTGATTGAGCCAAACGCACTGTGCGCTGACCATTATATTTTAACAATTAAACTATTCAAAACAGTTGATAAGTAGATCTGATCTTCACTTTTCCAAGAATGTTAATTCCGGTTACTTGTATTACTGGAAACATTTCTTTCCCTCTCACGTTATTTGTTTAGGTACTCGCTTGTTCTTTCAGTGGCCCCCCGCGAAACCTTTGCTCCACTTGCTTCCAATAACTATTATTATTAACTCCCAGACAATGAGCATTGAGTTCTTGCTGGAGTGGTCTTTAGTGCAAGACAGCCAAGACAGGTTTTATTCCCCGTCAGGATTCCACCACCTGATGATGGCACAATCATTCACAGTGGTGAGCTTGGCATGATTCCCTTCCAAAGTCAGCATCGGAATACTTTTACAACATTCCTTCTGGAATATCAACACGACTGCTCCTCAGCAGGGCCAAACAAAACTCATTCTGAAGACCACGGCTAATTCTGGAGACACAAGGCTGCACAGCAAATGCAGTAACGTTGAGTAACACACAGATTGCTGGAGGAACTCAGTGGGTCAGGCAGCATCTGTGGGAGGCCCCGCCCCAGCAGCAGCCCTGCCCCCAGTAGCAGCCACGCCCCCCACATCAACCCCCTCACCCCCACAAACCCTCCCCCCTCCGCCCACACCCTCCCCCCTCTCCGCCATATACATACACACCTTCCCCCCACCCCCATCTCACTTCCCTCCCACACATGAAAAGGAGGGGGAGGGAGTGATCGGGGATGAGGGGAAATAAGCCGCACCTGTGCAGTTAGGGGCTATGGGTGTGTGGTGGAATATTGCGTTGGGTGAATGGGCTAGTGGTGGAATATTGTGTTGGGGAATGGGTTGCGTTGAGGACCAGGCCTCCCGTGTGACTGGAATCCAATGGGTCCCACTTAGCCTAGTAATATAATGGAGGCAGCCAGCATCATCAGAGACCCACACCACACTCTCATCTCGCTGCTACCATCGGGGAAGAAGGTACAGGAGCCTGAAAACCGTGACCTCCAGGTTCAAGAACAGCTTCTTCCCAACAACCATCAGGCTCTTGAACACCGCACAACACTAACCTCAGCAACTGTGATCTTCTACCGACTGTGTCTGTGGTTTCAATGCCGACTTCAGTCTCACACTATTATGGTACCCTAGTATTATATATACCAATTATTATATATTTATCTATTGCTTTTTTTGGGGCTATTGGGTTGCAGCAAGTAAACATTTCATGGTACATTCTATATGACAAGTAAACCTAAGATACACACTAAACTCTGAAGTAACTCAGCAGGACAGGCAGTGTCTCTGGAGAGAAGGAATGGGTGATGTTTTGGGTCGAGACCCTTCTTCAGACTGAGAGTCAGGGGAAAACTAAGTCTGGAGCTATGGAAGGGTAAGGTGTGAAAAAGATAGGTCAAAGCAGATTATGATCTGTGGAGGTGAATCTGTGGAATTCTTTGCCACAGAAGGCAGTGGAGGCCAAGTCAGTGGGTATTTTTAAGGCAGAGATAGATAGAGTCTTGATTAGTACGGGTGTCAGGGGTTATGGGGAGAAGGCGGGAGAATGGGGTTAGGAGGAAGATATAGATCAGCCATGATTGAATGGCAGACTTGATGGGCCGAATGGCCTAATTCTACTCCTATCACTTATGACCTTATGATGACAAGGATATGAGGAATGGTTGATTGTTGGCTGAAGGGAAGGTGAGGGGAACCTTCTTGATTGGTGACTCACGACCATAGTCAGACTCGAGTGCGAGTCTAGTCTGGTGCTGAGATCAGAGTTGCTGTGTTGTTCCCCTCGTGCCCTACATCTAGGGCTGCCTCAGCCAGCCTGCTCCTGGACCCTTGGCCGTTGCTGGACTCAGTGATTCATGAAAGGCCAACAACACACAGCCAAAGGCTTGTTTTAACCAAAAAAACATCACGGATGTGGACTTGAGGTCCAGACTGTTGCTTAGTTGACCAAGTGCGTTCTCCAACCATGAAGCACGACAAGAATGCTGACGCATGCCCAAACTAAACAAAAACATCATTAGTGCTGCTCAATTGATGTTTCTGAGATAGTTGGCGTTAAGGTGCAAAGAAACAAAGAATCCCTTCAGTGAAGGCAAAAGTTGGCAGGTGACTCATTATATCATCACATCCAAGATGAAGCATCCAACAAAGACCTGCTTTGAGAGACAAATGTGTCGTAAAGTCAGGCAGCGCAGAAATACGCCCCTCGCCCCAAGATGCCCCAGCTACACTAGTCCCACCTGCCTACACACGCCCTTATCCCTCTAATCCTGTCCTATCCGTGTACCATGATTGACAAATGCTGTTATAATATTTGCCTCACTACCGCCTCTGGCAGCTCGTTCCATGCACCCACCACCCTCTGAGTGAAAGGATGCCCCTCAGGCTCCATTAAAATCTCCCCCCCCCCCCACATATAAACCTATATCCTCTTGTTGACAGTGTTAGTGTACGGGGTGATTGTCAGCCAGCATGGATTCGGTGGGCCGAAGGGCCTGTTTCCATCTTATCTGTATCTTGATGTATAATCACCATCACTGGTTGTCGCATGCGTTATCTCTACAGTCTAAAGTTTACAGGTAACAGGCCCTTCGGCCCATCGTGTCCATGCCGACAAACTGGGCTAGTCCCATTTGCCTGCGTTTGGTCCATTTCCCGCTAAACTCTTTCCGAATCCATATACCCTTCCGAATGTCTTGCAAAAGTGGTAATTCCTCGGGCAGCTCATTCCAGATACGGACTACCCTCCGAGTGAAATTGCTGCCCGTGATGTCCGTCTTAGATCTTTCCCCTCTCACCTTAAGCCCGTGCCCTCTAGTTTTAGAATCCTCTACCCTGAGAAAAAGACTGAGTGTTCACCTTATCTGTGCCCAGGCACACTGAGTTTTAACACAGTAGACAAAAATGGTGGAGAAACTCAGCGGGTGAGGCAGCATCTGTGGAACGAAGGAACAGGTGACGTTTCGGGTCGAGACCCTTCTTCAGATATCTTCGATTTTTCCAGCATCAATGAGTTATCCTACGGGTGAATTTGAGCTTCATTGTCCAAGGGCTGAGGACATTTCAGACTGATAATTTGCTTTAAGGAGCTGTAGGTTGCTGGCCGTTTGCCTTGGGTAATTTAACTGCTGCTAAAATATACACCTTTACATCTGTGGAGAAGAGTGGCTCAACATGTAGATGTCTAACTAATGCTCGGCATCAACTCAATTATATGTTCCCTTGGGAACAGCAATGACATCCAACGCACCTGGGCTTCTTAAAAATAAATGGAGCCATAGCTGGACAATTGCCCGAGAGACAATGGCAGCATCTTTGTGTCTAGTAGAGAGATTTAAGGTCATAAGTGATAGGAGTAGAATTAGGCCATTCGGCCCATTGAGTCTACTCCGCCAATCAATCTATCTCTCCCTCCCAACCCCATTCTCCTGCCTTCTCCCCATAACCTCTGACACCCGTACTAATCAAGAATCTATCTATCTCTGCCTTAGAAATATCCACTGACTTGGCCTCCACAGCCGTCTGTGGCAAAGAATTCCACAGATTCACCACCCTCTGACTAAAGAAATTCCTCCTCATCTCCTTCCGAAAAGAACGTCCTTTAATTCTGAGGCTGTGACCTCTGGTCCTCGACTCTCCCACTAAAGCAAGGGTTCCCAACCTGGGGTAAATTTTGTCCACCCAGGGGGTACATTTGTTGATTGTGGATTTGTAGATATTTTTTCTCATTGACTGACTGTGTTTGGTTCTGGTATACTGGTATCTGTTCATCATTACTTGTTCATAAATAAGTGAAATACATTGTGATGTGCTATTAAACTTTCCAGGGGTAAACAATAGACAATTGGTGCACGAGTAGGCCATTCGGCCCTTCGAGCCAGCACCGCCATTCAATGTGATCATGGCTGATCATCCCCAATCAGTACCCCGTTCCTGCCTTCTCCCCATATCCATTGACTCCACTATCTTTAAGAGCCCTATCTAGCTCTCTCTTGAAAGCATCCAGAGAACCGGCCTCCACCGCCGTCCGAGGCAGAGAATTCCACAGACTCACAACTCTCTGTGTGAAAAAGTGTTTCCTCATCTCCGTTCTAAATGGCTTACCCCTTATTCTTAAACTGTGGCCCCTGGTTCTGGACTCCCCCAACATCGGGAACATGTTTCCTGCCTCTAGCGTGTCCAAACCCTTAACAATCTTATATGTTTCAATAAGATATCCTCTCATCCTTCTAAATTCCAGAGTATAAATAAAATCTATTATTATTATTAGAGTATACAAGCCCAGCCGCTCCATTCTCTCAGCATATGACAGTCCCGCCATCCCGGGTCAAAAAACAAGACGAACAAGGTTGGGAACCGCTGTACTAGTGGAAACATCCTCTCCACATCCACTCTATCCAAGCCTTTCACCATTCTGTGTGTTTCAATGAGGTCTCTCTTCAACAAATATAAAAAAGAAAAATATTTTATTTGCTTGACGTTGCGCTGCCTTAAACATAATCTAAGTTGTAGTGAGGTGCGTAAATATATTGGTCAAGGGTTATTGGAGATGGGTCTGAGCAACTGCATCTGCTGTCAAGTCATCTGACCAACTGACCCCCGAGTATTCTAGGCTTAGAATAGACCCGCTGAGTTACTGCGACACTTGATGCCTATTTTAGTTTAGTGATACAGCACGGAAACAGGCCCTTCGTCCCACCAGGTCTGTACCGACCAGCGATACCTGTACATTAACACTATCCTACACACATTAGGAACAATTTTTTCGTTTGCACCAAGCCCGTTAGCCTGCACGTCTTTGAAGTGTCGGGAGAAACCTGAGCACCTGGAGAAAACCCACGCAGATCATTGGAAAACCGTACAAACTCCGTACAGACAGCTCCCGTGGTCACAATCAACCCGAGTCTCTGGCGCTGTAAGGCAGCAACTCTACCGCTGCGCCACCATGCCATCTACAGTGCATTCAGAAAGGATTCACACCCCTTCACTTTTTCCACATTTTGTTACGTTACAGCCTTATTCTAAAATGGATTCAATTCATTTTTTTTTATATCATCAATCTGCACACAATACCCCCAGAATAAAAAAGCAAAAACAGGTTTAGAAACTTTTGCAAAGTAATTGAAAAAAGTAACTGAAATATCACACTTACATATTTTATTCTTTACGTCCCCCCCTCCCCCAACCTGCATCAGTCTGAAGAAGGGTTTCACACAGAGTGCTGGAGTAACTCAGCGGGTCAGGCAGCATCTGTGGAGCGAAGCAAATGGGCAACCTTTCGGGCCGAAACCCTGAGGGAAATAGGCAACGTTTCGGGCCGAAACCCGGAAGGGTTTCGGGCCGAAACATTGCCTATTTCCTTCGCTCCATAGATGCTGCCGCACCCGCTGAGTTTCTCCAGCATTTTTGTGTACACTTACATAAGTATTCAGCCCCTTTACTCAGTACTTTGTTGAGGCACCTTTGGCAGCGATTACAGCCTCAAGTCTTCTTGGGTATGATGCTACAAGCTTGGCACACCTGTATTTGGGTAATTTCTCCCATTCTTCTCTGCAGATCCTCTCAAGCTCTGTCAGGTTGGGTGGGGAGCGTCGATGCACAGCTATTTTCAGGTCCCTCCAGAGATGTTCGATCGGGTTCAAGTCTGGGCTCTGCCTGGGCCACTCAAGGACATTCACAGACTTGTCACGAAGCCACTCCTGCGTTGTCTTGGCTGTCTGCTTAGGGTCATTGTCCTGTTGGAAGGTGAACCTCCGCCCCAGTCTGAGGTCCAGAACGCTCTGGAGCAGGTTTTCATCAAGGATCTCTCTGTACTTTGCTCCGTTCATCTTTCTCTCGATCCTGACTAGTCTCCCAGTTCCTGCCACTGAAAAACATCCCCACAGCATGATGCTGCCACCACCATGCTTCACTGTAGGTATGGTATTGGCCAGGTGATGAGCGGGGCCTGGTTTCCTCCAGACGTGACGATTGGCATTCAGGCCAATGAGTTCAATTTTGGTTTCATCAGACCAGAGAATCTTGTTTAGGTGCCTTTTGGCAAACTCCAAGCGGGCTGTCATGTGCCTTTTACTGAGGAGTGGCTTCCGTCTGGCCACTCTACCATAAAGGCCTGATTGGTGGAGTGCTGCAGATATAGTTGTCCTTCTGGAAGTTTCTCCCATCTCCACAGAGTAACTCTGGAGCTCTGTCAGAGTGACCATCGGGTTCTTGGTCACCTCCCTGCCCAAGGCCCTACTCCCCCGATTGCTCAGTTTGGCCAGGCGCCCAGCTCTATGAAGAGCCCTGGTGGTTCCAAAGTTCTTCCATTTAAGAATGACGGAGGCCACTGTGCTCTTTGGGACCTCAATACTGCAGTAATTGTTTTATACCCTTCCCCAGATCTGTGTCTCGACCTAATCCTGTCTCGGAGATCTACGGACAATTCCTTCGTCTTCATGCTTGGTTTTTGCTCTGACATGCACTGTCAACTGTGGGACCTTATATAGACAGGTGTGTGCCTTTCTAAATCATGTCCAATCTATTTAATTTACCACAGGTGGACTCCAATCAAGTTGTAGAAACATCTCAAGGATAATCAATGGAAACAGGATGAACCTGAGCTCAATTTTGAGTGTCATAGCAAAGGGGCTGAATATGTATGTAAATGTGATATTTCAGTTATTTATTTGTAATTACTGTGCAAAAATTTCTAAACACCTGTTTTTGCTTCTTCATTCTGGGGTATTGTGTGTAGATTGATGATAAAAAAATAATATTAATCCATTTTAGAATAAGGCTGTAACGTAACAAAATGTGGGAAAAGTGAAGGGTTGTGAATACTTTCTGAATGCACTGTATCCTCAGTATTGACCAGTATCTCCTGTTACTTCACACACAAGGTGGAGTTGAAGTTACTGATGGTGTCGTGTGTGCATGCCTTATGTAGGGAACTGTTTCTATCCGTCCCCAATCACAACGTTTATGTTGGGAAGGGTGCAGAAGAGAATCACCAGGATGTTACCTGGGCTTGTGGGCTTCAGTTACAGGGAGAGGGTGGGATAGGCTGGGACTTTTATCTTTGTAGTGTAGGAGGCTGAGGGGTGATCTTGTTGAGGTGGTCAAGATCACGAGGGGCACGGATAAAGTGAACGCTAAAGGGCCTGTCCCACTTACGCGACTTTTTCGGCGACTGCCGGCACCCGTCAGAGGTCGTTGCAGGTCGCCGAAAATGTTCAACATGTTGAAAATCCATCGGTGACCAGAACAAGGTACAACACTTTGGGCGACTACTCACGACCATACAGGCGTCACCCCGCGACATGTCGCCTGTACGGTCGTGAGTCGTCTCCTCAGTCGCGCAAAGAGTCGTAACGTCTTTCTGGTCACCGCTGGATTTTCAACGTGTTGAACATTTTCGGCGACCTGCAACGACCTATGACGGGTGCCGGCAGTCGCCGAGAAAGTGGTGTAAGTGGGACAGGCCCATCACAGACTTTTTCTTGGTGTAGAGGATTCTAAAACTAGAGGACACAGGGTTAAGTTAAGAGGGGAGAGAGTTAAAAGGGACCTCAGAGGCATTGGAGAGTAGGAGGCTGAGGGCTGACATTGTCAAGGTGTACAAGAACACGAGGGGCACGGTTAAAATGAACGGTCCCTCTAAAATCTCTCCCCTCTCACCTTAAGCCTGTAGCCTCTACTTGTAGAATCCTCTACCCTGGGATAAAGACTGTGAGCGTTCACTTTATCTGTGCCCCTCGTGATCTTGTACACCTCAATAAGGTGGCGCGGTAGAGTTGCTGCCTCACAGCGCCAGAGACCCGGGTTCCATCCCGACTACGGGTGCTGTCTGTACGGAGTTTGCACGTCCTCCCCGTGACCTGCGTGGGTTTTCTCCGAGATCTTCGGTTTCCTCCCGCACTCCAAAGACGTGCAGGTTTGCAGGTTAACTGGCTTGGTGTAAGTGTAAAATTGTCCCTAGTGTGTGTAGGGTAGTGTTAGTGTGCGGGGATCGCTGGTCGGTGTGGACTCGGTGGGCCGAAGGGACTGTATCCATGCTGGATCCCCAAATTAAACTAAACTAAATTAAAGGTCACCCCTCAGCCTCCAAAGGAAGAAGTTCCAGCATATCCAACCTCTCCCTGTAACTCTAGCCGGCAAGCCCAGGTAAGACAGGTACACACCTGTCACAGAAGGCCTCAAACCTTTTGAACTGGTCACACTGCCTTGGTGAATGTCAGTAGAAGTGAGCAAGATCAACGTGAGGTCGACACAATGCTGGAGAAACTCAGCGGGTGAGGCAGCATCTATGGAGCGAAGGAATAGGTGACGTTTAGGGTCGAGACCCTTCTTCAGACTGATGTGGGGATGGGGGGGGGGGCGGGAAGAAGAAAGGAAGAGGCGGAGACAGTGGGCTGTGGGAGAGCTGGGAAGGGGAGGGGAAGGAGGGAGAAAGCAAGGACTACCTGAAATTGGAGAAGTCAATGTTCATACCGCTGGGGTGTAAACTACCCAAGAGAAATATGAGGTGCTGCTGCTCCAATTTACGGTGGGACTCACTCTGGCCATGGAGGAGGCCCAGGACAGAAAGATCGGATTCGGAATGGGAGGGGGAGTTGAAGTGCTGAGTCACCGGGAGATCAGGTTGGTTATTGCGAACTGAGCGGAGGTGTTGCGCGAAGCGATCGCCAAGCCTACGCTTGGTCTCACCGATGTAGAGCAGCTGACATCTAGAGCAGCGGATGCAATAGATGAGGTTGGAGGAGGTGCAGGTGAACCTCTGCCTCACCTGGAAAGACTGCTTGGGTCCTTGGATGGAGTCGAGGGGGGAGGTAAAGCGACAAGTGTAGCATTTCCTGCGGTTGCAAGGGAAAGTACCAGGGGAGGGGGTGGTTTGGTTGGGAAGGGAAGAATTGACCAGGGAGTTACGGAGGGAGCGGTCTCTGCGGAAAGCAGACAGGGGAGGAGATGGGAAGATATGGCCGGTGGTGGGATCCCGTTGGAGGTGGCGAAAATGACGGAGGATTATCTGTTGTATGTGACGGCTGTTGGGGTGGAAGGTGAGGACAAGGGGGACTCTGGCCTTGTTACGAGTGGGTGGATGGGGAGAGAGAGCAGTGTTACGGGATATAGAAGGGACCCTGGTGAGAGCCTCATCTATAGTAGAAGAGGGGAACCCCCGTTCCCTAAAGAATGAGGACATCTCCGATGCCTTGGTTTGGAGCACCTCATCCTGGGAGCAGATGCAGCATAGACGGAGGAATTGGGAGTGGGGGATGGAGTCCTTACAGGAAGCAGGGTGGGAAGAAGTGTAGTCCAGATAGCCATGGGAGTCAGTGGGTTTATAGTGGACAACGTGAGATCACTTTCGTCACAGAGAGTTGTGAGTCTGTGGAATTCTCTGCCTCAGAGGGCGGTGGAGGCCGGTTCTCTGGATGCTTTCAAGAGAGAGCTAGATAGGGCACTTAAAAATAGCGGAGTCAGGGGATCTGGGGAGAAGGCAGGAACGGGGTACTGATTGGGGATGATCAGCCAAGATCATATTGAATGGCGGTGCTGGCTGGAAGGGCCGAATGGCCTACTCCTGCACCTATTGTCTATTGTCTATCGCCACCTCCATTGTTGTTGTGTTATTGTGTTAACGGGGCTGTGAAGCTGCAGCCAGTAAGTCTCATCGTTCTGTTGCCGGCGGTACGTATGACAAATAAACTGATGCCAAGCTTTCTTGGAAATATTGTCATTTCTCCTCAGCAAGTCCACTTGCAGAGTGCCTAGCCCCTGCCTTCAAACACTCTCGTCTCCACATAAAAACACCCTCTCCCACACTCGTCCACGATTACCAAGATGCCGTACTGACCCTGATGACTCAAGCGGTGGTATATTTACTCGTTTGGCAGTAAGGCTCACATTGCCAAAGCTTTCCATCCACAGCCACTTGATTCAGGTGAGCTCAGCAAGTCATTAATGAACATATTGCCAAGGTGCGGGGGATATACACTGCGCAAGGGAACAATAACATGACAAGGGAGGACAGACTCCAAGTGCTGGAGTAACTCAGCGGGTCAGGCAGCATCTGTGGAGAACATGGATAGGTTTTGGTTCGGGACCTTCTTGAGAAAGGTCTTTGATTATGTTGACTGCTTCTCTGAGGCTTCTATGTCTTTGAAGAGGTCTCAACCTGATTCAGATTTGGATGTAGTGCGAGTCACCTCAGAAACTGCAGAGATGTAGATGTGGCCCAGTCCCACACAGACCACACTCCCCACCATTGTAGATGTAGCCCAGTCCATCACACACTCCCCACCATTGTAGATGTGGCCCAGTCCCACACAGACCACACTCCCCACCATCGACTCCATCTACACTTCACGCTGCCTCGGGAAGGCAGCCAACATCATCAAAGACTTGTCCCTGTTCCTTCCTTCTTCTCCCCGCTCCCGTCCGGCAGAACGTACAGGAGCTTGACAGCGCGCACCACCAGACTCAGGAACAGCTTCTTCCCCTCTGTTATCAGGCTTCTGAACGGTCCTTCCGTAAGCTAGGGTACTGTCCGATTCACCTCTTCCCCATTGCGGACATTGGACTTTGTCTGTGGAACTGATGCGCTACAATGCTGAGAACTATATTCTACACTCTGTATCTTCCCCTTTGCTCTACCTATTGGACTGGAGTTTAACTTGATTGTATTTACGTATGGTATTATCTGATCCGACTAGATAGCATGCGAAACAAAGCATTTCACTGCACCGCAGTACATTTGACTTCAATATACCTAAAGCCCAGGAGAGGGATGAGGAGAATGTATTTGTAATTGCAAAGAGAGAGTTAAAGTGCCTGTTGACACAGCTGTCTGTGGGTGACGTGAAGTCTGTTTCGTTAGCATGTATGGATTTGACTAATTCACTGGTCACAGCTGAAGGTCGCTTCAGTCAACAATGCAAACAGATTTTCATCCGTTGAAGGGAACCTCAGGGCTGAGCTCCATTGCCATCTAGAGTTGGGTAGTTTGCCAACTGCAAGACGCATGTGATGAGGATCGCAGGCGGTGAGGTGGAATCGAGGTGTATCTGTCAAACTGCAACACAGCACGGAGTCGGAGTATCTGGAGAGGAGAACATGACCAAATGGAATAACCGAGCGAGTGGTGGAGGTTTAACAGTGGGACGTGGTGTTGCAGGAACAAGGCCCCAGCGAGTAAACTGGAGCATTAAGGGCCTGTCGCACTTGGCGATTTTTTTCGGCGACTGCCAGCATCATTGACTGACGTATCAGGGTCGCTGAAAGATTTGGAACATTTCAAAATCCAGTGGCGACAAAAAAAACGTTGCGACACTTGAAAAAACACCGCTCGTCAATACGTCATCACACCGCGACTTTTTCGGTGACCTGATACGTCAGTCAATGATGCCGACAGTTGCTGAAAAAATCGCCAAGTGGGACAGGCCCTTAAATCACTGGGGGATTGACAAGGACAATCAGTAAAGAGCCTGTCCCACTCAGGCAATTTTTTAGGCAACTGCCGGTGACTTCGACAATGGAATTCACCAAAGTCAGCACCGGTGACAACCTTCATCACCTGGCGACAATCTATGACACCTGGCGACAACCTACGACAGCACCACCTACGTCAGGAGAAGACAAGTTACGACAAGCCCACGTCCGCCGACTGTCGCCAAAAAGTTTTGAACATTTCAAAATCCAGCGGCGACCAGAAAAACGCTACGACTCTTTGGGCGACTGAGGAGACGACTCACGACCGCACAGGTGACACCCCGGCGACCATGTGGCACCTGTAGTCGCTGAAATAAATCGCCATAATGGGACAGGCCCCTTACTCTTTGCAACTCATCGTTCAGCAAAAATTAGTCAACTTGAAAAGAGTTCTAAAGCATTAAAAATCTCCCGCAACTAATTGGTGTTTTAAGACAAGGCCTGGATGTTGTTGGTCTTATTTGGGACTTTATTTCATAAAT
>JAXLNO010002229.1:73478-90978 GCA_038087875.1 Malacoraja senta | reverse complement strand
AGAGTAGGGGAGTCAAGGACCAGAGGTTCAAGGTGAAGGGGAAAAGATTTAATAGGAATCTGAGGGGTAACTTTTCCACACAGAGGGTGGTGGGTGTATGGAACGAGCTGCCAGAGGAGGTAGTTGAGGCTGGGACTATCCCAACGTTTAAGAAACAGTTAGACAGGTACATGGATAGGACAGGTTTGGAGGGATATGGACCAAGTGCAGGCAGGTGGGACTAGTGTAGATGGGGCATGTTGGCCAGTGTGGGCAAGTTGGGCTGAAGGGCCTGTTTCCACACTGTAGCACTCGGCGCAGCGGTAGAGTTGCTGCCTCACAGCGCCAGAGACCCAGGTTCGATCCTGACTACGGGTGCTGTCCGTGCGGAGTTTGTACGTTCTCCCCGTGACCTGCGTGGATATTCACCGCGTGCTCCCACACTCCAAAGACTTCAGTAAAATTGTAACTTGTCCCCAGTGTGTCTAGGATAATGTTATGGGCCTGTCCCACTTAGGCGACGTTTTAGGCGACTGCAGGAGACTATGCGGTGGCCACATGGTCGCCACATGTTCGCGGGTGGTTGCCGGGGGGTCGCCTTCATGGTCGTGAAGAGTTCCCGCATTCTGGGAACTAGTCGCGGCCTCATTATGGTCGCTGTGAATTTTTCAACGTGTTGAAACATTAGCGACAACTAGAATGAAGCCGCCATGGAGAGTAGCGAGAATTCTCATGCCGTAGGTGGGTCGCCAGGAGGTCGAAGGTTGTCGTAGGTTGTAGCCGGTGCTGACCGGTGAATTTCATTGGCTCATTGGGGAAAAAGAAGGTAAGCAGTAGTTTTCAGAACCAAGGATAACCGACCGGTAATGTTAAATGTCCGCTGAGCTTCACAGCCGTGTGTCTCTGGCTTCTTAAACGTTGTCTCCACTCCTTCTCCCCCCATTCTCCCCCCCCCCTTCTCCCCCCTTCTCCCCCCTTCTCCCCCTTCTCCCTCCGTCTCCCCCTTCTCCCCCCCCTCCCCCCCCCACCCTTTTAAAGGACTTACCGTACACTGTGCTTTCACCGTCTTAATTACAGCGCCAACCTTCCTGTTCATCGCGGTGTGTGTCTGTATCAGATTGGCTTTGCACCGTGGGAATTTCACACAGACAGTGCTCCCCCGCTTGCTCTGTCCCCCGCCTGCATAACGGGCTGGTGAAGGAAGCGATGTGTGTGTGTGCGCGTGTGTGTGTGTGTGTGTGTGTGTGTGTGTGTGTGTGTGTGTGTGTGTGTGTGTGTGTGTGTGTGTGTGCGCGTGCGTGAGCGTGCGTGCGTGTGTGTGTGCGTGCGTGCGTGTATGTGTGTGTGTGTGCGTGTGTGCGTGCGTGTGTGTGCGTGCGTGTATGTGTGTGTGCGCGTGCGTGCGTGCGTGTATGTGTGTGTGTGTGTTCCACTCTGACAGTCGCCGTTCCAGTTGCCGGTTTTTCAGGCGAGTGCCGGCAACTTGGCAGTCACCGGCAGTCCTCTGAAATATTGCCTAAGTGGGACAGCGGGGATCGCTGGTCGGCGCGGACCCGTTGGGCCGAAGGGCCTGTTCCCACGCTGTATTTCTAAACTAAACTAATCATTTGGCAAAAACAAAGTTGGTGCGCCATGTTCCAAATTAGATACAGGGATTTATAACATTTATAGACTGTTGGTTGTAAAACTAGTGTAATGCCCTATTAATGATTGTACAAATAAAGGCAGTTAATTACAATGTACCATTGAAGAGGAGACGCTCACTACACAATACCGCTGATGTTATGAGCCATTAAATACATCCAACTGTCTGCCACAGAAGGCAGTGGAGGCCAATTTACTGGATGTTTTCAAGAGAGAGTTAGATTTAGCTCTTGGGGCTAACGGAATCAAGGGATATGGGGAGAAAGCAGGAACGGGGTACTGATTGTGGACTATAGACAATAGACAATAGGTGCAGGAGTAGGCCATTCGGCCCTTCAAGCCAGCACCACCATTCAATGTGATCATGGCAGATCATCCCCAATCAGTACCCCGTTCCTGCCTTCTCCCCATATCCCCTGACTCCGCTATCTTTAAGAGCCTTATCTAGCTCTCTCTTGAAAGTATCCAGAGAACCGGCCTCCACCGCCCTCTGAGGCAGAGAATTCCACAGACTCACCACTCTCTGTGAGAAAAAGTGTTTCCTTAAATGGCTTACCCCTTATTCTTAAACTGTGGCCCCTGGTTCTGGACTCCCCCAACATTGGGAACATGGATGATCAGCCATGATCACATTGACTAGCGGTGCTGGCTCGAGGGGCCGAATGGCCTTCTCCTGCACCTATTGTCTATGTTTCTATAACCCCTGACACCTGTACTAATCAAGAATCATGTTTCTATGTAATTAGCTCGATAGATCTGTCCAGCAGGTTATTGCAGGATAAAGACATACCTTTGACAATTTCATAATTACTCTTCAATGAAGAGCAGTCCCTCAGGCTCTTCCATCTGATGCATTAACATCAGGTTTGTACATTCCCTTCAATGGCTCTGCTTAGAATTTCCCGAAACCTCTTGACACAACCATAATAGCAAAACAACGTGTAGGAAGGAACTGCAGATGCTGGTTTACTCCGAAGGTAGACACAAAATGCTGGAGTAACTCAGCGGGACAGGCAGCATCTCTGGAGAGATGGATTGGGTGACGTTTCGGGTTGAGACTGAGAGTTGGGGGAGAGGGAGGCTAGAGATAAGGAAGGGCAAGGTGTGAAAATGTAGAATGGTTCATTGTTGGCTGAGGGGAAGGTGTTGTGTTCGCACCTCACCCTTCCATTCCTCGTCTCCCCCCTCTCCCCTGACTCTCAGTCTGAAGAAGGGTCTCGACCCCCCCAAACGTCACCCGTTCCTTCTCTCCAGAGAGGCTGCCTGTCCCGCTGAGTGACTCCAGCATTTTGTGTCTATCATCTTATAATTGCAACTCAAATGTGTTTCTGCAGTGGGAGAGTTTAAGAGATACAGCATGGAAACAGGCCCTTCAGCCCATCGAGCCCACTTCAGCCCATCGACCCCCTGTTCACACTAGGTCATTAATCCTGCTTTCTCACCCACTCCTGACGCACGAGGGGCAAGTTACAAAAGCCAATTAACCTGCAAACCGGCACCTGTTTGGGATGTGGGAGGAAACCGGAGTATCCGGAGAAAACCCACGCGGTCATAAGGTCATGAGATCATAAGTGATAGGAGCAGAATTAGGCCATTCGGCCCATCAAGTCTACTCCGCCATTCAATCATGGCTGATCTATCTCTCCCTGCTAACCCCATTCTCCTGCCTTCTCTCAATCCCAGTATTCACTGTTTAAGAAGGAACTGCAGATGCTGGAAAATAGACAAAATAGCTGGAGAAACTCAGCGGGTGAGGCAGCATCTACGGAGCGAAGAAAATAACCACGAAACGTTGCCTATTTCCTTCGCTCCATAGATGCTGCCGCACCCGCTGAGTTTCTCCAGCTATTTTGGTCTACCTTATCATTTATAGTGTGGTTCCGTATAGCTTACAAAGCACAGAAGTACACTGTGCCAGAGTAACTCAGCGGGTGGGTCAGGCAGCATCTGTGGAGAACATGGATAGGTGACGTTTCACAGAGTGCTGGAGTAACTCAGCGGGTCAGGCAGCATCTGTGGAGAACATGGATAGGTGACATTTCACAGAGTGCCGGAGTAACTCAGCGGGTCAGGCAGCATCTGTGGAGCGAAGGAAATGGGCAACCTTTCGGGCCGAAACCCTGAAGGAAATAGGCAACGTTTCGGGCCGAAACCCGGAAGGGTTTCGGGCCGAAACGTTGCCTATTTCCTTCGGTCCATAGATGCTGCCTGACCCGCTGAGTTTCTCCAGCTATTTTGTCTACCCAGTATTCACTGGATGTTTTCAAGAGAGAGTTAGATTTAGCTCTTGGGGCTAACGGAATCAAGGGATATGGGGAGAAAGCAGGAACGGGGTACTGATCCTGGATGATCGGCCATGACGGCTGTCTGACCTGCAACGGGTTCGCTGTTTTGACTTTTTGTGTTTTTTGTAGTTTGTCCAAAAGTGTGTTTTTGTGTTTCTCTGTCTGGCTTGTGTGGGGTGGGGGTGGGGGGGGGGTCAGGATGGGATGGGGGGGGGGGAGTAGGGGGACACCGTTCTTCAGGCACCCTACCTCGACGGAGAGGCGACTTTCTTCCCAATGGCCTAATTCTGCTCCTATCACTTATGACCATTTGAACTATTCCAGGTGAACAAGGGCAAGGCAAACGTGCGATCCGAACGACAGCTTCTCCCTCCCATTGTGAAGGCTCCTGCGAATATTCTAATTGAACACGACATCGTGAAATGTTCACCATTCTTCTGCAAATGAACAGTCAAAATGAGGTCAAGACTGCAGGTCCAATAACTCGCAAACGGTCTCAGTATATCCCTGTTAAATGATTGCGTTGGTAGCTTAACTTATTCCGCCACTAATATTGCATTAAAGTGGACAGCAATCTTTGCTGGGGAATAATAGACGTCCACATATTACATTCCCGCTGGTCCTGACATTGTGCGTGCCTAATCCTGTCATCTCCTCCGATTCCTACATAAACCAGGGTAACATAACAGTTGATTAAACTCTGACAGACACCGTTAGCTTTTGTACAGGGGTCATTGTATGGTCACACGTTGAGCTTGCGTCAGACGGAGCAATAACCTCCCATGTTGATGGGTAACCAGGCTGGTACACTGCCGAGTGCAGATCGGGCATGTCGGGTGGTTCATCTCCAGGAGATCCTGTGAGGGCGGCACGGTGGCACAGCGGGTAGAGCTGCTGCCTCACAGCGCCGGAGACCCGGGTTCGATCCTGACCACGGGTGCTGTCTGTACGGAGTTTGTACGTTCTCCCCGTGACCCGCGTGGGTTTTCTCCCAGATCTTCAGTTTCCTCCCACACTCCAAAGACGTGCAGGTTTGTAGGTGAATTAGCTTGGTGTAAGTGTAAATTATCCCTAGTGTGTGTAGGATAGTGTTGGTGTGCGGGGTGATACTGATTGGGGACGATCAGCCATGATCACATTGAATGGCGGTGCTGGCTCGAAGGACCGAATGGCCTCCTCCTGCACCTATTGTCTATTGGTCTGCATGGATTTGGTGGGCCGAAGGGCCTGTTGCCACGCTGTATCATTAAAAGTCTAAAAATATTATACTGAAAGCTTACACCAATACAAAGTATTTGTTGGCACTGGAGATAGGAGGATATTTGCATCAATATTCAGTGTTCCAGGGAAAGTCTTGGTTCAGTGAGGTGAGCTCAAGAAAGCTTTCTACGTTACTTCAGTGACCACACTTCAAATACATTTAATTTGCAATAAGATGCCTCGACGATCTAAGATGGTGTAGAGCAGGGGTCGGCAACCTACGGCCCCAGGGCCGGATGCGGCCCGTAACCCGAAATCATCCGGCCCGCCGAGCGCCGAGCTCTGTCTGTACCACATCCTGCGTACACCCGCCGGCACGCCCGCGCACCTTCTGTCAACACGTTTAACAAAGAACTGCAGATGCTGGAAATATCGAAGGTAGACAAAAATGCTGGAGGAACTCAGCGGGTGAGACATGCGAGGATTGCACGAGGCTGCCTCACCCGCTGAGTTTCTCCAGCATTTTTGTCTACCTTCTGTGAACACGTGATTTGACGCCTGCCATCCGGGGCGGGATGGGGGCGGGATGGGGGTGGAATCCATGTGTACACGTGGTAGATGTGGCCCGCCATCCGCTCACACACATGCGTCCTGGCCCCTATGCAGAACAAGGTTGCCCACCCCTGGTGTAGGGATTAGTTCGAGTCATATGTTGGATTAAAGGGCACATGGAAATGCAGAGAATGGGAGAACATAGACAATGGGCAGTTGGATGAAGTTAGTTTACGTTAGTGTCGGGTTTGGTACAGACATTGTGCCGGCCAAGAGTCATTATGTTCCCGTGCTGTACTGTGCCATGTTCGACATACCGCACGGAAACAGGCCCTTCGGCCCAACTCATCCTTGCTGACCAAGATGTCCCATCCAAACTAGCCCCATTTGTCCACATTAGAGTATCATTAGGTCGACAAATAAGCGTGAGAAACTCAGCGGGTGAGGCAGCATCTATGGAGCGAAGGAATAGGTGACGTCCCTCAAGGTATCAGTGAAGGTGCCCAGAGGGAAAGGTATATTCTGGAATGTTCATTGATTAATACGTGATCGTTTTGAATAATAACTGCATTGGCTACCAGTTACACATGATCTTGAAGGGCATTATTTTGGGCCGGCACGATGGCACAGCGGTTGAGTTGCTGCCTCACGGCGCCGGAGACCCGGGGTTCCATCCTGACTACGGGTGCTGTCTGTACGGAGTTTGTACGTTCTCCCCGTGATCACGTGGGTTTTTCTCCGGGTGCTCCGGCTTCCTCCCACGTGCAGGTTTGTAGGTTAATTGGCCTCCTCTGTAAATTGTAAATTGTCCCTAGTGTGTGGACGATAGTGCTAGTGTACGGGGTGATCGCTGGTCGGCGTGGCCTCGGTGGGCCGAAGGGCCTGTTTCTCTGTTGTGTCTCCAAAGTCTAAAGTAGCTAACATTAGCTATTCGCTTAATGTTTAAGAGGGAACTGCAGATGCTGGAAAATCGAAGGTGGACAAAAATGCTGGAGAAACCCAGCGGGTGTAATGAAAAATGCCACAAAATTAATATTACAGAATGATGGTGGTGGGTGAGTAACTAATAGGTATCAATGATGCATAAACACTGCAAGTAGTGACTGATTATTAACGGTGTTGAAGTTGTTAATGACATCGTTAGACACCACACAGCAACATCAGGCTAATGGAATGTGAAACCTTTGCCAGTTTGATACACAATACACAATGATATCTCTGTCACTCAGTGGGATTTAGTCACTGCTATCCACACAGTGTAAACAATGAGATATTGTTAGAAAAGGAACATCACTAGGGTTTGGTTTTTGATTTCATTTTAGAGATGCAGTGTGGAAATAGGCCCTTCAGCCCACCGAGTCCGTGCCGACCAGCGATGGCTCGTTCACACGAGTTCTATGTTTTCGCACATTCTCAATCCAATAGACAATGGACAATAGGTGCAGGAGTAGGCCATTCAGCCCCTCGAGCCAGCACCTGAATCTGGAGGTGTGCGTTTCCAGGTGGATTCCCAGGATGGCGGGACTGTCATATGCTGAGAGAATGGAGCGGCTGGGCTTGTATACTCTGGAGTTTAGAAGGATGAGACGGGATCTTATTGAAACATATAAGATTATTAATGGTTTGGACACGCTAGAGGCAGGAAACATGTTCCCGATGTTGGGGGAGTCCAGAACCAGGGGGTCACAGTTTAAGAATAAGGAGTAAGCCATTTAGAACGGAGATGAGGAAACACTTTTTCACACAGAGAGTGGTGAGTCTGTGGAATTCTCTGCCTCAGAGGGCGGTGGAGGCCGGTTCTCTGGATACTTTCAAGAGAGAGCTAGATAGGGCTCTTAAAGATAGCGGAGTCAGGGGATATGGGGAGAAGGCAGGAACGGGGTACTGATTGGGGATGATCAGCCATGATCACATTGAATGGCAGTGCTGGCTCGAAGGGTCGAATGGCCTACTCCTGCACCTATTGTCTATTGTCTATTGTCTGTGGCGCTGTGAGGCAGCAGCTCTACCCGCTGCACCACCGTGCCGCCCAGAAATTCATGTGTGCTGGAAACATCCATAATGGTGTATATTTTGTTTGGTCGATAAGCTCAGGTCCTGGGACTTTGAGGTAATAGATTGAAATAACTACATTTTATTTTTAATTGATTCAGATGTTTGTAATTCCCTGTTTCCGCGCTTGCCCTATCCCGGAACTCTCCAGAAACCAAAGTGCAAGCAAACAGAATTCACAACGGAGCTGTTTGATTGATGGAATGTTAGGACTTTATTCCTTGGAGCGCAGGACACTGAGGTGCATAACATCACAAGGGCAATGCATGGAGTGAATGGACAGAGTCTTTACCCCAGAGTAGAGGAAGCAAGAACCAGAGGGCACAGGTTTAAGGTGAGAGGAGAAAGATTTAATAGGAACACGATGGGTGACGTATTCACTCAGAGAGTGGATGGAACAAGCTTCTAGAGGGGGTAGTTGAGGCCGGGACTATAACCGCATTTAAAAGATACTTTTAAAAGGACAGGTACATGGATAGGACAGGTTTAGAGGGATATGGACCAAACGCGGGCAAATGGGACTAGGGTAGATGGGGCATCTTGGTTGGCATGGAAACCGATGTTACCTAAAAACAGATACAATTAAATAGGGCGGCACGGTGGCGCAGCGGTAGAGTTGCGGCCTCACAGCGCCAGAGACCCGGGTTCGATCCCGACCACGGGTGCTGTCTGTACGGAGTTTGTACGCTCTCCCCGTGACCTGCGTGGGTTTTTAACAGGGATCTCCAGTTTCTTCCCACACTCCAAAGACGTGCAGGTTTGTAGGTTAATTGGCTTGGTGTAAATGTAAATTGTCCCTAGTGTGTGTAGGATAGTGTTGGTGTGCGAGGTGATACTGATTGGCTCGGTGTAAATGTAAATTGTCCCTAGTGTGTGCGGGGATCGCTGGTCGGCACGGACTCAGTGGGCTGAAGGGCCCTGTTTCTGTGCTTTATCTCTAAACTAAACTAAACTAAAATATTTGTAGTTTAAAGACATTTGGACAGATATATGGATCGGAAGGTTTGGAAGGATTTGGGGCTAAAGCAGGAAAAATGGTTTAGCCCAGTATTGCCAAATTGGACGGCAGGGACAAGGTGGGCCGAAGGGCCTGTGTCTATGCTGCAGAGCTCTATGTCTCTACGCTGGGATAATTGGACTATTGTATTCTTTGTGCTTGAAAAATGTGTGCTAACCACACAGTGACAAGATTAAATCATTAATTAGCCATTGTGTAGATCTACAGTGGCACCCGGCAGTCAAAACCCAAACATATTTGACGTACCTAATGCATTGATTCTGTTTAATTTTATCCACTCTTACCATTGCCTGGAGCAGAAATAAGAAATGCACAAAGATAGATTACAAATTAATGAGTTTTCTTCCCAATAAAGATTAGGTTTAAGATGAAGAACTAAAGTTATTCGAAAACAACTTTTGCACAAGTTACAAGAATTACAATGTCTTCTCCATTACCAGTGTAGTCAAGGTATTTGGCAAACTTGCCTTCAGCGGTAGAGTTGCTGCCTCACAGCGCCGGAGACCCGGGTTCCATCCCGACTACGGGTGCTGTCTGTACGGAGTTTGTATGTTCTCCCTGTGACCACGTGGGTTTTCTCCGGGTGCTCCGGTTTCCTCCTGCGTCCCAAATGTTTACAGGTTAATTGGCCCTCTGTAAATTGCCCCTAGTGTGTAGGGAATGGATGAGAAAGTGGGATCACGTTCACAGGTTATCGGAGTAGAATTAGGCCATTCAGCCCATCGAGTCCAATCCGCCATTCAATCATGGCTGATCTCTGCCTCCTAATCCCATTTTCCTGCCTTCTCCCCATAACCCTTGACACTCGTTCCGATCAAGAATTTGTCTATCTCTGCCTTAAAAATATCCACTGACATTTGGCCTCCACAGCCCTCAGTGGCAATGAGTTCCACAGATTCACCACCCTCTGCCTATACAAGAACGTAGAATGACTGTGCACGTTGGTTGATTGGTGTGAAGGATCAGTTTCTACACTGTATCTCTAAAACAAACATTACAAGAGTTACATGCAGACACCAGCACACAACATACTGAGCTAAGGTCCCACCGTAAATTGGAGGAGCAGCACCTCATATTTCGCTTGGGTAGTTTACACCCCAGCAGTATGAACATTGACCTCCAATTTCAGGTAGTCCCTGCTTTCTCCTTCCTTCCCCTCCCCTTTGCAGCTCTCCCACAGCCCACTGTCTCCGCCTCTTCCTGTCTTCTTCCCCCCACATCAGTCTGAAGAAGGGTCTCGACCTGAAGCGTCACCTATTCCTTCTCTCCACAGATGCTGCCTCTCCCGCTGAGTTTCTCCAGCATTTTTGTCCACCTTCAATTTTTCCAGCATCTGCAGTTCCTTCTTAAACATCCTGAGCTCAATAACAGGAGATTTTTACAACAGGCATCTGGGAGAACATCAACGTTCAAATAATTCACCAGATAAAGTAAAAAGCGATCAGTTGAATCATACTCACTAATTCCATGTTTAAATCCCCCCAACATTCAGAGCAGGGTGGCGCAGCGGTAGAGTTGCTGCCTCACTGCGCCAGAGAACTGGGTTCAATCCTGTCTATGGGTGCTGTCTGTGCGGAGTTTGTATGTTCTCTCTGTGACCATGTGGGTTTCCTCCAGTTTCCTCCCACACTCCAAAAACATGCAGGTTTGCAGGTTAATTGGCTTTGGCAAGAACTGTAAATGGTCCCTAGTGTACGGCAGTGAGGTGAAGTTCATTTCTGTACACAGTTCAGTACAAGTATCTTTACACAGCGTGTAGGATAGTGTCAGTGTGCGGGGATCGCTGGCCGGCACGGACTCGGTGGGCCGAAGGGCCTGGTTCCGTGCTGTATCTCTATACTAAACTAAACTATTATTGAAGGATTCGTGTGCTATCAATCTGTTGCGATTTTGTCCGATAGATGTGACATTGATTAGTGACACCACATTTTACAAACGACTTTCTGTGGAAAAGCAACGTTCATTGGCATGGTGTTTAACCTTGCATCTAGCCTAGCCCAAGATAGATTGTTACAGGAAAGTCTTACACTTTTCCCCTGTGGCTCTCTGGGCACTTTGCTTTACAAAGTTTCAGGTTACCTGCGTCAATAATATCCTTCGATGTAAATTCAATCCTTCTGCAATCTAACTGCAGCAACTAACAATGTGTAGGAAGGAACTGCAGATGCTGGTTTAAACCGAAGATAGACACAAAATGCTGGAGTAACTCAGCGGGACAGGCAGCATCTCTGGAGAGAAGGAATGGGTGACGTCTCAGGTCGAGGCCCTTCCTCAGACAGAGTCAGGGGAAATCCGCTCGTGGGCTGAAGGGCCTGTTCCTGTGCTGTAGGCTAGTTTATTGTCACGTGTACCGAGGTACGGTGAAAAGCTTTCATTGTGTGCTAACCAGTCAGCGGGAAGACAACACAAGATTACTACTCGAGTCGTCCACAGTTACAGATGCAGGATTAAGGGAATAATGTTTAGTGCGAGGTAAAGTCCAGTAGTCCGATTAAATCAGATAGCCCAATGGTCTTCAATGAGGTAGACGGGAGGTGAGGACTGCTCCCCTGTCTATGTTCTGTGTTCTATGATCAATGTTCTATGTTCTACATTCTACGTTCTATGTTATATGATCTATGTTCTATGTTCTATCAATGTTCTATGTATGTTCTATCAATGTTCTATGTTATATGTTCTATGATCAATGTTCTATGTTCTACATTCTATGTTGTATGTTCTATGTTCTATCAACGTTCTATGTATGTTCTATCAATGTTCAATGTTATATGTTCTATGTTATATGATCTATGTTCTATGATCCATGATCAACATTCTATGTTCTACCAACAAGGGGTTACGGGGAGATGGCAGGAGAATGGGGTTGAGGGAGAGATAGATCAGCAATGATTGAATGGGGGTGTAGACTTGATGGGCCGAATGGCCTAGGTCTAATACTGCTCCTATAACTCATTAACTTATGAACATATACATTATGTTTCCCCTCCCCCCCTCCCCTCACCCCACTCACCATCAACAACACCACAGTCACATCTGTGGAGTCTTTTAAGTTCCTGGGAACCACCATCTCCAAGGACCATAATTGGGGGGGGCTACCATCGACTCCACCGTCAAAAAGGTCCAACAGAGGATGTACTTCCTACGGCAGCTGAGGAAACACAATCTGCCACAGGCAATGATGGTCCAATTCTACACGGCCATCGTAGAGTCTGTCCTCACCTTCTCCATCATTGTCTGGTTTGGCTCAGCCACCAAGCACGACACCCGGAGGCTGCAGCGAATCGTCCGATCAGCTGAGAAGGTTATTGGCTGCAACCTTCCCTCCATTGACGAACTGTACACTGCAAGGGCCAGGAAGCGAGCGGGCAAGATCATCTCTGACCCCTCTCACCCTGGCCACAAACTCTTTGAATCACTTCCCTCTGGAAGGCGACTCTGGACTGTCAAAGCTGCCACAGCCAGACGTAAAAACAGCTTTTATCCACGAGTAGTTGCTCTACTCAACAGCCAAAAATCTGTAGCCTCCTTTTGATCTGGTATTTTGTTGGTTCACATGTTTGATCAATGGTGTTTTATCATTAATGTTTTATTATTATTAATGTTTAGTGTTTTATGTGTCATTCCTAACTGTCACTGTATGTCATGTTGTTACTTGTGGGCGGAGCACCAAGGCAAATTCCTTGTATGTGAATACTTGGCCGATAAACTTACTTACTTATTTATGTGATTAATATCAACACTTACATGTCTTTTCTTAAACATCTCAAGACCATTTCAGCAAAGTTTTGACATCCAACTGGAGTCATAGGTTGAAAATTTGAGGTTGAAAGTTAACCTCCAGCTGTGGGCTTTTTAAGTTGACGTTTTCCTGACACAAGTCCCGCAGATAGTTTTTTGATCCTCGCCTCTCCTCCGCATCCTTCTCATGTTTATCCACAGTGATAGCTGTTCCTTGTAGACGCTTTCAGGAAAGTGAATCGTCATCTGCAGAAACCTTTCAACGTTTCTGACGAGGTTCGAAGCAGACTTGGTGTTGACTTCATCCCGATGATCAAACAGGGCGGAACAGATGAAGGTGCAAAGTGTGGGAAGGAACTGCAGATGCTGGCTTACATCAAAGATGGGCACAAAATGCTGGAGTAACTCAGCGGGACAGACTGGTGAAGGTGAGGGAGTGGGAGTCTGGAAAACAGAAGTCATTGAAGAGATGAAGAGGCGTGTGAGGTGGACATAGGTCGGGAAGGATTGGTCCCATCTGTCCTGCTGTTACTCCAGCCTGTCTCTGATGGTTCAGTGATCAACTCACTCAGCTACCGAGGCTGTCTCATGCCATAAGGTCAGCACATCCATGGCCTCAGATCAAAGCCAATACGAATAAGGGGTCGGCCATTTGGAACGGAGACGAGGAAACACTTATTCACACAGAGAGTTGTGAGTCTGTGGAATTCTCTGCCTCAGAGGGCGGTGGAGGCCGGTTCTCTGGATGCTTTCAAGAGAGAGATGGTTAGGGCTCTTGAAGATAGCGGAGTCAGGGGATATGGGGAGAAGGGAGGAACGGGCTACTGATTGGGGTTGATCAGCCATGATCACATTGAATGGCGGTGCTGGCTCGAAGGGCCGAATGGCCTACTCCTGCACCTATTGTCTATTGTCTATCGAGTCCTGGCAACATCCTCGTAAATCTTCACTGCACAAAAATTAACCAAAAATATTTCAAGTAATATCCATATATATTCAAATATGTTCAATATATTGAAAAACGTGCCAACAATTCAACAAAAAATGCCAATAAAATGTCAATTTTACTTCATTTCCATTCCTTTGGCCTTTTGAAGTAAAATTGACATTTTATTGGCATTTTTTGTTGAATTGTAGTCATGTTTTTCAATATATTCAGGGGACAAAATTTTCAGAAGGCAAACGCTCAGCATAGGAGCACCGCAAGGCTGCGTACTCTCCCCTCTCCTCTACTCTCTCTACACCAACGACTGCACCTCCACTGACACCTCTATCAAGCTTGTCAAGTTTGCGGACGACACAACCCTGATTGAACTGATCCAGGGTGGGGAGGAATCTGCCTACAGACAGGGAGTGATACAGCTAGCGTCCTGGTGCCATCGCAACAACCTGGAGCTCAATGCTCTTAAGACAGTGGAATTGATAGTAGACTTCAGGAGAGCTCCCTCTCCCCTCACCCCACTCACCATCAACAACACCACAGTCACATCTGTGGAGTCTTTTAAGTTCCTGGGAACCATCATCTCCAAGGACCTTAATTGGGGGGGCTACCATCGACTCCACAGTCAAAAAGGCCCAACAGAGGATGTACTCCCTACGGCAGCTGAGGAAGCTCAATCTGCCACAGGCAATGATGGTCCAATTCTATACGGCCATCGTAGAGTCTGTCCTCACCTTCTCCATCATGGTCTGGTTTGGCTCAGCCACCAAGCACGACACCTGGAGGCTGCAGCGAATCGTCCGATCAGCAGAGAAGGTTATTGGCTGCAACCTTCCCTCCATTGATGAACTGTACACTGCAAGGGCCAGGAAGCGAGCGGGTAAGATCATCTCTGACCCCTCTCACCCTGGCCACAAACTCTCTGTATCACTTCACTCTGGAAGGCGACTCCGGACTGTCAAAGCTGCCACAGCCAGACATAAAAACAGCTTTTATCCACGAGTAGTTGCTCTACTCAACAGCCAAAAATCTGTGGCCTCCCTTTGATCTGGTATTTTGTTGGTTCACATGCTTGATCAATGGTGTTTTATCATTAATGTTTTATTATTATTAATGTTTAATGTTTTCTGAGTCATTCGTAACTGTCACTGTATGTCATGTTGTCACTTGTGGGTGGAGCACCAAGGCAAATTCCTTGTATGTGAATACTTGGCCAATAAACTTACTTACTTACTTATATTGGACACATTTGAATATATATGGATATTACTTGTTGGAGCAGGCTAAACCTTGAACAGAAGTGAACTATTTTTTCCATCTCTCCCGTCTAGTACACAAAAGGAAAGGATATGTTTCTGTTCCTGTGCCGTAAGTTTAGTTTAGTTTAGAGATACAGCGCGGAAACAGGCCCTTTGGCCCACCGAGACCGCACCGACCAGCGATCCCCGCACACTAACACTATCCTACACCCAATAGGGACAATTTTTACATTTACCAAGCCAATTAACCTACAAACCTGCACATCTATGGAGTGTGGGAGGAAACCGAAGATCTCGGAGAAACCCCACGCAGGTCACGGGGAGAACGTACAAACTCCGCACAGACAGCACCCGTAGTCAGGATTGAACCCGGGTCTCTGGCGCTGTGAGGCAGCAGCTCTACCCGCTGGACCACTGTCCTTCCAGGGACTGTTCTGATCTATGTTCTAACTGAAGGCCTGTCCCACTTGGCGGGTTTTTTCGGCGACTGCCGGCATCATTGACTGACGTATCAGGTCACCGAAAAAGTCGCGGTGTGACGAAGTATTTTTCAAGTGTCCCAACATTTTTTTTGTTGCCGCTGGATTTTGAAATGTTCCAAATCTTTTGGCGACCCTGATATGACGTCGTCAGTCGCCGAAAAAATGGCCGTGGGACAGGCCCTTAAGACATTAATTCTGTGTTCTCCTTTGCTTCATTTCAATCTGATTTAAACAATAGCAATCTAGGAGAATGCATGCTCTGTGCTGCTGCTGATGTTTCTGCCGGTACTTAC
Source organism: Malacoraja senta (assembly GCA_038087875.1). Lineage (NCBI taxonomy): Eukaryota > Metazoa > Chordata > Chondrichthyes > Rajiformes > Rajidae > Malacoraja > Malacoraja senta. The sequence goes on along the minus strand of JAXLNO010002229.1, from coordinate 75,536 downwards.
AACAGCTGAGCTCCACTGAGGTGGGCGTTTCTGTGGGGTCGTGTACAACAGAGCCAGACGTTTGGTGGAGAGGCTGCTTGTTGACAGTCTCATTGTATTTAGACAGGGTGAAGTCGCTAATGGGAAGTAGCTAGCTGTGGTGATCTGGTCTGCTGACCCCCCACCAGCCATATACCATGACGTTGTGATCTGAGAGCTGGCAGGTCACGCTGCAGTCTAGTAGCGTCCATTTGTCAACGTTCCCTGAAAACCTTGAGTGGAGATGAGAGATGAGTTTGCCCTCGGCTGCCCGCAAGGAACCATCATGCAGAGCCTCACAAAACCTGCTCTCATGTGGAACTGACCAGCGAGATGCCTGCCTTTCATGACAGGTGGATATCAAGTGTTTCAGCAAGATTATTGCTGTGGGAAGATTTGTTTCCTGGAAAGCAAAATCCTTTTCTGCAAAAGAAAATGTTTGGTCAAACTCACCGTTCATAAGGATCATTACAAGATCATAAGATATAGCAGCAGAATGAGGCCATTCGGCCCATCATGTCTCCTCCACTGTTCGATTGTGACTGACACGCTAGAGGCAGGAAACATGTTCCCGATGTTGGGGGAGTCCAGAACCAGGGGCCACACAGTTTAAGAATAAGGGGTAAGCCATTTAGAACGGAGACGAGGAAAAAAATATTCTCGCAGAGAGTTGTGAGTCTGTGGAATTCTCTGCCTCAGAGGGCGGTGGAGGACGGATCTCTGGATACTTTCAAGAGAGAGCTAGATAGGGCTCTTAAAGATAGTGGAGTCAGGGGATATGGGGAGAAGGCAGGAACGGGGTACTGATTGGGGATGATCAGCCATGATCACATTGAATGGCGGTGCTGGCTCGAAGGGCCGAATGGCCTACTCCTGCACCTATTGTCTATTGTCTAAGATTTGTTTCGTAGAAAAGAAAATCCTTTTCTGCAAAGGAAAATGTTTAGTCAAATTCAACGTTCACCAGATTGATCCCTGGGATGGCGGGACTGTCATATGAGGAAAGATTGAAAAGACTAGGCTTGTATTCACTGGAGTTTAGAAGGATGAGGTGGGGATCTTATAGAAACATATAAAATTATAAAAGGACTGGACGAGCTAGATGCAGGAAAAATATCCCCAATGTTGGGCGAGTCCAGAACTAGGGGCCACAGTCTTAGAATAAAGTGGAGGTCATTTAAGACTGAGGTGAGAAAAAACGTTTTCACCCAGAGAGTTGTGAATTTGTGGAATTCCACAGGGATATGGGATGAAGGCAGGCATGGGTTATTGATAGGGTACGATCAGCCATGATCACAATGAATGGCGGTGCTGGCTCGAAGGGCCGAATGGCCTCCTCCTGCACTTATTTTCTATGTTTCTATGAGATCACAGATCAGAAGACATAGCAGCAGAATGAGGCCATTCGGCCCATAATGTCTCCTCCACGTGACTGATCTATCTCTCCCTCTCAACCCCATTCTGCTGCCTTAGTAACACTTTTATTGCAGATATACAGCAGGGAAACAGCCCCTTCAGCCCACCGGCTCCACGCCAACCATTGGTCATCCGTACATAGACACAAAGTGCTGGAGTAACTGAACGGGTCAGGCAGCCTCTCTTGAGAAAAGAAGTAGGTGATGTTTTGCGTCGAGACCCTTCTTCACCTGTTCACACTAGTTTCATGCTATCCCACTTTCCCATCCACTCCCAAGGGGACAATTTACAGAGGGGCCTATTAACCTGCAAACCCGCACGTCTTTGGGATGTGGGAGGAAACCGGAGCACCCGGAGGAAACCCACGCGGTCCGGGGAGAACTCTGGAAGGCGACTCCGGACTGTCAAAGCCGGCACAGCCAGACTTAAAAACAGCTTTTTCCCACGAGTAGTTGCTCTACTCAATAACCAAAAATCTGTAGCCTCCTTTTGCTCTGGCATTTTATTTAATTCACGTGTTTAATCAATAATGTTTTATTATTAATGTTTAATGTTTTATGTCTCATTCCTAACTGTCACTGTGTGTCATGTTGTCACTTGCGGGCGGAGCACCAAGGCAAATTC
>JAXLNO010002229.1:44180-73278 GCA_038087875.1 Malacoraja senta | reverse complement strand
AACCCAGTTTCATTGTGAACGTTAGCATAACACTTTAATATTTGCACAGTTCCAAGAGAGGGAATGAGCTGCCAGGGGAAGCAGGGCAAGTTGATACAATTTCCACTTTAATAGGCGTTTGGACAGATATATGGATAGGAAGGGTTGTTAAAATAAACACAGCATTCCCAAAATATTAAATTAATCTGTTCAATGCCATTATGTACCTCAAAGATTACACAGTCTCGGATACTCGGATGTGAAAGAGTCAGGAGAACTCGATTGCCATCTGTACTGGAAACGGAACAATGAAATCCTTACTTGAGAAAAAGGGCACAGGGTGCTGGAGTAACTCAGCGGGGTCAGGCAGCATCTGTGGAGAACATGGATCGGTGACGTTTCACACAGAGTGCTGGAGTAACTCAGCGGGTCAGGCAGCATCTGTGGAGAACATGGATAGGTGACGTTTCACACAGAGTGCTGGAGTAACTCAGCGGGTCAGGCAGCATCTGTGGAGCGAAGGAAATGGGCAACCTTTCGGGCCGAAACCCTGAAGGAAATAGGCAACGTTTCGGGCCGAAACCCGGAAGGGTTTCGGTCCGAAACGTTGCCTATTTCCTTCGCTCCATAGATGCTGCCGCACCCGCTGAGTTTCTCCAGCATTTTGGTCTACCTTATCATTTATAGTGTGGTTCCGTATAGCTTACAAAGCACAGAAGTACACTGTGCCAGAGTAACTCAGTGGGTCAGGCAGCATCTGTGGAGAACATGGATAGGTGACGTTTCACAGAGTGCTGGAGTAACTCAGCGGGTCAGGCAGCATCTGTGGAGAACATGGATAGGTGACGTTTCACAGAGTGCTGGAGTAACTCAGCGGGTCAGGCAGCATCTGTGGAGAACATGGATCGGTGACGTTGCAGGATAGGAGCCTTCTTCAGACAGTGCCATTCTCCAGAGGTGCTGCCTGACCCACTGAGTTTCTCCAGCAATTTGTGACCTTTTGTGTGTTAACCAGCATCTGCAGTTCCTCGTTTGCAAATTCTTCCAGACTTACAGACCCATGAGCATGGTGATGCACAAATAACGGTACAATAATCAGGAATTATAATAAATGAATACTTGGTAATGCCAGGGAACCCGAACATAACAGCGCAAAAAACTAAATCTATCTTTCAGCCAGACCAAAGCCCAAGGTGGCTCACAGTTGGTGAGGGGGGTCGTGGCTAGTTCTGCGCTAATAATACTCGACACATTAATTGGAAAGAGAGATTCTTGATTGGTACAAAGTTATGAGTCCTTTAAACATATTTTACGATGACTTGCAATAACATGAATGCAATTGTCGTATCTGTGATCGACATGCTGCTTCAACAGTGAAACTCTCGCACATGCAACGGAGATCGCTCGGCTGCAAAGCACTGTAGAAAACATTGGATGTCTTCACGTCCCCCTCTGACCCAAAGCCCATCGTATCCCCGCATGGACTTGATTGAGAACAGGCTGTGTACACTTGGCTGCAAATATTCCGTGTAATCCGAGCAAATTGTGTACCACACCCACGGCGTATTATTGAAGTCACACAGCGAGCGGCTCGAGACGCATCCAGTGTGAATCGACCTGTTAAAAAAAAAAAAGGAAATGAACGCCAAGGTCAGGCTGGTTGTGTCGGCTGCAGAAGTCGGTGTAAAACGCTGCCCAGAGTCCCAGGTGGAGCGGAGCTCTCTGTCTAAACAAACGCAGCAATCAGTGGGGAAACCAGCAGATAAGATAATAAACAGACGCGGAGAATGGGACAGTGTGAGCGAGGGGGAGCCAAGCCTAAATGGACGGCCAACAATCCAGTCCTTTTAAAATTGAATATATAAAATAACATAAATACAGCTAACAAAGTAGAAGGCAGGTTTTAATATGTACCCCCACCCTGAGACACACACTTTATACATGGATGGTAAATGCTCAGATGGATATGGACCAAATGGAACTAGCCTAGATGGGGCAACATGGACAGGATGGGCTGAAGGGATTGTTTCCGCATGACTCTAAATCATCCAAAGACCTAGATACAGGAATCTCCTCAATCATCTTGATACATAGAAACATAGATACATAGAAAATATGTGCAGGAGTAGGCCATTCGGCCCTTCGAGCCTGCACCGCCATTCAATATGATGATGGCTGATCATCCAACTCAGTATCCTGTACCTGCCTTCTCTCCATACCCCCTGATCCCTTTAGCCACAAGGGCCACATCTAACTCCCTCTTAAATATAGCCAATGAACTGGCCTCAACTACCCTCTGTGGCAGAGAGTTCCAGAGATTCAACACTCTCTGTGTGAAAAAGTTTTTTCTCATCTCGGTCTTAAAGGATTTCCCCCTTATCCTTAAGCTGTGACCCCTTGTCCTGGACTTCCCCAACATCGGGAACAATCTTCCTGCATCTAGCCTGTTCAACCCCATAAGAATTTTTTTTGATGGGCCAGGTCCACAGAATGGGCCAGGTCCACATTTTTTTAGATGGGCCAGGTCCACAGAGCATAGATGTGTACAACACAGGAACAGGCCCTTCGGCCCGCACTGCCCGTGCCGAGAAAACTTCCGAAGGGAAGAAACTTTGCCGAACTTTCCTTCCAATGAAACACAGTGCAATCTGCCAGTTTCATGGGTCTGACACTCAATTTGGTCACAACGCACTCTATCAACATTGATTATTCTAGCACTTTGTGTCTATACCTGCTGAGTTACTTTAGAAACTGGCCCTTCGGCCCACCGAGTCCGTGCCGGCCAGCGATCCCCGCACCCTAACACTATCCTACACACACTAGGGACAATTTAGAATGTTGCCGAGCCAATTAACCAGCATCCGTCTTCAGGATGGAACCCGGGTCTCTGGCTGTCTGTACGGAGTTTGTACGTTCCCCCCCTGACCCGCGTGGGTTTTCTCCGGGTGCTCCGGTTTCCTCCCACACTCCAAAGACGTACAGGTTTTGTAGGTTAATTGTCTTGGTGTAAATGTAAATTGTCCCTGGTGTGTGTTGGACAGTGATGGTGTGCGGGTGGACAAAAATGCTGGAGAAACTCAGCGGGTGAGGCAGCGTCTATGGAGCGAAGGAATAGGTGACGTTTCGGGTCGAGACCCGTGATCGCTGGTCGGTACGGACTCAGTGGGCTGAAGGGCTGTATCTCTAAACTAAACTAAAGTGAATGAGTGTGGGCCTCTGCTGTAAAATGGCCAGGTAACGCATTCTGAATCCAAGGGGACTGACATATGCTGAGAGAATGGAGCGGCTGGGCTTGTATACTCTGGAGTTTAGAAGCATGAGAGGGGATCTTGTTGAAACATATAAGATTATTAAGGGTTTGGACACGCTGGAGACAGGAAACATGTTCCCGATGTTGGGGGAGTCCAGAACCAGGGGCCACACAGTTTAAGAATAAGAGGTAAGCCATTTAGAATGGAGATGAGGAAACACTTTTTCACACAGAGAGTTGTGAGTCTGTGGAATTCTCTGCCTGGTGGAGGCCGGTTCTCTGGATACTTTCAAAAGTGAGCTAGATAGGGCTCTTAAAGATAGCGGAGTCAGGGGATATGGGGAGAAGGCAGGAACGGGGTACTGATTGTGGATGATCAGCCATGATCACATTGAATGGCGGTGCTGGCTCGAAGGGCCGAATGGCCTACTCCTGCACCTATTGTCTATTGTCTATTGACCATGCCAGGTGCAATAGGGAACATGGTTAAAATATTAAACAATTTTACTTGCAACGGCCGCGCCATAAATCCATTATGATTACACTATCGAGTTTCCACTGCAGGTCACACAAACCAAGCCCTGTTCCTAATATTTTCTACACTAGAATATTATGTCATCAATTAAGGTTAACCTAAATCTGGAAGGTTTTAAACCGTACGTAGTGAGGGTTGACAAGTTCGCAGCAACTGCGTTAAATCAGAAACTGCTGGCGGGTCCCAGGGTCAAGGGCTGCCTGTTTCAATCATACAAAGTGGAGCCCAATCTGTGCCTTTCATTAGAAGATTACAGATAATTAGCATATGAAGCCTACGCTGATGTCAAAAGGCTCGGACTAATGCAATTTACGTAATGAAATATAGCGTTTCTGGATTATTTTAGATGGATTACAAATTAGCCGCAGAACGTTCCGAGTTGGAGAAATGGCAATGTTGCCGTTTGGGAAATGGAAATAAAATGTAATTCAGGTCTGGGCTGGTTGCCACTGCATCTCCCCCCTCATAGACCCAGAACCACCGCATAGACCCTCATAAACCCACCACAACATCTCCTCATAGACCTGGAACCACCACATAGACCCTCATAAACCCACCACAACATCTCCTCATAGACCCCGACCCACCGCATATACCCTCATAGAACCTGGAACCACCGCATAGACCCTCATAAACCAACCACAACATCTCCTCATAGACCCCGACCCACCGCATAGACCCTCATAAACCCACCACAACATCTCCTCATAGACCTGGAACCACCCCATAGACCCTCATAGAACCACCACATCTCCTCATAGACCTGGAACCACCACATAGACCCTCATAGACCCAGAACCACCACATAGACCCTCATAGAACCACCACAACATCTCCTCATAGACCTGGAACCACCGCATAGACCCTCATAGAGCTGGAACCTCCACATAGACCCTCCTAGACCCACCACAACATCTCCTCATAGACCTAGAACCACCATCGCAGAGACCCTCATAAACCCACCACAACATCTCCTCATAGACCTGGAACCACCGCATAGACCCTCATAGAACCACTACAACATCTCCTCATAGACCTGGAACCACCACATAGACCCTCATAGACATGGAACTACCACATAGACCCTCATAGAACCACTACAACATCTCCTCATAGACCTGGAACCACCGCATAGACCCACCTAGACCCACCACAACATCTTCCCCTCGACCCAGAACCACCACATCTCCCCCCCCGACCCAGAACCACCGCATAGACCCTCATAGACCCAGAACTACCCCATAGACCCTCATAGACCCATAACTACCGCATAGACCCTCATAGACCTGGAACCACCACATAGACCCACATACACCCTCCACCACCACCACTGCCGCCGCATGGACCCACCACCACAAGAATCGTGTGACCAGAGGGGGGAGTGTGGCAGGAACTACAACAACATATTGATTAGTACGGGCGTCAGGGGTTACGGGGAGAAGGCAGGAGAATGGGGTTGAGAGGGGAAGATAGATCAGTCATGATTGAATGGTGGAGTGGACCAGATGGGCCGAATGGAGTTTAGAAGGATGAGAGGGTATCTTATTGAAACATATAAGATTATTAAGGGTTTGGACACGCTAGAGGCAGGAAACATGTTCCCGATGTTGGGGGAGTCCAGAACCAGGGGCCACAGTTTAAGAATAAGGGGTAAGCCATTTAGAACGGAGATCAGGAAACACTTTTTCACACAGAGAGTTGTGAGTCTGTGGAATTCTCTGCCTCAGAGGGCGGTGGAGGCTGGTTCTCTGGATACTTTCAAGAGAGAGCTAGATAGGGCTCTTAAAGATAGCGGAGTCAGGGGATATGGGGAGAAGGCAGGAACGGGTTACTGATTGTGGATGATCAGCCATGATCACATTGAATGGCGGTGCTGGCTCGAAGGGCCGAATGGCCTCCTCCTGCACCTATTGTCTATTGAATGGCCCAATTCTGCTCCTATCACTTATCAACTTAGTGTTAAAGTCTGAAGAAGGGTTTCGGCCCGAAACGTTGCCTATTTCCTTCGCTCCATAGATGCTGCTGCACCCGCTGAGTTTCTCCAGCATTTTTGTGTACTTATCAACTTAGGTTTTACACTATTATGGTTACCTTGTATTACTGGTTTTAATTAATTGTTTTATTGACCATTCTATAGTTATCGTGTGTTAATATGTTTACGGGCCTGTAAAGCTACAGCAAGTAAGAATTTCATTGTTCAGTTGACGGTACATACGACAATTAAACCCTCTCGTCTTGCTTGTCCAGGACCAGGCTGGGCAATTCTCCTCCAACCCAGTGAGTTTAATTCAAGGCCACGCTCAAGGGGATTGACACATTTTCCTGGAGCCTCATCCCCTTTGATGTTTTGTTTTCACACCTTACACTTGCTTATCTCTGTGTGATCCTCTCCCCTGAGTCTGAGGATGTCTCCAATGGGAGAGAGAAATAGAGAGTCTTCAAAATAAATTCTTAAAAGAAGAACATAGAAACATAGAAAAATAGGTGCAGGAGGAGGCCATTCGGCCCTTCGAACCAGCACCGCCATTCTTTGTGATCATGGCTGATCGTCCCCTATCAATAACCTGTGCCTGCCTTCTCCCCATATCCCTTGACTCCACTAGCCTCTAGAGCTCTATCTATCTCTCTTAAATCCATCCAGTGATTTGGCCTCCACTGCCCTCTGTGTTTAAGAACAATGAGTTGTTTAAGAAAGAACTGCAGATGCTGGAAAATCGAAGGTAGACAAAAATGCTGGAGAAACTCAGCGGGTGCAGCAGCATCTATGGAGCGAAGGAAATAGGCAACGTTTCGGGCCGAAACCCTTCTTCAGACTGATCAAAATGTTGTCGGACAACAACTCTGAAGAAGGGTCTCGACCCAAAACATCACCCACCTCTTAACTCCACAGATGCTGCCTGACCCGCTGAGTTACTCCAGCACTCTGTGTCATGCTCTTGTGGAGTTGGAGCTATACAAAAGGTGTGTTACAATGTACCTGACCCATGCTGGGGGCACCTAATGCTGGAACTGGGTGCCTGAGGTGAGAAAGACTTCCATTGTCCAGTCATAACCTCCTTCAAGTTGCCGAGCAGGAAGACCGACAAACAGCTGGGATGTGCTGCAGCCTCGACCACAATCAAGGGGCCTGTCCCACTGTACAAGCTAATCCAAGAGCTCTCCCGTGTTAAAAAAAAAATCAAACTCGTGGTAAGCACGTAGAATGTACGTAGCGGGTACGTCGGAGCTCGGGGACGTCTCTTAGCGGCTCGTAACGCTGACGGCAGGTACTCGGGAAACGCGGTAAGCTCGGGAAGACTCGTGATGATTTTTCAACATGTTGAAAAATGTCCACGAGAGCCCCGAGTACCTACGAGCGGCCATTACCGTAATTCTCCGAGTTCGTATCAGGGGAAACTCGGGAGAACTCTTGAATTAGCTCGTACAGTGGGACAGGCCCTTCAGCTCCCACTCTGATCAGCAGAAATGCTGTGAAACTTCCAAGTCAAGAGAGTTTTATTGTCATGTGTCCCAAATAGGACAATGACATTCTTGCATTGCTGCAGCACAACGGAATATGTAAACATCATACAGAACAGGAGATAAAAGTTCAGTGTGTCTATAAACTTTCTTTTGTTAAACGCAAGAACAAAATTGAATCTGTTGCACAGAAGCCAGCGAGTTGATACAGTTCCTCAGAGCGAATAACGTTGAGTGATCAATATCTTCCACAGCGGGCCGTGACAGTGAAGAGCTGGCACAAGGTGTGAGGCCTTGCCGCTGCTCGCTGGAGAATACTTGCTGGAAATTGATTCAACGCATCAGTGGCACCAAAATGAGCAAAAGAGAATGAGAATCTCCAGATACAAATGGGCTTTAGTGCCTGTGCAAGATTAGTTTTTCTTCTGCAAGAATCCCTGAGCAACATCCCAGTTGCCGTCGCTTACAACATGATGTTTGAGAGAACACATTAGCCATTACGTCTGCTCATTGGCTTGCTCTAAGTAGACTCTGCTGGCTAGTTGGTGGGTAGATTCTACAGTTAGTCCACCCAGCCTATGCCCCCCATATCAGACTTACTCTCTGGCGTAGAAAGAGGCCATTTGGCCCATCGAGTCTATCTTACGTTGGCAATCCCATTCTTTCGCACATGGCCACCAAATCCCCTCAGATTCCTCCTTCAGCCGGCCATTGGTAGGGGTAGTATACGATGACACAAAGCCTGCCGACTGAACAACCCGTCTCAGGGGGAACCCACACGGTCACAGGGAGAACACTACACATAGACGCCAGAAAGGCAGGATCAAACCTAGATTCCTCAGCCAGTGAGGAATAGAACATACAGTGGCTTGCAAAAGTATTCATACCCCTTGAACTTTTCCACATTTTGTCACGTTACAACCACAAACGTAAATGTATTTTATTGGGATTTTATGTGATAGACCAACACAAAGTGGCGCATAATTGTGAAGTGGAAGGAAAATGATACATGGTTTTCACATTTTTTTACAAATAAAAAACTGAAAAGTGTTGCGTGCAAAAGTATTCAGCCCCCCTGAGTCAATACTTTGTAGAACCACCTTTCACTGCAATTACAGCTGCAAGTCTTTTGGGGTATGTCTCTACCAGCTTTGCACTTCTAGAGACTGAAATTTTTGCCCATTCTTCTTTGCAAAATAGCTCAAGCTCAGTCAGATTGGATGGAGAGCGTCTGTGAACAGCAATTTTCAAGTCTTGCCAGAGATTCTCAATTGGATTTAGGTCTGGACTTTGACTGCGCCATTCTAACACATGAATATGCTTTGATCTAAACCATTCCATTGTAGCTCTGGCTGTATGTTTAGGGTCGTTGTCCTGCTGGAAGGTGAACCTCCGCCCCTGTCTCAAGTCTTTTGCAGACTCTAACAGGTTTTCTTCCAAGATTGCCCTGTATTTGGCTCCATCCATCTTCCCATCAACTCTGACCAGCTTCCCTGTCCCTGCTGAAGAAAAGCATCCCCACAGCATGATGCTGCCACCACCATGTTTCACAGTGGGGATGGTGTGTTCAGGGTGATGTGCAGTGTTAGGTTTCCGCCACACATAGCGTTTTGCATTTAGGCCAAAAACTTCAATTTTGGTCTCATCTGACCAGAGCACCTTCCTCCACATGTTTCCTGTGTCCCCCACATGGCTTGTGGCAAACTGCAAACGGGACTTCTTATAGCTTTTTTTCAACAATGGCTTTCTTCTTGCCACTCTTCCATGAAGGCCCGATTTGTGGAGTGCACGACTAATAGTTGTCCTGTGGACAGATTCTCCCACCTGAGCTGTGGATCTCTGCAGCTCCTCCAGAGTTACCATGGGCCTCTTGGCTGCTTCTCTGATCAATGCTCTCCTTGCCCGGCCTGTCAGTTTAGGTGGATGGCCATGTCTTGGTAGGTTTGCAGTTGTGCCATACTCTTTCCATTTTTGGATGATGGATTGAACAGTGCTCCGTGAGATGTTCAAAGCTTAGGATATTTGTTTATAACCTAACCCTGCTTTAAACTTCTCCACAACTTTATCCCTGACCTGTCTGGTGTGTTCCTTGGGCTTCATGATGCTGTTTGTTCACTAATGTTCTCTAACAAACCTCTGAGGCCTTCACAGAATAGCTGTATTTATACTGAGATTAGATTACACACAAGTGGACTCTATTTACTAATTAGGTGATTTCTGAAGGCAATTGGTTGCACTGGATTTTATTTAGGGGTATCAGAGTAAAGGGGGCTGAATACTTTTGCACGCGACACTTTTCAGTTTTTTATTTGTAAAATCATTTGAAAACCATGTATCATTTTCCTTCCAGTTCACAATTATGCGCCACTTTGTGTTGGTCTATCACATAAAATCCCAATAAAATACATTTACGTTTGTGGTTGTAACGTGACAAAATGTGGAAAAGTTCAAGGGGTATGAATACTTTTACAAGCCACTGTACAACGTGCAACATACAACTTGGTGGGTGTGGCGGTGCCTATCGGCAGCGGCTCGACTACAGTCCGTCTGTCATTTATTTCATTTTTGTCTCATTAAATGTATGTTTTTGATTCTAGTTTTTATTATTTTTCTTTAGCTGTGTATATGTGGGGGGAGGGGGGGATGTGGGGGAAACCGTTTAGTCTCTTCCCTGTTCGGGGACCCGACTTTTTCCCTGTCGTGTCTCCGATGTCGTTGGGCCTAACATCGTGGAGCCTGTGGCGGCCTCCAGCCGGGACTGACCTGAGGGCTCCAGTCACGGAGCCTGGGACCTGCCATCGCGGAGCTGGCCGACTACGGAGCGTGGAGAGCTGTGGTGGCTCGTGGCTGCGACCCGACTTTGGAGCGTGGAGAGCTGTGGTGGCTCGCGGCTGCGACCCGACTATGGAGCGTGGAGAGCTGTGGTGGCGCGCTGCTGCGACCCGACTACGGAGCGTGGAGAGCTGTGGTGGCTCGCGGCTGCGACCCGACTATGGAGCGTGGAGAGCTGTGGTGGCGCGCTGCTGCGACCCGACTTTGGAGCTTCGGAGACTCCAGCCGCAGGCCCGGTGGACGGTGACATCAGGAGCTCGCGGGTCCCTGGTGGGAGACCGCTTTTCGGAGCTCCCGCAACGGCAACTTCTCCCGCCCGAATCGCAGGGTTTAAAGGACTCAGAGTGGGGCCTAACGTCGCCCGGCGCAGCTTAAACGGCCGCGGGACTTACCATCGCCCGCCGGGGGCTTTAACACCGGAGCCCCAGTTCGCCTCGACGTTGCAGTTGGACTGCTGGACCGCGGGAGAAGAACAAAGGGAAGAGATAAGACTTTTGCCTTCCATCACAGTGAGGAGGTGTTGGAGATTCACTGTGATGGAGGGGGGAGGGGGGAGGGGGCACAGTGTTTAAATGATTGGATTTTGCAATCAGTATATTGCTCCATTGATCCAGGCACTTGTGTTCACTCCCATCCACACAGCTGGGGAATTGAAATGTAAGTAATTAATTAAATGAGGAATTAAGAAAAACCTCACATCAGTCATGGTGATTACATGGTCTGAAGAAGGGTCTCGACCTGAAACATCACCAATTCCTTCTCTCCAGAGATGCTGCCTGTCCCGCTGAGTTACTCCAGCATTTTGTGTCTACCATGCTGATTACAAAGTGACTTCATTATCACTGGAGCTGGGCCTGATTCACTAATGACTCCCAGGAGGTCTGGCCCACAGATACGACAGCAAGCCTTCTATGACCTTTGGTCTGGACTGTAGACGACAGACTCCAGGGCCAAACGTGCGATTGCCTCTAAACTGCTGGAGACTAAAGGTAGACAATGGATTTCGGTGATGTCCACGATTTTAAACAAAGATACCTATTTTTATTTAATCCATTGCTGTGTGCCAATTTCATTTTTACAGTAATGACATTTTGTAAAATCACATCGACCACTTTGATGTTATGCCCATTCATAACATCCAAATTACGTGACAATTTCATCCCAGACTACTAAAATAAGAAAAAAAACAATGACCATTGAACGCAGAACAGTCCGTGCTGAACAAGATGCCACGCTAAACTAATCCGCTCTGCCTGCACGTGATCCATATCCCTCCACATGCCTGTCTAAGGCATCACGGTGGCACAGCGGTAGAGTCGTTGCCTCACAGCGCCAGAGACCCGGGCTCGATCCCAACTACGGGTGCTGTCTGTACGGAGTTTGCACGTTCTCCCCGAGAATTGTGTGGGTTTTCTCAGAGATCTTCGGTTTCCTCCCACACTCCAAAGACGTGCAGGTTTGTAGGTTAATTGGCTTGGTGTAAATGTAAATTGTCCTAGTGTGTGTAGGGTAGTGTTAGTGTGCGTGGGATCGCTGGTCGGTGCGGACTCGGTGGGCCGAAGGGCCTGTTTCCGTGCTGTATCTCTAAACTAAACTAAACTTAACTAAAAGCCTCTTATTGTACTATTGTAACTGCCTCCAACTTTGCCCCTCTCACCGTAAAGTTATAGACAATAGACAATAGGTGCAGGAGTAGGCCATTCGGCCCTTCGAGGCCAGCATCGCCATTCAATGTGATCATGGCTGATCATCCCCAATCAGTACCCCGTTCCTGCCTTCTCCCCATATCCCCTGACTCCACTATCTTTAAGAGCCCTATCTAGCTCTCTCTTGAAAGTATCCAGAGAACCTGCCTCCACCGCCCTCCGAGGCAGAGAACTCCACAGACTCACCACTCTCTGTGAGAAAAAGTGTTTCCTCATCTCCGTTCTAAACGGCCGACCCCTTATTCTTAAACCGTGGCCCCTGGTTCTGGACTCCCCCAACATCGGGAACATGTTTCCTGCCTCTAGCGTGTCCAAACCCTTAATAATCTTATAAGATTCCCTCTCATCCTTCCAAACTCCAGAGTGTACAAGCCCAGCCACTCCATTCTCTCAGCATTTGACAGTCCCGCCATCCCAGAAATTAACCTGGTGAACCTACGCTGCACCCCTCAATAGCAAGAACGTCCTTCCTCAAATTAGGGGACCAAAACTGCACACAATACTCCAGGTGTGGTCTCACTAGGGCCCTGTACAACTGCAGGAGGACCTCTTTGCTGTCTAATCTTTGACACGCCCACCCTTGGAGAAAGGTTGTGAATGTCCACCTTGACAATGCTTCACTTAATTGGACATACTTCTCTCATGTCTCACCTCAACACCCGGCCTCCCAGATAAACAGGTACCTATTGAATATTTACTTGACAACACAAAATCCTGCAATGCCTTGCAGTATACAGTATACTGTCTCTCAATGAACTTGGTTTCAGAAGCAAATTGGATTACAATCTGCAGCTGCTGAGATGTAAAATCACAGCATCTTTAGCATGTGTCGGTTCTATTTATAAACCAATGTCAGTGGCTTTCATCACTTGAAAGATGATTCTGATATTGAGATTTATTTTAGGCAGATGAAAATGCTGGAGAAACTCAGCGGGTGAGGCAGCATCTATGGAGCGAAGGAATAGGTGACGTTTCGGGTCGAGGCCCTTCTTCACACAGTCAGGGGAGAGGCAGACTAGAGATATGGAGAAAGGGTCTCGACCCAAAACGTCACCTATTCCTTCCGGAAGCATCTATGGAGCGAAGGAATAGGTGACGTTTCAGGTCGAGACCCAGAGCATCTATGGAGCGAAGAAATAGGTGACGTTTCCTATTTCCTATAGAAACGTCACCTATTCCTTCGCTCCATAGATGCTGCCTCACCCGCTGAGTTTCTCCAGCATTTTTGTCTACCTTCGATTGTTCCAGCATCTGCAGTTCTTTCTGAAACATTTTGAGATTTATTTTAATCTGCAAAGTTCTCCACCAACAAGATATTGAGGTTGGCTTCATAAGCCGAGCTGGAGATGAGAGCTACCTCATTGCTCAATAAATGTAAGCATGCAATTTTCTAAAGTGCCGTTTTAATTGAATTGGTACTTGCCTTTGAAGAGAGCTCATCGAAGAACCCAGACACAAGGGGGGGGGGGGACAATGTCTTACTATCCCCCCCACCCTCCCCCTCCCACTCCCAAAGATCCTGATGTAAGTCAGGCATTGTATGGGACAGGGCAATATTTGCATTCCATTTAGCTAAGTAAAAGCTAAAGAGGTCAGTATGGTCCACAATACAATCTCTCTGACTAATTGCTATTAGTCATGAGACAGTGAAAAGAAACACCAAGCTGATGTAACGTTTAAGAAAGAACTGCAGATGCTGGAAAAATCGAAGGGAGATAAAAATGCTGGAGAAACTCAGCGGGTGAGACAGCATCTATGGAGCGAAGGAATAGGAAACGTCACCTATTCCTTCGCTCCATAGATGCTTCCGGGTCTCGACCCGAAACATCACCTATTTCCGTCGCTCCATAGATGCTCCCTCACCCGCTGAGTTTCTCCAGCATTTTTGTCCACCTTCGAGCTAATGTAACATTGTCATTCTGAAGATGGTCGCTGTTGTCATTCGTTTAAGCTCGCAGTAGCTGGTCCAATAAAACCGATTGATGGCAATAACAACAGGTTTCATTGTATTTCATTACATTTTTTGTTTCTTTGTCAGCAAATGCAGCCTGCAAACCTGCCTTACACAGAGAGAGACAAAGAACTGCAGATGCTGGTTAATATACAAAAGGACACAGAGTGCTGGAGTAACTCAGCGGGTCAGGCAGCATCTGTGGAGAACATGGATAGGTGACGTTTCGCAGAGTGCTGGAGTAACTCAGCGGGTCATAGAGTGATACAGTGTGGAAACAGGCCCTTCGGCCCAACTTGCTCACAACGGCCAACATGTCCCAGCTACACTAGTCCCACCCGCCCGCCCTTGGTCAATATCCCTCCAAACTGCAAGGTGACTTGGATAGGCTGGGTGAGTGGGCAAATGCATGGCATATGCAGTATAATGTGGATAAATGTGAGGTTATCCACTTTGGTGGCAAAAACAGGAAAGTAGACTATTATCTGAATGGTGGCCGATTAGGAAAAGGGGACAGGCAATGAGACCTGGGTGTCATGGTACACCAGTCATTGAAAGTAGGCATGCAGGTGCAGCAGGCAGTGAAGAAAGCGAATGGTATGTTAGAATTCATAGCAAAAGGATTTGAGTATAGGAGCAGGGAGGTTCTACTGCAGTTGTACAGGGTCTTGGTGAGACCACACCTGGAGTATTGCGTACAGTTTTGGTCTCCAAATCTGAGGAAGGACATTCTTGCCATAGAGGGAGTACAGAGAAGGTTCACCAGACTGATTCCTGGGATATCAGGACTTTCATATGAAGAAAGACTGGATAGACTCGGCTTGTACTCGCTAGAATTTAGAAGATTGAGGGGGGATCTTATAGAAACTTACAAGATTCTTAAGGGGTTGGACAGGCTAGATGCAGGAAGATTGTTCCCGATGTTGGGGAAGTCCAGAAAAAGGGGTCACAGTTTAAGTATAAGGGGGGAAGTCTTTTAGGACCGAGATGAGAAAAAAAATTTCACACAGAGAGTGGTGAACCTGTGGAATTCTCTGCCACAGAAAGTAGTTGAGGCCAGTTCATTGGCTATATTTAAGAGGGAGTTAGATGTGGCCCTTGTGGCCAAAGGGATCAGGGGGTATGGAGAGAAGGCAGGTACAGGATACTGAGTTGGATGATCAGCCATGATCATATTGAATGGTGGTGCAGGCTCGAAGGGCCGAATGGCCTACTCCTGCACCTATTGTCTATGTTTCTAAACCCATCCTATCCATGTACCTGTCTGTTTCTTAAACGTTGGGATAGTCCCAGCCTCAACTACCTCCTCTGGCAGCTTATTCCATATACCCACCATCCTTTGTGTGAAAAAGTTACCCCTCAGATTCCTATTAAATCTTTTCCCCTTAACCTTGAACCTATGTCCTCTGGTCCTCGATTCCCCTACTCTGGGCAAGAGACTCTGTGCATCTACCCGATCTATTCCTCTCATGATTTTTTACACCTCTATAAGATCCCCCCTCATCCTCCTGCGCTCCATGGAATAGAGACCCAGCCTACTCAACCTCTCCCTATAGCTCACACCCTCTAGTCCCGGCAACATCCTCATAAATCTTCTCTGAACCCTTTCAAGCTTGACAACATCTTTCCTATAACATGGTGCCCAGAACTGAACACAATACTTTAAATGCGGTCTCACCAACGTCTTATACAACTGCAACATGACCTCCCAACATCTATACTCAATACTCTGACTGATCAAGGCCAGTGCCAAACCTTTTTGACCACCTTATCTACCTGCGACTCGACCTTCATGGAACCATGCACCTGTACTCCTAGATCCCCCTGCTCTACAACACTACCCAGAGGCCTACCATTCACTGTGTAGTTCCTGCCCTTGTTTGATGTCCAAAATGCAACACCTCACACTTCTCTGTATTAAATTCTATCAACCATTCCTCCACCCACCTGGCCAATCGATCCAGATCCTGCTGCAATCGTTCACAACCATCTTCACTATCTGTAAAACCACTAACTTTTGTATCATCAGCAAACTTGCTAATCTTGCCCTGTATGTTCTCATCCAAATCATTGATGTAGATGACAAACAGTAACGGGCCCAGCACTGAACCCTGAGGCACACCACTAGTCACAGGCCTCCAGTCTGAGAAGCAACCTTCCACCATCACCCTCTGCTTCCTTCCATGAGTACTGGGTTGGTTGAATGACGGGTGAGGAAGCAAGGAGTAATTCTGTATTTTGCTGTTGATGCTGTAAATCGTGGAGGTACCAGCACGCACTCTGTTGAAACATACTCCTGCAAATACCCATCAATCTCCTCCCCCTCACCACCGCCCTCAGCTCTGGGAAGCCCATCACCACTCCAACTCTCTCACTTCCAGCCAACATCATCTCTGGCGAGCAGCGACTCCTCTGCCTTACGCCAGCTTTCCTTGGATTGAAGTGAGGAGATGAAGAAAAGCTTTTCCTCCCAGAGAGAGTTGTGAATCTGTGGAATTCTCTGCCACAGAAGGCAGTGGAGGCCTATTCACGGGATGTTTTCAAGAGAGAGTTAGATTTAGCTCTTACGGCTAGCGGAATCAGGGGATATGGGGAGAAAGCAGGAACGGGGAACTGATTGTGGATGATCAGCCATTATCATATTGAATGCCGATGCTGGCTGGAAGGGCCGAATGGCCTACTCCTGCACTAATTGTCTATGTTTCTGTGTTTCTGAGATGCTTCTCTAGGTTAATAGATGCAAATTCACCAGGTTATTAGACGCCAAGCTTCAGGGGGGACAGGGCTGAGGGGAAATGTGAAGATGTACCAGCAGGACTGGAGCAGATGTTTACCAATGTGCCTCTTACTGAGATAATGCACAAGCTTGATCTGCGTGGTGTTAGGGTTAGGGTTAGAGCCTCCATCTGGGTCCTCTGTGAGAGATTATCACCGTCACATCGAGACAGACTGCCCTAGATTAATCAGGCAGGAAACGAGCCCCTCTGGAGCCATTTCTCACCCGCCCAGCTGTGGTGCAGTCAGTGTGGAACAGCCAGACCCTTCCTCAGGGCTAATATTGGCGGCTCCGGACATCGCTGGGGATTCAGCTGCTAACCTTGTTTACCCCCAAGCTCCAACTTGCTCAGAATATCAGAGGTGCCCAGGTTACATCGACGACGGACAAATAACAACAGTAAAACCAGCAAACAAATAGTCTGCTGGAGTAACTCAGCGGGTCAGGCAGCATCTGTGGAGAACATGGATAGGTGACGTTTCACAGAGTGCTGGAGTAACTCAGCGGGTCAGGCAGCATCTGTGGAGAACATGGATAGGTGAGGTTTCACAGAGTGCTGGAGTAACTCAGCGGGTCAGGCAGCATCTGTGGAGAACATGGATAGGTGACGTTTCACAGAGTGCTGGAGTAACTCAGCGGGTCAGGCAGCATCTGTGGAGCGAAGGAAATGGGCAACCTTTCGGGCCGAAACCCTGAAGGAAATAGGCAACGTTTCGGGCCGAAACCCGGAAGGGTTTCGGGCCGAAACGTTGCCTATTTCCTTCGCTCCATAGATGCTGCCGCACCCGCTGAGTTTCTCCAGCATTTTGGTCTACCTTATCATTTATAGTGTGGTTCCGTATAGCTTACAAAGCACAGAAGTACACTGTGCCGGAGTAACTCAGCGGGTCAGGCAGCATCTGTGGAGAACATGGATAGGTGACGTTTCACAGAGTGCTGGAGTAACTCAGCTGGTGGGTCAGGCAGCATCTGTGGAGAACATGGATAGGTGACGTTTCGACCCTTCTTCAGTCTGAGAGTCAGGGGAAAGGGAATCGAGAGATATAGACGGTGATGTGGAGAGATATAGAACAAATGAATGAAAGATATGCCAAAAACCAGCGATGATGAAGGGAGACTGGTCATTGTCAGCTGTGGGCTCGGGGAAAACCAGTTACAGACAATGAGACTCACCAGGAAAACATTAAAACCACACACTCAATAAAATAGTCCATACTTAACTAGAGTAAATCAGAGTCATATAGCACGGAAACAGGCCCTTCGGCCCAACTTACCCATGCCGACCAACATGCCCCACCTAAGTGTCCCACCTGCCCGCGTTTGGACCATATCCCTCTACTATCCACGCTCCTGTCCAAGTACCTTTCCAATGTTGTCCATTTACCTGCCTCAACTGCTCAGCTGGCAGCTCATTCCTTTATCTCACCACCCTCTGTCTGAAATGTTTCCCATCAAAGTTTCTAATATTTCCCCTCTCTCCCTTAACGCAGTCCGCAGTTTCTTGATTCCCCTACTCTGGGTAAAAGACTGAGCATTCACACATAGAAACATAGAAACATAGACAATAGGTGCAGGAGGAGGCCATTCGGCCCCTCGAGCCAGCACCGCCATTCATTGTGATCATGGCTGATCGTCCCCAATCAATAACCCGTGCCTGCCTTCTCCCTATATCCCTTGATACCGCTAGCCCCTACAGCTCTATCTAACTCTCTTTTAAATTAATCCAGTGAATTGGCCTCCACTGCCCTCTGTGGCAGAGAATTCCACAAATTCACAACTCACTGGGTGAAAAAGTTTTTTTCTCAACTCAGTTTTAAATGGCCTCCCCTTTATTCTTAGACTGTGGCCCCTGGTTCTGGACTCCACCAACATTGGGAACATTTTTCCTGCATCTAGCTTGTCCAGTCCTTTTATAATTGTATATGTTTCTATAAGATATCCCCTCATCCTTCTAAACTCTAGTGAATACAAGCCCAGTCTTTCCAATCTTTGAGTCCAGAACCAGAGACCACAGTTTAAGAATAAGGGGTAAGCCATTTAGAATGGAGACGAGGAAAAACTTTTTCACACAGAGAGTGG
Source organism: Malacoraja senta (assembly GCA_038087875.1). Lineage (NCBI taxonomy): Eukaryota > Metazoa > Chordata > Chondrichthyes > Rajiformes > Rajidae > Malacoraja > Malacoraja senta. Next base: position 54,711 of record JAXLNO010002229.1, on the reverse strand, counting down.
TGAGTCTGTGGAATTCTCTGCCTCAGAAGGCGGTGGAGGCCGGTTCTCTGGATACTTTCAAGAGAGAGCTAGAGAGGGCTCTTAAAGATAGCGGAGTCAGGGGATATGGGGAGAAGGCAGGAACGGGGTACTGATTGTGGATGATCAGCCATGATCACATTGAATGGCGGTGCTGGCTCGAAGGGCCGAATGGCCTACTACTGCACCTATTGTCTATTGTCTATTGTCTATTGTCTCATATGACAGTCCCGCCATCCCGGGGATTAACCTGGTGAACCTACGCTGCACTGCCTCAATCGCAAGGATGTCCTTCCCCAAATAAGGAGACCAAATCTGCACACAATACTCCAGATGTGGTCTCACCAGGGCCCTGTACAGCTGCAGAAGGACCTCTTTACTCTTATACTCAAATCCTCTCGTTATGAAGGCCAACATGCCATTAGCTTTCTTCACCCAGTCTATTCACCTCGTGTTGTTCTACATGTCCATTAGATCAATGCTCAGCTGCTGTTCTGCTAGTTTGCATTAGGCTTCACCCTGACAGTGAAGCGGGCCAAGGGCAGACATGTTTAAAGCCGTTTCGGAGCTGTACGGTACAAAATGGTGCCTGAATCGCGGGGACTTCTGCGCACGGTCTCAGTGTAGTCTACCGTCTTACACTCAAAGCCAGGAACCTCTGGCATTCATTCCTGTGTAGGAAGGAACTGCAGATGCTGGTTCAAACCGAAGATAGACACAAAATGCTGGAGTAACTCAGCGGGACAGTCGGCAGCATCTCTGGAGAGAAGGAATGGGTGATGTTTCGGGTCGAGACCCTTCTTCAGATTGAGAAGATTCAGAAGTCACCCATTCCTTCTCTCCAGAGACGCTGCCTGTCCCGCTGAGTTACTCCAGCATTTCTTGACTTCCACTCTTACTCTTTTGCCCTGAGGTTGTTGAATGCCCGAAAATCCCAGTCCCTTTTGTGTGATATTCAGAATTCAATTTGACCAGTCAATGAACCTCACGCTTCCATTATGACTACTCCTCCATTTAAGCCTCCACATCAATTATCGAAGAACAAAGGACTAAAACTGCACTCCCAGTCCCAACGTACATAAACATGAGGGTGGCACGGTGGCGCAGCGGTAGAGTTGCTGCCTTACGGCACCAGAGACCTGACAACAGGTGCTGTCTGTGTGGAGTTTCCACATTCTCTATGTGACCAGGTGGGTTTTCTCCGGGTGCACAGGTTTCCTCCCACACTGCAAAGACGTGCGGGTTTGTGGGTTAATTGGCTTCTGTAAATTGTATATTGTCCCTAGCGTGTGTAGGATAGTCCTAGTGTACGGGGTGATCGCTGGTCAGCACGGACTCAGTGGGCTGAAGGGCCTGTTTCTGCGCTGTATCTCAAAACTGCCTGCCTCTTCCTGCTATTCTTGCTATTGAGGGAGTGCAGCCTAGGTTCACCAGGTTAATTCCCGGGATGGCGGGACTGTCACATGCTGAGAGAATGGAGCAGCTGGGCTTGTACACTCTGGAGTTTAGAAGGATGAGAGGGTATCTTATTGAAACATATAAGATTATTAAGGGTTTGGACACGCTAGAGGCAGGAAACATGTTCCCGATGTTGGGGGAGTCCAGAACCAGGGGCCACAGTTTAAGAATAAGGGGTAAGCCATTTAGAATGGAGACGAGGAAACACTTTTTCCCACAGAGAGTGGTGAGTCTGTGGAATTCTCTGCCTCAGAGGGCGGTGGAGGCCGGTTCTCCGGATACATTCAAGAGAGAGCTAGATAGGGCTCTTAAAGATAGCGGAGTCAGGGGATATGGGGAGAAGACAGGAACGGGGTACTGATTGGGGATGATCAGCCATGATCACGTTGAATGGCGGTGCTGGCTCGAAGGGCCGAATGGCCAACTCCTGCACCTATTGTCTATTGTCTAAACTAGTGTACGGGGTGATCGACTGGTCGGCGCGGGCTCGGTGGGAAGGGCCTGTTTCCACGCTGTATCTGTAAACTAAACTAGTGTATGGGACTGATCGCTGGTCGGTGCAGACTCAGTGGGCTGAAGGGCCTGTTTGCACGCTGTATCTGTAAACTAAACTAGTGTATGGACTGATCGCTGGTCGGTGCAGACTCGGTGGGCTGAAGGGCCTGTTTCCGCGCTGTAATCTCTAAAGTCTAGAGATTCTCAGCTTGTGTTATTTGTCAATGTTCGGCCAGTATAAATGATGGGACCGTTTTCATTCCAACTTCCCGGCACTCCATCAATGGCAGTAAACAACACTAATAGAAGCAGCACTTGCTTCATTATTATCAGGTTGCAGAATCAATTTCACCTGTTTGTGTGTCTTTGTGAAGATGTGTATAGATGTGTTGTTTTACAGCCCCACTGGTGTTACAGAGAGGGTGAAGGACACAGAGAGGGGGAGGGAACGGCGCAGGCTGTCCTCTCCCTGCCCTACACCAGGCCGCCATTAACAGCAGCGGCAAGACTCAGCGCCCGTGCACCTCTCCTCAACGTGTGCAGTTTTGGTCCCCTCATTTGAGGAAGGACGTTCTTGCTATTGAGGGAGTGCAGCGTAGGTTCACCAGGTTAATCCCCGGGATGGTGGGACTGTCATATGATGAAAGAATGGGACGACTGGGCTTGTATTCGCTGGAATTTAGAAGGATGAGAGGGCATCTTATAGAAAGATATACACGTCTTAAGGGATTGGACTGGCTCGATGCAACAAACATGTTCCCATGTTGGGGGAGTCCAGAACCAGGGGTCACACAGTTAAGAATAAGGGTCTGAAGAAGGGTTTTGGCCCCTAAACGTTGCCTATTTCCTTCGCTCCATAGATACTCCTCCACCCGCTGAGTTTCTGCACACTTTTGTCTACCTTAAGAATAAGGGGTAGGCCATTTAAGGACTGAGATGAGGAAAAACGTTTTCACCCAGAGAGTTGTGAATCTGTGGATTCTCTGCCACAGAAGGCAGTGGAGGCCAATTCACTGGATGTTTTCAAGAGAGAGTTAGATTTAGCTCTTAGGGCTAATGGAATCAAGGGATATGGGGAGAAAGCAGGAATGGGAACTGATTTTGGATGATCAGCCATGATCATATATTTTTTTAAATAATAATTTTAAAAAAGTGTTGGGCACGACTTGAAGGGCCGAGATGGCCTGTTTTCGTGCATTTATGGTTATATGGTTATATGGTTATATGGAATGGCGGTGCTGGCTCGGAGGGCCGAATGGCCTACTCGTGCACCGATTCTCTGGAGCAACCAGGAGACTGGGAGAACGTACCTACTCCACACAGACAGCACCTGAGGTCAGGATTGAACCTGGTTCTCTGGCAACTGTGAGGCAGCAGCTCTTTGTGTGCTGTGCTGTCTATGTACTCTGCTGCCTGACCCGCTGAGTTCCTCCAGCACTTTGTTTTTTTTCCCCTGCATTTTGCAGTTCCTCGTGTGCAGCCCTGAGTGTTATTTTTGAACTTTGTTCCAAATAGATGAAGGGGTAGATTGTGCTGATTGCCAGCCAGCGGTTTGACAGGGAACGCAGCCAGTAAACAGGTTCTTCTACAGTTGTATAGGCTCTGGTGAGACCACATCTGGAGTATTGTGTACAGTTTTGGTCTCCTAAATTTGAGGAAGGCATCCTTGTGATTGAGGCAGTGCAGCGTAGGTTCACGAGATTGATCCCTGGGATGGCGGGACTGTCATATCAGGAAAGATTGAAAAGACTAGGCTTGTATTCACTGGAGTTTAGAAGGATGAGGGGGTTCTTGTAGAAACATATAACATTATAAAGGACTGGACAAGCTAGATGCAGGAAAAATGTTCCCAATGTTGGGCGAGTCCAGAACCAGGGGCCACAGTCTTAGAATAAAGGGGAGGTCGTTTAAGACTGAGGTGAGAAAAAACGTTTTCACCCAGAGAGTTGTGAATTTATGGAATTCCCTGCCACAGAGGGCAGTGGAGGCCAAGTCACTGGATGGATTTAAGAGAGAGTTAGATAGAGCTCTAGGGGCTAGTGGAGTCAAGGGAAATGGGGAGAAGGCAAGCACGGGTATTGATTGGGGACGATCAGCCATGATCACAATGAATGGCGGTGCTGGCTCGAAGGGCCGAATGGCCTCCTCCTGACCTATTTTCTATGTTTCTATGTTTCTATATTTGAAGGCAATGATTTGTTTTGTGCAGGTTTTACTGTGACCTTATAGAATGCAAATATGTCAATTCCCCCAAATCGAGTTGCCCTGACCAGAGAATATTCTAGTGAATACAACCTGAAACTGATGTCACAGACTTATTAGCAAGCCCAAAATAGAACTCACAAATGACAACTCTCTGAGCAATGTCCAGACCTCGACAATGACAGACTGTGTGGGGTCATGCATGCAGCCATTAGCAAATGTATGAAGCTATTTCAGTACAAAACACACATTGATTTCTACTGAACTGCATTGGCTTGGACTGCAGGAACAATGACATACAACAGCAATACAACGGAATCTAAATTGAACGAGGTCATTCCTATTTCTCCGGTGCTCTACTGATGTAGTGATGACCAATTTGGCTGTGTGGGTCTACACCTTACATAGATTCCTTCAACATGGAAACAGGCCTTCGGCCCATCTCGTCCATGCTAACAAAGATGCCCCATCAATGCTAGTCCCATTGAGTTCAGCCCAAATCCCTCTGAGCCGTTCCTACCCATGGACCAATCCAAGTGTCCAATGAAAGTCATAAGATCATGGAGATACAAAGGGTTTAGTTCCTCTGGTTTAGGTCTATTCTCGTCACGTGTACTGAGGTACGGTGAAAAGCTTTGTTCTGCTTGCTGTCCAAACAGATTAGTTAACACAATACAGTCATGGAATCGAGAAGTAGAAACAAGGAACTGCAGCTGCTGGTTTACAAAAAAGGACAAAACATGCTGGAGTAACTCAGCGGGTCAGGCAGCATCTGTGGAGAACATGGATAGGTGACGTTTCACAGAGTGCTGGAGTAACTCAGTGGGTCAGGCAGCATCTGTGGAGAACATGGATAGGTGACATTTCACAGAGTGCTGGAGTAACTCAGCGGGTCAGGCAGCATCTGTGGAGAACATGGATAGGTGACGTTTCACAGAGTGCTGGAGTAACTCAGCGGGTCAGGCAGCATCTGTGGAGCGAAGGAAATGGGCAACCTTCGGGCCGAAACCCTGAAGGAAATAGGCAACGTTTCGGGCCGAAACCCGGAAGGGTTTCGGGCCGAAACGTTGCCTATTTCCTTCGCTCCATAGATGCTGCCGCACCCGCTGAGTTTCTCCAGCATTTTGGTCTACCTTATCATTTATAGTGTGGTTCCGTATAGCTTACAAAGCACAGAAGTACACTGTGCCAGAGTAACTCAGCGGGTCAGGCAGCATCTGTGGAGAACATGGATAGGTGACGTTTCACAGAGTGCTGGAGTAACTCAGCGGGTCAGGCAGCATCTGTGGAGAACATGGATAGGTGACGTTTCACAGAGTGCTGGACTTTACTGGCTTGATGAAAACATTATTTCCTGATACACTGTGGACGGCTCGATTGTAATCATGTACCTGTATGGTCTTTCCGGTTACTGGTTATTCTTGATTAGTACGGGTATCGGGGGTTATGGGGAGAAGGCAGGAGAATGGGGTTGGGAGGGAGAGGTAGATCAGCCATGATTGAATGGCAGAGTAGACTCGATGGGCCGAATGGCCTGATTCTACTCCTATTACTTCTGACCTGATGCTTAGCAGGCAACAAAAGCTTTTCACTGTACTACAGTAGACGTGACCATACCATCAAATGTCTGAGCTGAATACGGCTGCTTACTTGAGATACATCTGCTGCTGAAGCTGCAGGTAGCTGGGGCTGGATGGGACGGGCACTGGGCCATGGCTGTGGGGGGTGGCAAGGTGTGTTCAGTGCTGGCAAGATGCCAGCTTCCAGCCGCTTCCTAATTATCACCTTTGCAGGGAGCAGGAAGAGGTGACCCCGCTGGGCAGTTAGTGGAGGCATCAGTAAAATGCCCAGAGCAACGAGAATTTCATATCAAGTGAATTATCTGGTGTGGAGGGAAATAATGTGATGAAAAGTCAAGAAATAGAAGTCTAGGCTCAACACGTTGGTTCCAGGGTTGAGGTCATAATGAATAGGAGTAGAATTAGGCCATTCGGCCCATCAATTCTACTCCGCCATTCAATCACAGCTGATCTATCTCTCCCTCCTAACCCCATTCTCCTGCCTTCTCTCCATAACCCCCGACACCCGTACTAATCAAGAATCTATCTATCTCTGCCTTAAAAATACCCACTGACTTGGCCTCCACAGCCGTCTGTGGCAAAGAATTCCACAGATTCACCACCCTCTGACTAAAGAAATTTCTCCTCGTCTCCTTCTTCAAAGAACGTCCTTTAATTCTGAGGCTGTGCCCTCTGGTCCTAGACTCTCCCACCAGTGGGAACATCCTCTCCACATCCACTCTATCCAGGCCTTTCACTATTCTGTACATTTCAATGAGGTCCCCCCTCATTCTTCTAAACTCCAGTGAGTACAGGCCCAGTGCCGACAAACGCTCATCATTGGTTAACCCACTCATTCCTGGGATCGTTCTTGTAAACCTCCACTGGACCCTCTCCAGAGCCAGCACACCCTTCCTCAGATATGGGGCCCAAAATTGCTCACAATATTCCCAATGCGACCTGCCCACGCCTTGTAGAGCCTCAGCATTACATCCCTGTTTTTGTAGAGTTGCTGCCTTAAAGCGCCTGAGACCCGGGTTCGATCCTGACTACGGCCGCTGTCTGTGCGGAGTTTGTACGTTCTCCCCGTGACCTGCATGGGTTTTCTCCGGATGCTCCGGTTTCCTCCCACACTCCACAGACGTGCAGGTTTGTAGGTTAATAGGCTTTGGTAAAGATTGTGAATTATCCCCAGAAGGCGGGATGGTGCTAGTGTACGGGGAGATCGCTGGTCGGCGCGGACTCAAAGGGGGCTGTCGCTGCACCGTGTCTCTGGACTGATATCAAGAAACCTGGCTTCTACACAGTGTCTCACTGTCTTCCCAGACACCAAGTGTCTCACTAAATGCGTCTGTGGGGTCAAGGAAAGTGCGTTCAAGAACCAGAACCAGGGGCCACAGTTTAAGAATAAGGGGTAAGCCATTTAGAACGGAGATGAGGAAACACTTTTTCTCACAGAGAGTTGTGAGTCTGTGGAATTCTCTGCCTCAGAGGGCGGTGGAGGCCGGTTCTCTGGATACTTTCAAGAGAAAGTTAGATAGGGCTCTTGAAGATAGCGGAGTCAGGGGATATGGGGAGAAGGCAGGAACGGGGTACTGATTGGGGATGATCAGCCATGATCACAGTGAATGGCGGTGCTGGCTCGAAGGGCCGAATGGCCTCCTCCTGCACCTCAAGGTTCAAGGTATGTTTATTAGTCACATTCACATACACCCAGGTGTAGTGAAGTGAAATGCTTCTTGCCATTATGCAGCACACAAAAAAACAGACATAACACCAAGATAGTCTTAACACTGAACATTCCCCCACAATGGCTCCCACCATGAGGGAAGGCACAAAGTCCAGTCCCCAACCCCAGTTCACCCATAGTCGGGCCCATTGAGGCCTCCACAGTTGCCTCTACGGAGGCCCGATGTTCCAGGCCATTCTCGCCGGGTGATGTTGCTCCGGCGTCGGGAGAGAGAGTCCTCCCAGCGGCCTGGGAACCCTGGACGGCCGCTTCCGCACTGGGGGCCGCAGCTTCCGGAGCCAACAAGGCCGCGCCGGTTGGAGCTCCACAACTGGCGATCTCATCTAGAGATCCCAGGCTCCCGTTGTTAAAGTTCATCGCCGCTGCCCACAGTTGGTCGCTCCACAGTCCCACCTATTGTCTATTGTCTAAGAAGAAGACTAAGTACATTGTGTAAACCTCCTCAGACTTTCCAACGACACCGATCTGTGATCTTCACGCCAATATTCCCCACCCCACCCGCATTTCTGAACTGGACCCAGTTTCGATTGAGGATTTGGCTCGGGCTTCAGTTCTAGTTCTGACATCAGAAAACCTGTTGATACGGACACCGCTGCCTGGCGTTGAATAAATATACGGAATGCAAACACACGAGGCGCCCATTCAAGATTCCAGCCCAGTTAACTCTCCACTGTCACTCGGCACTGTTTGAGGAACGTTGGCGCTGAGCTCTGAAGCAAAGCCCCGCTGAATGTTCCACTGTGTGAGGGGGAAGGTGACTATGGAGCAGCTTCCAACGCCGCCTTTGATGTGGTCCCCAGGGTAATTCCACAGCCAGACCTCGCATTCTTCAGCGCACGGCCAACACTAACCAAGGGCTCAGCCCCATCTGTGACCTTGACGGACATCAACGTTCTTGGGCTTTCATCGTGATATTATTCCTGGCCACAGTTACGCAAGTGGACCACGATGCTTACAACGGGGAATGGTGTTGGCTCGCCTGGCAACTCTGCACCAAATAGATCAGAGAGCTTCACAAACCCAACCACTGTTCATCCATGCAGCGAATTCAACAAACACCTGTTGCACCCCAGTGGGGTCGAAGTCTTTTTATTTTTTTTCTTTTTTTTTATTAGAAGCAAATGTACAAAAATAGAACCAACGGCATATGAAATAATACAGTTACTGTACCGCTTCACTTTTAACTTTTAGCTATAGTTGGAAGAAAAGAAAGGAGAAAAAGCAAGAAAGTGAGATGTGTAAAGATAGATAGAGCCCTAGACGACCAAAGTGGTGGAGCCACAGAGTGAATGAATGAAAGAAAGAAGAGAGAAATAGAAAAACAACAAAAGGACAAAAAGAAAAAGAGAAAGAAAAGTGGTGGTATACCTGCCTCACGTCCCTCCCCACCCTCCCCACCCTCCCCACCCTCCCCACCTTCCCCACCTTCCCCACCCTCCCCCACCCTCCCCACCCTCCCCACCCTCCCCACCTTCCCCACCTTCCCCACCCTCCCCACCCTCCCCACCCTCCCCACCCTCCCCACCCTCCTCACATCCCACCCCACCCTCCCCACCTTCCCCACCTTCCCCACCCTCCCCACCCTCCCCACCCTCCCCACCCTCCCCACCCTCCCCACCCTCCCCACCCTCCTCACATCCCACCCCACCCTCCCCACCCTCCCCACCCTCCCCACCCTCCTCACATCCCACCCCACCCTCCCCACCTTCCCCACCTTCCCCACCCTCCTCACATCCCACCCCACCCTCCCCACCCTCCCCACCCTCCCCACCCTCCCCACCTTCCCCACCCTCCCCACCCTCCCCACCTTCCCCACCTTCCCCACCCTCCTCACATCCCACCCCACCCTCCCCACCCTCCCCACGTCCCTCCCCACCCTCCTCACATCCCACCCCACCCTCCCCACCCTCCCCACCCTCCCCACCTTCCCCACCCTCCCCACCCTCCCCACCTTCCCACCCTCCTCACGTCCCTCCCCACCCTCCCCACCCTCCCCACCCTCCCCACCCTCCTCACGTCCCTCCCCACCCTCCTCACCCTCCCCACCCTCCTCACGTCCCTCCCCACCTTCCCCACCTTCCCCACCCTCCCCACCTTCCCCACCCTCCCCACCCTCCCCACCCTCCTCACGTCCCTCCCCACCCTCCTCACCCTCCCCACCCTCCTCCCCACCCTCCCCACCTTCCCCACCCTCCCCACCCTCCCCACCCTCCCCACCCTCCTCACGTCCCTCCCCACCCTCCCCACCCTCCCCACCCTCCTCACGTCCCTCCCCACCCTCCCCACCCTCCTCACGTCCCTCCCCACCCTCCTCACCCTCCCCACCCTCCCCACCCTCCCCATGTCCCTCCCCACCCTCCCCACCCTCCTCACATCCTCCCCACCCTCCCCACCCTCCCCACCCTCCCCACCCTCCTCACGTCCCTCCTCACCCTCCCCACCCACCTCACGTCCCTCCCCACCCTCCCCACCCTCCCCATCCTCCCCACCCTCCTCATGTCCCTCCCACCCTCCCCACCCTCCCCACCCTCCCCACCCTCCTCACGTCCCTCCCCACCCTCCCCACCCTCCTCACGTCCCTCCCCACCCTCCCCACCCTCCCCACCCTCCCCACCCTCCCCACCCTCCCCACCCTCCTCACGTCCCTCCCCACCCTCCCCACCCTCCTCATGTCCCTCCCCTCCCTCCCCACCCTCCTCACGTCCCTCCCCACCCTCCCCACCCTCCCCACCCTCCCCACCCTCCTCACGTCCCTCCTCACCCACCTCACGTCCCTCCCCACCCACCCCACCCTCCCCACCCTCCTCACGTCCCTCCCCACCCTCCCCATCCTCCCCACCCTCCCCATCCTCCCCACCCTCCTCATGTCCCTCCCCACCCTCCCCACCCTCCCCACCCTCCTCATGTCCCTCCCCACCCTCCCCACGTCCCTCCCCACCCTCCCCACCCTCCTCACATCCCTCCCCACCCTCCCCACCCTCCTCACGTCCCTCCCCACCCTCCCCACCCTCCTCACGTCCCTCCCCACCCTCCCCACCCTCCTCACGTC
>JAXLNO010002229.1:37500-43980 GCA_038087875.1 Malacoraja senta | reverse complement strand
GGTTTGGACACGCTAGAGGCAGGAAACATGTTCCCGACGTTGGGGGAGTCCAGAACCAGGGGCCACAGTTTAAGAATAAGGGGTAAGCCATTCAGAACGGAGACGAGGAAATGAGGCAGCATCTCTGGAGAACATGGATTGGTGACGTTACAGGTCGAGACCCTTCTTCAGACCGAGTACAAAACCTGGTTCGTTATGTTACAGATGTACAAGGTGGCACGGTGGAGCAGCGGTAGAGTTGCTGCCTCACAGCGCCTGTGACCCGGGTTCGATCCCAACTATGGGTGCTGTCTGTACGGAGTTTGTACGTTCTCCCCGTGGGTTTTCTACGAGATCTTCGGTTTCCTCCCACACTCCAAAGACAGGTTTGTAGGTTAATTGGTTTGGTATAAGTGTAAATTGTCCCTTGTGTGTGCAGGATAGCGATAGTGTGTGGGGATCGCTGGTCGGCGCGGACTCGGTGGGCCGAAGGGCCTGTTTCCGTGCAGTATCTATAAACTAAAACTACAGTTGGAGGATTGTGTTCAGGTTTTGAAAGGCAGCATCTTCTTGGCCAGAGACTCACAGTTGGCAGACTATCATGAGGTTAACTTATGATGAGATGAGGTTAACTTTCTGTATGATGAGTGTATTCTGGTGTCCCCTGCTGAAGGGAAGATGAGAATACAGGCAAAGCCTTGTCTGCTATTGGACAGTGTCTACGGCAGCACGGTGGCGCAGTGGTAGAGTTGCTGCCTCACAGCGCCAGTGAACCAGGTTCGATCCTGACTACGGGTGCTGTCTGTTACAGAGTTCCAGTGAGGACTCCTTGGGCCGAAGGGCCCGTTTCCATGCTGGATCTCCAAACTAAACTAACCCTCAGGTTCTGGACAAACTAGGTACGATAGCTCCAGCCTTTGTCACCTGAAAATGGAGGAGGACTGACCAGACTGTGTGCCTTCCGCCACAGTGATGAATGTTGTGGTGGCTGTTTGTGTTACATTTGTATTGTGCATTGTGTGTTCTTTATCATTGTACCGCTGCTGGCAAATTCATTTCACTTGCACTTTATGTGGAAGTGACGAATAAAACTTGACTTGACTTCCTCTACCCATCTGCCAATCAACCCCCCCTTGTATGTATCCACCTATCACTTACAGATGTTGCCCCCCCCCCCTCTCCCCCCTCCTCCATCAGTCTGAATCGGACCCAGTTCACACTAGTTCTACGTTATCCCACTTTCCCATCCACTCCCTACACACCAGGGACAATTTACAGAGGGGCAATTAACCTACAAAACCCACACGTCTATGGGATGTGGGAGGAGTCCGGAGCACCCGGAGAAAACCCACGCAGGTCACGGGGAGAACGTGTAAACTCCGTACAGACAGCACCCGTAGTCAGGATGGAACCCGGGTCTCTGGCGCTGTGAGGCAGCAACTCTACCTCTGCGTCACCGTGCCGCAGTTTAGCGTGGCCTCCTGCGATCGAGCTTCTACTTGGGGCATCCATCTTGGGGAACTTTCACAGTAGTTTCTTGCCGAGCACGAGCACGTCCATTCCCTCTCAACTCCCACAGTGCCTTGGAGATGTTTCCAAGAGAGAGTTAGATTTACATTCAAAGGGCCGAATGGCCTACTCCTGCACCTATTGTCTATTGTCTATTTAGCACTTTGGGCTAACGGAATCAAGCGATATGGGGAGAAGGCAGGAACAGGGGTACTGATTGTGGATGATCAGCCACGATCATATTGAATGGCGGTGCTGGCTCGAAGGGCCGAATGGCCTCCTCCAGCATCTATGTTTCTATGCTTCTCCGTGGATTGTCACCTTGTCGTGGTGGAGAAGCTTGTGTGGTCCTGAGACCCGGAGAGCGATGCCGTCTGGAGCGATGCTCCTGGTAGGGCCACCCATGGTGGTAAGGTCAAGGGGGAGGTCTCTGACAAAGAGCAATCCAACCAAGACCTCAACGGTGGAACAGGCGGAGGACGATGGCTGACCTTAGTGGAGCGTCACAACGGCTGGGAAGGCGGATGAAGGCTGCGGCAGAAAAGGGTCTCCGGTCGTCTTGGACTCCATGTCACTGGATCCTGACCCAGATCTGTCAAGGACCGTGGGGTGACTGTCTGTGCACCAGTCTCCCCACGTTAAACAAGGTCACGCACAGGCGTCCTCCAACCCTGGAGACACCCATGGTCAGCCATGAGTGAGGGGGGAGGGGGGGGGGCTAAGAATGTGTTTGTATGAGAGAGCAGTGGAGTGCTTGCTCCTGACATGTGTGTTAAACAGTTACTGAAGGAATGGTTTCCAGAGTGGCAGCAGCCCAGCCCAGCCCAGCCCAGCCCAGCCCAGCCCAGCCCAGCCCAGCCCAGTCCAGTCCAGTCCAGCCCAGTCCAGCCCAGCCCAGTCCAGCCCAGCCCAGCCCAGCCCAGCCCAGCCCAGCCCAGCCCAGCCCAGTCCAGCCCAGCCCAGCCCAGCCCAGCCCAGCCCAGTCCAGCCCAGCCCAGCCCAGCCCAGCCCAGCCCAGCCCAGCCCAGCCCAGCCATCTGTCACAGCCATCCAAACTACCCAGCATGAGTTTACATCCAAACTCCAGTGATTACGTTTTAAAGGGAGTAAATCATTGACTGCTATTGCTAATCAGTGGCTTTAATGTCCAGCTTTATATGGGATGTCAGTTCTGATTAGTTTGCAGTGAACCTGAGGGAAATCAGAGGGGAAAGGTCTGGGGTCTCTCGATGTGAAGTGAGACCACACTGATTACTCCGTTAAATTCCACTCCCCTCCCCTCCCCCCATGGCCACTGAGGGGGGCTGATCTGCGTTGGCGAGGCCAGCTCTCTGTTTAACGGCGAATGTTCCTGTCTTCCCTTGCAGGAGTTTGGATCGTTTTCACCTTTAACCCAGCTGGAGTTTCCAGCAACCGCCCCTCCTGGACAGAGAGAGAGACACGAGAGGTTCCGCAGGTGACTGGAGCCACAGACATGGACCTCGTGGCCATCCGTTCATCTGCTGCCAATGTCCAAGCTCTCCACCCAATGTCCAAGCTCTCCGGCCAATGTCCAAGCTCTCTGGCCAATGTCCAAGCTCTCTGGCCAATGTCCAAGCTCTCCACCCAATGTCCAAGCTCTCCGGCCAATTTCCAAGCTCTCCACCCAATGTCCAAGCTCTCCACCCAATGTTCATGCTCTCCGGCCAGTGTCCAAGCTCTCTGGCCAATGTCCAAGCTCTCTGGCCAATGTCCAAGCTCTCCGGCCAATGTCCAAGCTCTCCACCCAATGTCCAAGCTCTCCACCCAATGTCCAAGCTCTCCGGCCAATGTCCAAGCTCTCCACCCAATGTCCAAGCTCTCCACCCAATGTCCAAGCTCTCCGGCCAATGTCCAAGCACTCCGGCCAATGTCCAAGCTCTCCGGCCAATGTCCAAGCTCTCCGGCCAATGTCCAAGCTCTCCAGCCAATGTCCAAGCTCTCCGGCCAATGTCCAAGCACTCCGGCCAATGTCCAAGCTCTCCGGCCAATGTCCAAGCTCTCCGGCCAATGTCCAAGCTCTCCGGCCAATGTCCAAGCTCTCCGGCCAGTTGGCCTTGAAGGCCGTGGGCAGCGCGGTGGCACGGCGGGTCGAGCCGCTGCCTGACACCGCCAGAGACCCGGGTTCAATCCTGACCTCGGGTGCTGTCTGTGTGGAGTTTGCATGTTCTCCCTGTGGACCTGCGTGGGTTTTCTCCAGCTTCCTCCCACATCCCAAAGACATGCAGGTTTGTAGATTAATTTGAAATGAAGTGAAATTTTGGATCAAAATTAAAATGCCTTCCAGTTTTGACGCTGAAGTAAGAGAATTTTGGCACAAACTCTTGAGGAACAAAAACGCACAGAAATTCAGCGCTGCGTCCGGAATTAGTCCGACTTATTTAAGATCGTGCATCATTCTTTGTTCATCCGTACAAACATGACTTCCATGTAAAACGTCGCACAACTTAGTGGGCAGGTGGAGCTGCTGCCTTACAGCGCCAGAGACCCAGCTTGGATTCCGACTACTTGCGCTGCCTGTGCGGAGTTTGCACGTCCTTCCTGTGACCGTGCAATAGTTTCTCCGGGTGCTCCGGTTTCTTCCCACGCTCCAAAGATGACGATTAATGTTTGTAGGTCTGTTTAAGAAGGAACTGCAGAAGGTACACAAAAATGCTGGAGAAACTCAGCGGGTGAGGCAGCATCTATGGAGCGAAGGAAATAGGCGACGTTTCGAGTCAAGACCCTTCTTCAGCCCCTTTGTAGGTCAATTGGTTTCTGTACAATTGTAAATTGTCCCTTGTGTGTTGGATAGTGATAGGGTAAGGGGGGATCGCTGGTCGGCGCGGACTCGGTGGGCCGAAGGACCTGTTTCCGCGCTGTATCTCTAAAGTCTAAACTTACGTAGGAAGTTCAGAATACCGTCTGGTTGTTGTTTCTGAGGAAATAAACGCACTATAACTGCGCACACTTCAAACATTTGCAATCACTCAGGTGAAAACATCACCCATCCACTCCATCTACACCTCACGCTGCCTCGGCAAGGCCAGCAGCATCATCAAGGACCAGTCTCAGTATTCAGTATTCAGTATTTACTTTAATATCATTTTCACTGAGTACTTACATACACAGAAGAAACGATAAATTGTTTCTCAATCAGTTCCTGAGTTTATTGAGTTTCTCAATCAGTTCCTCAACCAGTCTCACCCACGGCCACTCCCTCTTCTCCCCTCTCCCATCGGGCAAAAGGTACAGAAGTGTGAAAACACACACTTCCAGATTCAGGGACAGTTTCTTCCCAGCTGTTATCAGGCAACTGAACCATCCTACCACAACCAGAGAGCAGTGCTGAACTACTATCTACCTCATTGGTGACCCTCGGACTATCCTTGATCGGACTTTACCTTGCACTAAACGTTATTCCCTTATCGATTGTAATCATGTGTTGTCTTTCAGCTTGCTGGTTAGCACGCAACAAAAAGCTTTTCACTGTACCTCGGTACATGTGACAATAAAATAAGTAAGTAAGTTTATTGGCCATGTATTCACATACAAGGAATTTGCCTTGGTGCTCTGCCCACATGTAACAACATGACATACAGAAAACACTAAACATTAATAATAATAAAACATTAATGATAAAACACCATTGATCAAACATGTGAACCAACAAAATACCAGAGCAAAAGGAGGCAACAGATTTTTGGCTGTTGAGTAGAGCAACTACTTGTGGATAAAAACTGTTTTTACGTCTGGCTGTGGCAGCTTTGACAGTCCGGAGTCGCCTTCCAGAGGGAAGTGATTCAAAGAGTTTGTGGCCAGGGTGAGAGGGGTCAGAGATGATCTTGCCCGCTCGCTTCCTGGCCCTTGCAGTGTACAACGAACTAACTAGCGACAAGGGTCTGTGGGGAATCTAGGGAAGGCGACACACATTGCAGATATCGCAGCCTTATATATTGCAGTAGCACTTAGAATCTCAACGGACAGAGTCATCGAGTCGTTAGTCCGACTTCAATAATTCGTTGCCGTGCGTAAAGCTGTCAAAGTCGGGAGCCTCGCCAACTTTGAACACATACACATTTGCATTGGAAAGGAGATCTTCTCATCGAGTGTTTATAATCAGCGTTGAATTAGCAGTGACCGCTGAGGGTCAAGGCCCCAAACACGGCTGAACACGAGTGGAAGACTGACTGAACATCTCTGGAGAGAAGGAAAGGGTCGAGACCCAAAGGGTCACCCGTTCATTCCTTCTCTCCAGAGACGCTGCCTGTCCTGCTGAGTTTATCCAGATTTTTTGTGTTTAAGAAAGAACTGCAGATGCTGGAAAAATCGAAGGCGGACAAAAATGCTGGAGAAACTCAGCGGGTGAGGCAGCATCTATGGAACGAAGGAATAGGTGACGTTTCGGGTCAACGCCCGGAAGCATCTATGGGGCGAAGGAATAGGTGACGTTTCAGGTCAACGCCCGGAAGCATCTATGGAGCGAAGGAATAGGTGACATAGAAACATAGAAATTAGGTGCAGGAGTAGGCCATTCGGCCCTTCGAGCCTGCACCGCCATTCAATATGATCATGGCTGATCATCCAACTCAGTATCCCGTACCTGCCTTCTCTCCATACCCCCTGATCCCTTTAGCCACAAGGGCCACATCTAACTCCCTCTTAAATATAGCCAATGAACTGGCCTCGACTACCCTCTGTGGCAGAGAGTTATAGAGATTCACCACTCTCTGTGTGAAAAAAGTTCTTCTCATCTCGGTTTTAAAGGATTTCCCCCTTATCCTTAAGCTGTGACCCCTTGTCCTGGACTTCCCCAACATCGAGAGCAATCTTCCTGCATCTAGCCTGTCCAACCCCTTAAGAATTTTGTACGTTTCTATAAGATCCCCTCTCAATCTCCTAAATTCTAGAGAGTATAAA
Organism: Malacoraja senta; assembly: GCA_038087875.1. Classification (NCBI taxonomy): domain Eukaryota; kingdom Metazoa; phylum Chordata; class Chondrichthyes; order Rajiformes; family Rajidae; genus Malacoraja; species Malacoraja senta. The sequence continues at coordinate 37,575 of JAXLNO010002229.1, read as the reverse complement.
CCAAGTCTATCCAGTCTTTCTTCATAAGACAGTCCTGACATCCCAGGAATCAGTCTGGTGAACCTTCTCTGTACT